>VWZK01011065.1:49709-78745 GCA_013396935.1 Baryphthengus martii
TTTCTTCCCAGTAGAATGTTTTAACTGCTAAAACTGTTTAAACTTTTTGGGAAGTCTAACCAAAATCACAGCTCTAGTTTTATAAATTTATGTGGTTTTATAATGGTGTTCCTTTGCTGGGGAAATAGAGACGTATACCAAGAAGGAAGAATCCCTGCCAATTCCTTAACCTGCCTCTTTTCCCTTGTCCTTCTCTAAAGAGTGTTTTTTTGTTTAGCAGCATGTTACTGCTGGTTTTGAACCAGAGCTTCATGGCTCTGTTTGCTTTATAAACATGAGACAAAAAAAATTTCAGCCTCCAGGACTTTATAATATAAAGGGAGTTAGGCAACAGCAAAGAGATTGCAGCAAAGTGATAAAGTTATGTTCTTAAACGAGCAGCAGCCTAATCACTGTCAAGTGTTTTGTAGGTATCATAAGAAAAGATGCAAAGAGGCTAACAAGTTTACTAAACTTAGAGGAAGCTCTTCTCGTGCTGGATGAGCATCAAGGTATCGAGAAAGTGTGGTGAACATATCGGAAAATTTAATAAATGCGTAGCCAGTGGCTGTCTGAAGGCAGAATTCAATTATTTTAGTACTGAGTGAAAAAAAGTCAATAAAATCAGGGTAGATATTAGAAAGTCCAGCAATTTGCTTCTACAGCAGAAGTAGAGCTATTGGAGATACCGCTGCAAGGGGACTCCATAAGTGCAGAAAACGAAGAACTGAATGTTATTAGTCCTGAATGCTCATGAGTTAGAACTTTCTTTTTGCCAAAGCTGAATAAGAGGAGAGATACTTCACCAAGTGTTGCAGGAATGGGAGATAATGGCAACATCTGACATGACATAAATGAGCGAGAGGTGTTCCCTGGAACCAGTACGCATCAGCGAGATAGATCGTATTTGCATGCAGACCAGATCAGGGAAAGGTACTTGCTCATCTCTAGTGAGTCTGCAGGCTTGAAGTGCAGCTTGATTTTGGCAAAATCACGTAATACTGTTGTCCATCTGCATGGCAAAATCGTGACAGATAGATAGGTGATAGATGTTTCAATCCATGCCAGTCAGACACAAACAGCTACTATTAGGCGTTGCCGTCTGCTTATTCTGTTCTGTGTCTTCATTAGCAAGTGACCAGCAATATAGCAGTGAATCCAGAAAACAGTCAAATAAGAGAATGCAAACATACGAAATTGTCTGACATATCCCTGAAATACTATGATCTCTGATTAAATCCTTTTAGTAGGCTTCTGGCTAGCCATGCAATAGTATTTTTTTTCCATACGTGAGGATGGATATAATTAAAAACCAGTTAACAGCAAGGCAAACAAAAAATAAGCTGTTTGACAGAGTTGAAGAGTAGTTAGCTGGTGTGCTAGGAAAAATTAACATCGACATCGGCTCTTTTTCTTCCTGGAGTGCAGCATACGCAGAAATGCTGAAGGTCAGCTGTCACCTTTGTATTCTCCGTAAGTTCTTAACCAGCGAGGCCTTGGTCCATGAATTGGATTTTAAGGATCTGCCACAGTTACGTGGATAAATATTATGCTGATAAGTCATAAGAAAGTCATTTGAATGTGAAAAACTGTACTTAATAAGTTCATAAGAATACAGTTTGTGACAAGATTAGATTATGCCAGTAAAATAGTACACCGGGAAGCCCAAACAATTATTATAATCAGATCCTTAGAGAATCACAACTATGCCGTTAATTCAGTACTTATTGAGAAACAGATAATTAATTCAAATCACTGCAGCACTTTCACAGTTAGCAGAAATGTGGACATCATAGGAATCTGTCTTACCTTTAAATTTGACACCTTGAAAACACAGGATCCTGAAGCTACAGGAATAATATTACAACCTTGGGCACTATACAACTCTTCTGAAAAATTGCCCTTTCTGAAAATCAGAAGGAAATCCATTGGAATACTACACTCAGACTTGCTAGAAGAAATCAGGTAGCAGTACTCGGTCTCTAGCAGTTACTTCAACTAATGAGCCCTTAAAAAGGATGATTCTGTGCCCATTTAAGTCTCATTCAGCTCAGTTGTAAATTTCTGATTAGGTTCAGTCAGACAAAAGCAGGCTTTCTGACTGGGAATGGCTCAACCAAGAAAATAATTGTAAAAAAAACTGCACTGTGTTCTCAGTAAGGCGAGATGTTTTCATATAAATACACTTTATGTAATTATCTCTACATAATTAAAGATTGTGCACCAAGTGAAAGCAGAGCAGCATACAGAAAATGAGATGAGCAGGGATTCTTGAAAACAACAGACAAAGGAGATGGCAGCAGATAGAGCAGCTCCCAAGGACAACACCAGGCAACACAAGCAAATTGAAGACAAAGACGCAGACTTATGAATGTAAGACATTCACGAGGGGAATGAACACTTGATGCCACCAAGGAGATTTCCGCAGTAAATTGTAATGCAGAAATTTGAATTGAAGAATGGCTGTGGTAGTTCCTCGTTTTAGGAAATGTAATGATTAAGCTACACAGGTGGAAAAGAACGGTGTCAGGCTTGAAGCACTTTCCTGGAAGTTGAGTTACTGTTATGAATTAATTATCTGATTCTACAGCCTGCCTCTGAAAGTGGTCACATGAAGTGCAACAAGATTGTTAATTCAAGAAACAACTAATAATCATAGAATTGTCAGGGTTGGAAGGCACCTTGAAGATCATCGAGTTCCAATCCTGCCTGCCATGGGCAAGGACACCTGCCACTAGACCAGGTTGCACTGAGCTCCATCCAACCTGGCCTTAAAAACTTCCAGGGATGGGGCTTCCATCAGCTCTCTGGGCAACCTGTTCCAGTGTCTCACCACCCTCATGGTGAAGAACGTCTTCCTAACTTCCAGTCTAAACCTACCTTCCTCTAGTTTGAATCCATTCCCCCTTATCCTATCACTACCCGACATCCTAAAAAATCCCTCACCAGCTTTCTTGTAGGCCCCCTTCAGATACTGGAAGGCCACAATACGGTCTCCTTGCAGCCTTCTCTTCTCCAGACTGAATAACCCCAAATCTCTCAGCCTGTCTTAATAGGAGAGGCGCTCCAGCCCTCTGATCATCCTCGTGGCCCTTCTCTGGACACGTTCCAGCTATTTTGGAGTGACCATGAGATCCCTTTTTTTCATATGTGAAATTTTTCTATCTTTAAGACTTTGACCAGCAAATAAAAAAACTCTGCTAATATTGTCAGTCACATCTTCCTTCATCCATCTGATTCCAACATCTGTATACTCACCAAGAGGTCTCATTTAGATTGCGCAGGCTTTGGTATGAGCACGGACTTAAGGATCTTCTTCTTGAAAAGGCATGATCTGAGTCTGCATAGTTCAATATGTGGCTGATGGACTGAGTCCTGTCTGAGGAGTGTTTCTAGCAGGCCTGACATTTTTCTCATAGGAGTCTGGGATGAAGAATTTTGGACAAGACATTGCACCGCACCTCTGCATGTGGCTCTGCATGGTCTGATTGAGGAAGGAACAGAGAGGAGAGAGATGATGAGGGAGCAAAGAAAGGAGCATGACTTCCTCCCACTTGGAAGTCCAGCTGAGGTTGAAGCTGCTGATGTTGCTGTTACAAAAACATGGTTCAGTGTCCCTGGCTACATACTTGGACAAAGTGTTTCCCTATGAAACTTCTTTTTAAGAAGCTTCACGTCCCTCTTAGTGCACCCCAGGGAACTACCATGATTCAAGTCCAACTGTGTGTCCTAGACTCCACTCTTCTAGGGGCTCGGTACTAGTGTGACTGTCTCTTAGGGACAAGTAAAGGATACAGGGTTCTGCCAAATGCTGCAGGTGAGGTTATACAGCACGGGTAGTATTTTTCAGCTCCTTAAGCTCTTGTACTAGCATACATATGGTCTGCATGGACCAGTGCCTGGTCTTTGATTCTTACTGGCCCGCCCTCCCCCCTCGAAGCCAAAGGTATTCTTATACATAAATTTGTTTCATTTGTAAGACTGTAGATTAAAACATTTATCACATTAGGACACGTAGACCTGGAGTGATGTTGTTGACTTCTGAAGTTCTTGAGCTCATTTTCTTCTACAAACTTAACGTATCTTTAACATAAGGGTTTTTTTTTTATTTATATACTTAAATGTAGCTAGTCTCTGTTGCTTCTTCTACCCTAGTGCAGGAACATAGCACAGGAGGATCCCAGGTTGGAAAGAACTTCCTAGCTAACCTTGTGGCTTATAACATATAACAAAGCTACTGTCTCTAATCCATTTCATAAGCGTACTGAGGTTTTTTTTAAGATTAGGTTGTTTGTCCTTGTTGGATGTGCTGGAACTTGCTTCTCCTGATATTTAGAAATAGATTTCTAATTTTCAGCCTACAGTTGCCAATGAATTGACATTGTCCATTAACTTAAATGGATTTTCCCACCCAAGATATCTATGTTTATGAGTACTTGCAAACAGTAGTTTTATTGCTGCTTCTTAGTTGCTCGTGTTGAGTAGATTCTGCTTTTTCCCGTGTGATTGTCTGTATTTGAGTACATTTTTCTTAATTATGAGTGATGAGAAGTGACACTGTAATTTAAGTAATGTCTGATCAATGTCTGTGATGATATTAAAACTCTGCTATCTAGCCTGATAAAGCTAGATAGACATAGGACTGCATATGCCTTTTTTATTGCCATCCTGCACTGTATCTGATGGTTGCTTTATGATCAATGAATATCAGTCATTTCAAACTGATGAGCCCCCTGGCTTATAGCATAAAATCTAGTTATTAAGTCTATTAAATACATGCACTTGTGTCTCATTTTCATTTTTCGAGTTCATATATTCATCCATTTTTCCTGTATAATATCCTAGACTTTCTCTAAATTGATATCTCTGATTTCATACTATCAATACATTTCACATTTTTCTTTCTGTGCCAAAGTTATGAATGAAAATATTCAATAATAAGATCATTAGTGAGAGGTAACCTTGAGAAATTTTAATAGGAAGACTACCTTTCTCCCAATTCATCAGTTTGCTTTTTGATGTGACGTATTGCTGTCTCTTTTCAGCTAAGTCTTTCCTCAGTTTACAGACTTGCACTGTTCCCAGTCTCTTGTTTGTGTGACTGTGCATGTAGTTACGTTCCTTATGCGGTACAGTATCAAATGCAGTGCTGAAGGCCATATAGGTTGGATCTACTGCAGCCCCCTGTCTTTAATAGAACAAGTTATTTTATTACCAAAATTTACATTTGCTTTGGTAAAGCCAGGTTGTATTCTATCCCAGGTTTCCATTTACCTCTGTGACTGAAAATATCCTTTCCTCTGAAGTTCTTAATAAGACATGTGCAGTATCGAGCTCAGAGTAACACTTGTAAAGTTGCCGTGTTTTTCAGTTTTCTTCTTTCTGAATTATATTTGTTATGTTGACATTCTCTGGTAGTGTGATATCACTTGAGCTGATAGATTTTTTTAATTACTTACTACTGAACTCCTAGTTGAATTGTTTCAATATTTGGGGCAGAAAATTACCTATTTTGCGTGGCTTAATTTTACCAAGCTTTAAAAACTTTGCTTCTATCTTGAATGTGATTTAGTGTTATACTCACAGTTTCAGTAGTCACCTGGCTTTTGCTGTCATTCTCCTCACAGAAGATCGAGTTGGAAAGTTTTGGGGTGGTCATGCCAACATTATCTTTGATCTCAACTCCATTCTTACTTTGGAGCAACTTCACTGCAATTTCATTTCTCTTTTTTCTATACTGTCAAAGGATAGTATACATTCATTTTAATTTGTATAGATACATCTCTGGATCTGTCAGCTGTTAGGACTCAGCTTGACTTCTGGCAATTTGCATTTTATCCCTGTACTTTTTGACCTCTAAGACAGCTTGCTTGCTATACCCTGCTGCACCCACTCCCCGTGCTCCACCCCATCCTTTCTTGAAGGCTTTTTTGCTTATACCTTTTACAGAGTTTAGAAAAATCCGTTTATTGCTGCACATTTGTTGAATATTTTTATGGAGCTGCCAACTCTTTTTGTTCAGAGGATACTGAGCGTCCAAGAAGCCCGTGGTTATGCTGTAGAACAGAGAATGCAAGGTTTTAGGCATGAGTATCACCTGTGTGTAAGCCTGAATTCTTATTTTTGTTTAGAAGTGACACGGGATAAAAAAAAGAAAGCATGCACTCTGCAAAACAACATACTATTTAAAGTAGTCAATTCAGCTCCTTTTGACTAAAACGGATTACTGAATGACTGTGTATTAGCTCTGCAAAGATGTCACCCTCTTCCATCAGCACATTTGTCTCAAAAAGAGGGTATTTGTTCACAGGCGCTTTGAAACAGTTTAAACCATTTTCTGAGCAATCTATGACAAATGTGAAAAAAAATATTAAAGTGAATTAAGCGTGCCCTTTCAGCATTTTTCACTCCATTAAACTTGACTACCTCTTTGACTAAAGAAGGCTACCACCGATGTTTTGTTAGCATTTAATTTCTCACCAGTCTACTCCATGTGATACCTCCCGGAAACCACACAAAGGCAGGAAGATTGTCAGAGCCCTGGAAACATGACTTGGGACAGTCACCATTTCAGCTTTTCCCCAGGCTTGCCAGGTACTACAGAAAGGGAGAGAGACAGTCATACCGTTTGGATTTGGAGGGTGACCCTTGCCACCAAGGAGAAGGCCACTGACCGATGTTCTTAGACTACGTCCTCTCTGTCTGATAGTACCTGTCAAGCCAGGAGCAGCCCCGGCTGGGTGATCCATATGGTGGCTTTTCCAACATTGGAAAGGAGACGGCTGCAACAACTGTGCAGTCAATTCCCTTGTTCTGTTAGGGAATCCAACAATAGTAACTCTGTGGCATACACAGACACCTTCATTTCCTCACTCTTCCTGCTCAGATGCTTATTTCCTCCAATCCTTCCTGCCATACCATCTCAGCAAAACTGATTGCAATAAGTAATTGAAAATTATGTATTTTATTTTTATTTTTTTATTTTTATGTTTATTTTTATTTTAATTTTAGTTTTAATTTTATTTTTATTTTGATTTTCTGCAACAGTAGTCAATAGTATCTTTGGATACTTGATTCCTATCATGTAATAAGTATAATTTTTTTATCATCCTCATTCCTCCTTTGTATTTTCAAAACCTCCTCCATAATCTCTGGTCAAAAAAAATAAGCCACTGTGGCTATCACAGTCCATCAGCTCAGAGAGAAGGGTTGTATCACTTCTATAATTTTTCTCTCTGCAGCACAGAGATCAAAATGAGAGAAAGTACTGGATAAAGGAAACTTTGAGAGATCGGAGATTTAAAGCAGGAGCTTGAAGTACAGCAAAACTTGTTAGAAAATCCATTCAAGAAAATAATACAGGCAAGCACATTTTACTTACTAGAACCCAGCAACCCAGAACAGCTCTTAGCCACTGTGGGTCCCGCTGAGCTGTGGGAGTTTGAATTGTCAGCAGATGGAGTAATTAAAACCGGAATCATTCTGTGGAATTACTGATACATAAATCAAGCAGTGTTATGGGAAGAAGTTGGTGACTTTGTAAAAAATTGGAATATCATTGCAGTTGTAAAAAATATTCTTCCCAGTGAGCATAGTAATGAATAGTGAGAGAAAAGAAATGCATGCTAATTAAAAATATCCACTCAGGCTTAAATATAGAATAGAATAAAAAAACAAGTAGCAAGAGTAACATTTGGAGGCAAGCTCAAACCAAAGATGTCTGTCAAAAATGAAGTAATCATAGGCATTTAATAAATTTAGCAGTTTTAAAAAAAAAGAAGCCCTCATACTTTGTATCCCCCCAAAAGTAAGCCTGAAGTTGAGGCAAGCATTGTTTATGGAGTTTAAAGTTCTGTTTGTTTCTTTTTTATAGCCAGTTGAGCTTGGACAAAGATCATTCTCCTTACTTTGTTTGATTCTGTTTTGTTTAATACTATTTTCAAAGTTGGAATATCTGTGGATGGTGGAGTGGCAGATCTCCCCATGCTCTGGACAAGGACATGCACTGACATCATGGACTTTACCATAATTCTTGAGGCAAACCCAAATGACCTGAGGATTTACACAAAGTAATGAGAGCCAGACCTACTTACCCTTGCTTACACGTATCTTTTCCTTTGTTCCTTTTCTGCAGAATTGATGTTTCCTCTAGCAGAAATGAGAGGATAGTCCCTTTCCACAGGTGCAAACCAACCTCTATAGTCCATTCTACAATGCTATTCAATGATTTAATTTTTCTTCAAAACCCATATTTCTGAAGATGGCTTATGTGTCATTGTCTGTATATAATTTGCATTGCAGCTGTACAGAGCAACTTGGTAAAGGAGATGGATAAGGAAATACTGAATCCAAGAACCGTAGTAATAGCTTGGTGGATGGCGCTGCATCAGATACTTTACTTGTAAAGGCAGGAGTCCAAAGCACTCAGAAAGTTCAATAAAAGCTTAATTTTATCATGGAAGCAAGGAACATCTAGATAAAAATACTGTTTCTTTAGCTCTCATGTTGAACGGTCAGATGTTAAGTACTGGATTTCGATGTTAAGAAGTAGTAGTCAGCTTTATTCAACTTTAAACAAATACTAGTTGCTAAAAATACAATATAGCTGAATGAATGTGGCAAAGAAACATTTGCGAAAAAATGTTAACTTCTGTGGCGGAACTCAGATTACTATAACAATGTGCTGTTAGCACAGGAATTCTGAATTCCAGAAATCAACATTGATCTATGTGTGTGTGAGAGTTAAATATAAATTTGAAAAAGCTCCCTAGACTACGCTCACTATTAAATCAAACAGTAAACAATAATTTCATTACATGGTACAACTGACAGGAAAACTGCAGAATCAGAAAAAAAGCCTCTGATTTTGCTGCATAAAATTAGTAGGAGGAGTAGTTTTACACTCCTTGGTTATCAGAAAGCCACCATTTACTAATGCATTTATAGGAAGGTATTTATATTCTTATTATTTGAAATAAAACTATAAAACTCCACAATTTATTATGATGGACCTAACATGAAAAAAGCCTCAAGTCTCTATGGAAAGTCGTGCTCAGTGGGTTCATTACATTCAGTTAAAATCTGTAAAAAGAGAGTCTTAGAACACAGGAAAGTGAAGCACTGGTTTAGTTCTTGCTTTGCAAAAAGTGTCACCTTGAACTAACGAAATGGTTGGGACAGTCACTCACCTGAAAGGGAATTGCATCAGTCGGGATCCTTGCTGGAAGATTACACTTATTCAAGTGATGACAAGGAAGGGTGACAATCATCAACAATACTTCTGTAATACTTTTGTTTGGACACAAAAGTGAACAAAGATTCTAAGTACAAATAGGATTCAGTTGAAAGAAGGCTAGACCACTTCTTAATAAGAATTATAAACCAAATTATATCCTATTTGTCTTGGATGTGGTGAATCAATTTTTATTCTGAATGCTGTTATGTGATACATATTTAACAGCAGTTAAGGAGTAATAGAAGTCCAGCAGCTCTGAGTGTTTCTGATTGCTGTGAGTGAGAAATTAACTGCCTAAGGAGAAAGTAATTTGTGTTATTTTGTACCTTACTAGCTTTACCCTTTCATCTGTGAGGAAAGAACTCTGTTTGAGCCTCTCACTCATAGAAGGGCCATGGACTCCTCTGGATAGCGGCATCCATTGCAGTCCATCCAGGTTGCTCAAATGCGCGGATGAATGTGAATGTGCAGAAAGACAATTACAGCTGTGATTGCACCTGACAACTAGGAGAGAAATGTCCTTTAGAACCAGTTTCAGTCCGTCTCAGATGACTAACTTGAGTCTTTGCCACAGAGGTGATCTGTGGAGCTTTCACCCCTGCACATTACTGATGGGGCATCATTACTGCGAAGGATGCAAGAGGAGAACTGGTTTTCTGTATATTTTTCCTGTAGGAAATTATAATTCAGTTAAAACAATTTGGGTCCTCTGTGCTTTTCACTGTAGAGAAGCATATGGTCCCACATTTGGTGGCCAACACTAGCAATAGATTAACATCTCAGATAAATGCTACATTTTGCTTTTATGATGGTAAATCCAATTAGACCTGAGCATAATGAGACAAAAGATTCCACAGCCAGAGAAAAGCACATGTTCTCTATGAATTAGAGACCCAATATTGATTTGTAATTATATATATGAGATAGAATGGTTTATTTCTCCAATAATATTTAAAGACTACCATCTGCCACTAGACAAACTTAAGAAGGAAACGGCTTGGATAAAAACCTGCTCTGGATAGTTAATTCAGTTAAGGGATCAATTTCTAATAAAATTTAAGGATTGGGCTGTATGATAATCCTTTGAACTACCATCAGCAGCAAATTTGTCCTTAGCTTTTGTTCCCCACAGTGCCACAGTGGCACTTGCCTCTCTGGTAACTGACATACGCAGCATGGTCCATAAAACTGACTGAAACAAAACTGAAAGAATTGAAAAATGACTGCTATCGTAATGGTAATAATAGAAGTGAACCTCACCAAAGTATAGATTAGAATAATAAAAGCACGTTAAAATATGTCTTTGTTAAGCTCCAGTTTAATTTGATAAAGAAGAAATCATTATGACCTGTACATAATAGATTTAAGTGCAGTACGGGGTGTTATGTTTTCTTTCAAGATGTCTTTAGAGCTAACACAGAGATACCATTTTAATGTTTTGAACATCGTGTTGCTGTCCATTTAGCAGTTTACATCAGATATATAAATCCTTCATGTCCTTTTTGCAAAAGGAAACATTACTTCATCTATTACACTGTAACAACAGCCTGTAGTTTTCTTAGGTCTAAGTCAGAAGTTCAGACCAATGTCAGAAGTTAGCTACATTAGTCATTTGTGATGAAAGAAAAGCCTCTATTAATGCTTATGCAGTAGGATTAAGATGACTTGAATGCTGTAATCCTTCCTGTTCAATTTTTGGCATCATGCTGCCATCTGACAACAGCTGTTTCCTCCTTAATCTAATGGGAAAAAATTGTGGTAGGTTGTTGCTTGCACCATTACAAGCTCCGTTGTTCCAGTTTATGTTTTAGTAAATATGGATATTTATCACAATAAAAATCTCTAAAATGCATACACATATTACATATAGTATAGTCTTGTTTATTTTTGGCATCTGCTTTGGTAAGTATCCAAAGAATCAACTGACATTGCTCTGCACCCGCACTTTATTTTTATTTCTGTAGTTAGGAGTATGCTATGTGGCACAGCAGGATCCAAAACTTATCGTGAAGACAAAACCAGGCATTTGGGTCACACTAAAAAAAGAGTAAGCATTACATGTCACGACACTTTGTAATTGCCACTCTTGGCAGAAGACCAAACGTGAAGTTCACAGGGTGTTTTGAAGCTACTGGAGCTGGAGGATCCCACCAGAGAACTGCACATCAGGCTGACATTTCTGTATTTCCTGCCAGCTGCTACTTTCATGACATGAAATTACATTTGCCTTGAGTATTCTCCAAGCTTCAAATTTTTGGGTTAGGTGAGGCTTGGAGTGACAAAACTCATCCATGAGAATCTGATTTGGACACTGTTGGATCATGGTTCCATCAGAGGTGCTGATTTGACTGACAACTACTCATATATTCACATGTATTGAATACATTTGGCATTGTAGATAAAATAAGGCTTGCTAAATGACAAAGTATTCCTTTGAAGCAAAGATTGAATAACTGTTGTTTTTTTTTTAAAATCACTATTTGATTTGGTGGTGCACTGAAGAGTGACCACTATTGGTTGTGAAGTGGGAGAATTTAGCCTGAAGATCCTGTTCCTCTTTATGGAATGTGGACATTCCATAAAGAAAAAAAAAAGGGGTCACAATGAAAGTCAGGCTAATAATTCTGTACCTTTCAAGATGAGGAATGAAAGACTTCATTATAATTTCAGGTAAAGTCCTTTAAATTGACCATAAGGATGTCTGTATTTACAAGAACTGTGAAGGCAGTAGAAGGCACCTGATTTGCACCCACTGCTGCACAGCACTGTGTACGCATGCTGTAGATCATACTAAGGGTACCAGTCTCTCTAATACATAGGAAAAGGGGGAAGGATTATGTGAGTGTCCGTTGGAAACTGTTATGCTCTCATCCAGACAATTATTACCACAAATGCTAACTGTTGACGGCAGAAATATTCAAAGCCAGCTCTTAACTTCCAGAAGCAGAACTCCCAGCTTCTGCTTGGAGGAAACGGGCTCACAGTCAAGATCTTCCAAAAGCTGCCTACACCAGCTCGGTAACTGTTGAGGGAAGTGAAAACAAAGCTGCTTATTTTATTATAAAACACAGAATATTATCCTAGTAGCAGGACAGAAAGGACATATGGTCCTACTCTGCTGTCTACTCTTCCTAGCTTAGCAGAAGCTTACTACGTCTTTGAAGACGATGATTGAAGAGGTTGGAACACACCATAGACTGAACAGGCAGAGAATGAAATTCTCATTTACTTCTGGAATTGTGCTCTGGAGTTTACAACCACAGATTTGTGATCCACAGGATCTTTGCACATACTCTTGTCTTAGCTAAGATTCATGCTAAGATTTTTAGCTTAGCAAATCAATGGATTCTGCAGTGCCCTTTTGTACTAGCTGCTTATATGAGACCTTGTTTGCATGTATGAATAGTTGGGGCAAAATAAAAATATTGCAAGCCCTAATAGATATAATTAAGCATTGTAGGTATTTTTATAACACTGTGGGATGTCTGAATGGTGATCAAATGCTTAGGGAAGAAATGGAAGGAAACAAGATATGGAATACTCTGCTTACATTAAAGGCCTGTTGTGTAAACTGTGTTTAATATCATCTTTAGACAGGTAAGTTCTTGTGAGTATTCTCAAGGGCATTTCATATACCTTGCTGTAGTCAGAAAGAAATATAGTTTATATAAAAAGAATTCTTATGTTCTGGTCCTACTGCCTTAAACTTAATACCAGACCCGAATGATCAGTGGGACAGTATGAGGGCATCAGTATGAGCAGGATTATGAACCCTGGGGACACATGTGAATGTATTTTTATAAGGACATAAAAGCTGATAATATATACTGACATTTTATAGTGAGAACATATCTTTTCTAGAAGATCTTCAATCCTGAGGTATTCATAATACTCATACTTTTTGCTGTAGCTAAATGTATTTGACAGTTATAATTCTTTAACTAAAAATATCACTCATAAACTTGCAGTGATGCAGAGGATGTCTTTCTGTTTGTCCATTGATGTTTTTGATATTTACGTTTCCAATCAGGGCATAAACAACAGTTTTGCCTGACTAAAACGCACTATTAACATTTAAATACATGTTTATTTTGCTAATACATAATTCATGCCATTAAGATAACACTGAACATCCGCTATGAGCTAAAACCTTGGCTTGCAATTTAGAAAAGGGCCTGTGTTCTGCAGATAAATACACTGTCAGATTATTCTGTGTTTAAAATGTTTCAGCTACAGGGGTTAGGATTGAAGAATTGCTTCATTTTTGCATAGCAGGAGCAGACCAACCTGTGCATCACACGTTGCGGGTTTAGGACGTGAGAGTTATTTGTGACCATAACATGTTAAATATGATCCAGATTTTCTCGAACGGTGACGGTTTTAAATCTAATTAGAAAACGGTATCCTCAGAAAGTTCAAGGCATTCAATCATAAAGTTACCAGAACGTGTTACTTTTAAAAAAAGTTGGTTTTTAAAATAATGCAGTATAATGAAAGTTTTTTGCTACTGTCCCATATACTGAATCATAATTTGTATTTTTTGTCTTTCATATTTATTGCTGCAAGGAACCAGGATTATTTTACATTATGGACTATTTGAACTGTCACAGTTTAGTGGCAAGGCAGCCCACTAGACATATAACACATGCTCTCTGTTAACGCCCCTCCCTTCATGAAGGGGAAGAGAAAGAGAATAAGGGAGAGAGACTTACCAATTAGAAGGGGAAACTACAACAGCTTTAATGAAAATGAAAATAATAATTATGAAAGTAGAATATATACAAATATATACAAAACCAGTATTGAAACCAACTCCCCCCAATGGCAGTTACTTCACCATCACTACTGATGTTGTGGAGCAGGCTCTGGGAAAGTCCCAGGCTGGGTCCAGCAGCAGATGGCAACCATGCGTAGAAGCTTGATTCTAGTACTGGATTCAGGAATATGCAGATCAGGGTTGAAGGCCTCCTCAGGTGCTGGCCATTGAAGGAGTGAGGAAGAAGCTGGACTAGAGGCAAGAACAGCTAAGCCAAGAACAGCTGAGCTGCGAGATCTCAGCTTTATACCGAATAGGATGTATATAGGATGGAATACCTCATTGGTGAGTTCAGGGTCACCTGTCCTGTCTGCTCCTCCCTGCACGTGCGGCTTTTTAGTTTCTGCACCCTCAGCATGGTGCACAAGATCCAGTGGTGGCCTTGGTCTGCACACCAATCCTGGTACTAAACACGGAGCGTTATCACTTCTAGAAGCAGGCATTGTCTGCGAAAACATGCTGCTAAGTTCAGAAGGTGCAGTTAGTTAAAAGAACTTGGCTGAAAAGTAAAATCACTAAACGGAATTAGTTCTGTTTTCACTCAAACAAGGACGTGAACATAGAAGTAACTCTACTGGATTGGACCAAAAGTCCATCTACCTGCTGTCCTACCTGTGTTTATAATATGGTCATGCAAGAGCTTTAAAGCCAGTGTTTTCACCAGCTTGCAGCCATATGCTGCCCGGGAATTCCTGAGCCAGATGTTCTTTCTGTGTATATAGGAATAGTCCATGGGTTTCTTTTCTGCGAACATGTCTGGTCTTGCTGAGAACCTGTGTATGCTTTGGCTTCCTCAGCATCCTGTGGCACACTACATGAAATGTCACCACTTTCTGCTTGTTTCAAATACTTTACTTTTTCATGGTAGTTAACTCCCCTTAGTTCTGATACTGAAAAAGGCAGTGAATGATGCATTGATAGAACTCTTTTTTTTCACCCTTTGAGATTTGTATCTTACTAGGTCCCAATCTTCACCTGCAGACAACCTTCTCTGCTCTTTATTTTGTGGGTTTGTTTGTTTTCTTTTGTTTGGGTTTTTCTTTTTTTTTTAGTTGATCCTATAACTATAGTAGCTGGCAGTAAAACTACTAGTGTTGCTTGTTGTAAAGCATACCCAACTAAGCCCTGAATTAGAAATAGTATTTAATAAAGTTTAGATCTGAATATTGTTTAAAAATAAACATAGCTTCCATTTTATTTTGTTTGGATGTTGGGGGCAATCAACCTCTTAACAGAAAACCTGATCTGACTGTACAGTTTAGGCAAATACTTCTTTTACTGTTAATGTGCATTGTTTGCTTCAGTGAGAGTATTTTATACCATAAGAGTTTGCCATTTACTTTTATGGCTTACAAGACTTTCTGACATGCACCAAGTATAATACAGAAAATGCCTTTGGTAGATTTGGAAGTATATTCCTCATATTATTCTGTATTTTGCTATGTGCCTATAATTTAAGAATGGAATATAACCATCAATTCCAACACTTCTGTACTTTCTGTCCTTAACTGTGAATAGTACAAAATATAATACATGTACTGGATCCCTGCTTTGAAATTCGGGTCCTTGCAAAGCAACTATGATGAAATTTTATTTTATAATATTAGCCTTGCTTTTTATTAAAGTGCTTATCTGCAGTCAAAAGAATGAGAAATTATGTTGACTAAAATAGCTATAATATTCTGAACTGAATAGTTAAAACTAGGGAATTCTGCTGACCGAAGCAGGATACTTGAGGCCCCTGGAGGTGGCATTCATAGTGGTGGGATATGGCAACGTCCTGAAGCTATTACCATTTCACAGCTTGTTGCCAGCTAAAAAATGATGCACTTATTTCATGGGGAAAAACATCATTTCAGTTTTGCGCATCTAACAAGTGCTTCAGGCAGCACTTAAGACATTTAAAACTATTATGGTTATAAATTGTAATATATATTTCTGCATAATGTCACAGCACACATTATACAGTGTGCTGAGTCCTTGTGAAAATATCTTCCTGTGATTACTGTAATGAAATTCACTTTGCATAGATAATGTTGTAGAACCTGATGCTTCCACAAATAGATAATGCTTAACTTGGGTCTAGGAAAAAGAAAAATCTTCAGCTTGAAATCTACTTCTATGAGCATCTGCTCTTTTTGTAACAATAATCTTCTGTAGCCGTTTTGTCTTAATTTTTAGTGATTCCCCAAAGCAACTGAAGTGAAGAAACTAACAGGCTAAGAAAAGAAAAAAGGATGCTTTTGGCAGGCATGCAGCTTTTTCCCCTTAACTGTTTATTCATGGTCAGGAGCCCCAGAAACAGCATACACATGGTCTCTGTGCTGCTGCTTTGGTAAAACTCAAACTAACAGATATCTGAAAGCTCAGTGGATGAAGATTAATTTTCTTAATTTTTGTGAATTATTTGTGGGCTTCTGCACTCTTGAAAACCAACTTATGTCAGTAAGAAATGAGATTTTTAAATAAACAATAGCTATCCTAGTAAAAGCCCTACTGCAGCTGCAGTAGAAAAACACTTTGTACTGGTACAGGCACCTAAAAGCCTGAACAGGTATTGAATATTACAAGTAATCATATACAGAGAAAATTTGTCTACACTAGGTCTTTTATTCTTTACCTATTCTGGAAGAGTCCAGCTGGTAAACTGAAGTGTAGAAGGCCCTAGCGAGAAAGCCTTCTTTCCTTAATTCATCTAATTCTTTTGGGAAGTGCTCCAAAATTGGAAACTGTTAACAAGTGCCCAGCCTGAGTTCAGGCTTCCTCAATGTGAAGGAAAGAGGGAGCTGACCCCTGGTTATCCCGTCATTTCACTGGAAAGCACTAAGGGGAAGAAAAGCATGGGAATCCTTGTGGAGTTTCACATTGCTGTTCCCTTCTCCCACTTATTTTTTTTACCCAAAAGAAGAGATGGTTTGAATTTTTTACCATGTTGCTATTTCATAACAGACCTGTGTAATACAAAGAATGATGCTGAAATAAATCAAACAGTGATCTAAGCAGAAAATGCAAATGGAAAGCAGAATATAGGTTGTCCTATAGTCATCCCCAATGAAAATAACCAAAACATAAAAAAAAAGACAAAACAAAAAACCCACCCCAAAACCCAAAGAAAACACAATTTAAATATTACAGATATTTTATTAAATGAATCCAAAACCCAGAGAGGAAATAATTCACTCATGAATATATTTATTTATTTATTAATCGGACGAGAATTTACAAGCCAAAACAGGCTAGTGGACCATACAACACCAGCTGTGCCAGGCCAGCAGCAAAGAAAGGGGACTCGGGTCCTGGTAGGAGCCACCCTGGTGCTTGCCTCTTCTGCATTTCCTCAGAGACGAGCGTAAAGGAGCCCGTGATGAAGCTGATGTTGAGTTCACAGGACAGGAACTTGGGGCTGAAATCTTAGTCCCAGGAAAATCAGCAGAGGCTTAGTCTCTGACTCTGATGGGGTCAACATTTTGCTTCACATGCTCAGGCTGTAGAAAAGCTGCTGTATTCTACTGTCCTGTCATTTTTAACCCTATTTTCCAAAGCTTTTCCAGCCTTTGATGAAGTAAGGCTACCATCTTCACAAGCACTGATGATTCAGCTATGGAAATCTGATAATTTCTTGTCCTACAATGGAGGCACTTACCATATAATTTATCAATTTGCCTTTTATCTATTTATCATTATTTGTCGTCTTTGTCACTATGAGAATAGAACTTAATACAATCTGTGGTAATGTCAATTAGAGAATTAAAAAAATTGGAAACAGATGCTGGTCATTATATATCTGTGTATATAAGCAATGAGGGAGAAAAAACGTGGATAATATGTGATTTGATTTGAGCTGAGCTGATGGTTCCTTCATATTTTAGCTAATTTGTCCCATGATAAGAGATGCATGGACTCTCATAAATTCTGAGATGGAAATGTTAATGACCAAATTATAGTGCCCTCTGGCAACTTGATATCGTATGTAGTAAAACTACGTGAAAATGTATAAGGGGTGATGTTCCCTGATCATGGGAATCGCTTTCTCTCCCTGAGGAAAATGTATGCTTCCACTGATGCAAGTTAGTAGCACTGTTTCCATTGATTTTCAAGTGCAAAGATGCAACTCAGAGCAAATCCCAACACAGCTGCACATAGTGACTGCTCACTTGGAGTCTTGTTTCCCTGTGGCAGCCAGATGGCTCGGAGCCATTCCCTGGATGCTCCTCCCTCTTGCAGGGTTTGCATGGGCATCTGTGGGCATCCTTCTCCTCAAACCACCCCACTTCCCGGGACGTTTTGTGCCCTGCACTCTTGTTCTGATTTTAATCACGACCATGTTAATTTCTCCCAGTGAAGCTGTGATTGCATTTCAGAAATGGAACTTTCAGGACAATGACCACAGATTCCCTCATAATATTTGTATGTTATGTGTATGTTTACATTTACATATGTTTACATTGCTTTTCCCCATATGCATGCTTATTTTAAAAATACTTCAGCTTCTCTTTTTTTTATAAACATATGGTGAACAGTATTGTACATAGCGTGAGTCATTAAATAGTAAGATACTATATTAAATCACAGTAAATCCAGCTGCTATTAACAAAAATACCTTTTTTTTTCATGAATGTCTTCCAAGTGAACTGTAAAACTTATGATGTTTTTTTTTTCTGCAGAAACTACATAGATGATATCCTGATGTAGGCAAACTTGCAAGTGTAGCCGCCTGTAATACCAGCGATTGCTTCCAAAATGTGCAGCAGTAGTAGTATATTCTTGCCTTACATTTCTGCAGCTCTGTTTGAACTTTGCTCTACAAACGTGTCTGTCAGAATTTCTCTGGAGTCAGAGATGAGCAAATTAGCTGCAACAAGTGATTTATTAAATTCGGTCATTTGTGACTGTCACAGATGTGCCTTTAGAGGACTGAGGCCTAGAGGCTACAAATTTGATGCTTTCTTTAAAATTATTTGTGACTACTGTGTGTGGCTATGCACCAGTCTAGAAATTCTCAGGAACTTTATAGTTATTGCTAGGTACACAGCGCTATAGTACAGTTATAGTAGTGCTTTAAATTTTTATTGTTCTTGCTGTATGACTGGTATTTTTTCAACTTTCTCACTGGCTGCTTTCAGTCACAAAGAAACAAAACCTCAAATATTTATTTCTTGTATGAACTGTTGCACAAGTATTCACGTTAATTTCCCTAGCTGTTGTTCATGAGAGTTACTTTTGAATAGCCATGAAGAGCAAATAAAAAGCATCAGAAGTATTGTCAGGAACAGATAATGATTTTTTTTTTTTTTCTTACAGTTTATGTTTGTGAAATTCTTTGTTCAAAATTTGGCCAGTTGCTGTTGGAAAATAGCCTCCAATCCTAAATATCGTACACTTACATTCAAATTGAATTCAGAATTACAAATGGTAAGCGTTGCTGTCAAAACTAATTCATGCAAAAAATGTAGAAAAAATTTGGTTGTGTTAATTTATGAGAGAATGCAAGCATAACAAAAACAAGCCTGGTAAGCTGCTGAAAAAGGCAAGACAAGCAAGAACGTGGGGACTTCTATTTCTCCTTTCTGATTTGTCTCTGATACTTACAGACAAGGTTTTGAGAGATATTGTCCCATTAATATGGTATTTCTCAAACAGTAGTAGGGATTTAACATGTGGTTAAGGTATGGTGTCCTTTTGGATTTGGTTATAGTTCTGGAAAATGCAGTTCTGAGTTGATATGAACCATTTTTTAAAATCATGTTGAATTCAGAAGATTGTTTCAATTCAAAATAGCAAAAAAAAATACTGACAGCTTGAAATATTCTGTATTAAGGGTGGCTGAATTTAATTGCATTGTGCAAAATGTGAGAAGGAAACATTTTCCCAAGATGTGTTTAGAATGAAAGAGAATGATGCAAAATGAGTATTTTTGTCAATAAGAAAGAACTAAGAATATTTTTTGCTTTGTGTTAGCTTGAAGTTTTTACTGGGTAATCTTCAGTTTCAAAGCCCATACAGAGAAGTGTTTTTCTTTTTTGGAGCCCATGACTCATTGTTCCTTCCTTTGTTCTGAAGCATTTCTTTTCAGCTTATGGAGACATTTCTGGATAGCTCTGGCTTGCTCAGTTTAGGACTGTGTTGCAATTTTCGTGAGCTTTTCTGACAGACTAAATCAGAAGAAACTCTTCTTCTTCGTGGCTGCTGTATGTTTTACTTCACCAGATGTTTCTGTGCCGTGATCAAATCTGCAAGCAACAGCAAAAATAGAAAGGTAATGAAGAGAAGAGCTTCCAGTCAATGTGCAGACTGACTTAGTAAAATGTGTGAGAGACAGCATAGTTTGAACTTCCTTGCCAGATGTAGAGTGAAAAAAACTATCCCAGCTCCTACTCAAACCTGATCTAAAGCAGGGGCAGAGTAGCTGACACAGACCATGAAACCGAGAGATGAATACAGCCTGCCTTTTAAAGCAGCAAATCATATGTTTAACTATGCTCTCCACACTTGCTAGCACCATCTGCATCTCACTTGACAAAATTTCAGTTGATCAATTCATCCATTCAGTTACACCCCAAATGCTGCATATAGGGGTCTATTTCCTGACTTGAAGGAGAAGAGAGGTGGAGTTACAGGAATCTTCTCCACTTTTGCCTCTCCAGTGGGTTTGGTGTTGGTTGTAATGTCCAAGACAAGATATAACCACAGAATTTCTGGCATTCATATGACAGCACCCTCACAACAACAGAGTGAATGTCCCCTACCACTCTGCATGCA
The DNA here is from genome assembly GCA_013396935.1 of Baryphthengus martii. Taxonomy (NCBI): domain Eukaryota; kingdom Metazoa; phylum Chordata; class Aves; order Coraciiformes; family Momotidae; genus Baryphthengus; species Baryphthengus martii. Next base: position 70,499 of record VWZK01011065.1, read on the forward strand.
CCCCTCATAAGAAATTTCAGAATGAGCTTCCTATATACGTTTTGATGTGGAAACTGGTCAGCAAATCTGCTCAAACTGTCCTACATGCATCTGTTCAGTCAGTCGTAGAAGGACTATAAGTGCCAATGTAAGAAGCAGCCATGAGAAAAGCTAAGGTTTTCCACAATACTTTGTATTGTCAGGAGAGCATTTGTAATCTTGTGCAAGATCCCAGTTGCACTACAGAGTTCAGGGCTCTCATGCTCAAGAAGATGAATTGGGATTGGAATAGATGCAGAAGGAGTCAACAGGGATGGTCAGGAGGATGGAAGATCTCTCCCTGGAAGAAAACCAAAAGCATGTAGCATGTTTAACCTAGAAAAATTCCTTTTTGAAGGATTATACAGCAGCCTTGTATAAATGTAAAACAGGAAGGAAGAGGAACATGAGATGTCATGCTCCAGAGTTTTTCTTTTATCTTTATTTCATTTTCATGTGCTAGTAGAGTGTATCTACTGAAGCAGTGAATGCATTCGGTGTGCACCACATCTAGATGGCACCTTGGGAAAACTAAGAATGACTGAGGCCATTATATTCTTAAAACACACTGTATTTTCACAATTGGTAGCATATGTGAAATCATGGTTTATAAAACCAAAATTGTATCAAAACTAACTCAAGAGAAATGGGAGATTTAGAGTCACTAGTGAAAATGCCTTGGTCCTCAACATTCATGCTGACTTTCCACCTTCCAAAAGTGGCATGAAACATCAGTTGCTATATAAAGTTTTCCCCCAAAGTCCTATACCTCATGTGGAGATACTACAAAGTGTATCATCTGAGTTACCGTCTGTTCTCTGTGCTTGTGGATACAGAAAACCGTTCCATTTTATCCCTATTATATCATTCACCAAAAATAAAGTAAACATAGTAATGTAATGGGAAATAATGAGGTGCATTTTTTATGCCTTTCAATGTAAATGGACATATGGTGAATAATCCTCATAAACAGCTAGATATTATGAAGCCCAGTGTACGGCCAAGGAAAGGGAAGCAAGAATTGATATGAGGGTTTCTGCAAGGTCACACTACAAATAAACGTGAATGAATTACCACTACTGGAACTGATATACCTCTGGGTAAAATTCAACAGCTGTCTGACCATGAGCAAAAACATAAAGCAGATGAGATGAGAACCTCAACCACTCAACCCTCTTTCTGATTTATGTAAGGTAAGCAGATGGGCTGCAATGGGTGAGATCTGAATTTCTCCAGGGGGTGCATTCACAAAAAATCAAACTGTATAAACTAGCATAAATTCATGTGATCACTAGTCCTCATATGGATAATCTCAAAAACAGCATCAGTAGTTACTGTTTCACCTTTTGCAAAGTCATGGAATTAAGAATTACCAAAGCAGCCACCAGAGCGCACCAGATACATTTTAGAGCAACTTGCAAGAAAAGAGAGGAGCATAGGAAGTGTCCCTCCCTTTCGTCGTTTCTTCTTTTCTTTTTTTGCTATGGGAAACAAATCAGCTGTTTAAATACATATGTGGAGGGCAGTGAGGGAGAAGGTGAATACTTGCAGAAAGCCAGGAGGATGTCAGTTCTCTTAACTGTGACCATGTTCTTGCACTTTCTTTTGTGGCAGTTGTGTCTTGCTTGCAAAATTCCCCCATGCATCGAGCTGACTCCTGAAAGTATGGGACACTTTTTTCTGTAAAAAAATCATATGAAAATTTGAATACGGGATACACATTATCTTGCAAAGTCAGACCAAAAGAAACATTCACTATGTGCTGGTGGGCAAATGTTACTAGCTTTCTGTGTGCAAGTCTGCTTTCTGTGTACACATGTGTGACCTCATCCCTATTTTTGGTATTCAGCGATATATAAGCTGATCTGAAACACCTCCTACATACCAGTTCCATACATTTCAGAGTACTAACTACTCCACATTGTGTGTGCCATATGGTGCACATTGTAACTGAATGTTGCATCTTCCATATTTCGGAGGGCAGCCTAAAAGCATTAAAGGTAGAACTTATCTGACAGGTGCAGACATCTGCATGTGACCTTACCCATGCAGTCAACCTTTCTAGTCAGTGGAAAGAAACAGAGAATTCTAGAGATTTATCTTTATGTCCTAAAGTGGAGATCCGACATAGTGCATTTCTTCCAGGGACTTTCAATGGAGCATAAAAACACTTATATGGGTGTGGACATAAAGAGTTAAGTAACAGAAATCACACCCTGAGTATGTTTCCGCCCCTTTCATTTTTATATTATTCCTAGCACTGTTCATGTCTGCTGAACTATTCTTTATGTAGTGGAGTGCAGCAATGCATAAAGGGTGAAGCTTAATACGGGTTAAATTTCATATTATGATATACAAACAACTTCCCATTTCATGTCTGGAAACAGAAGTTGGGCAATGGAAGTGCTGCCATTGTATTTGAATGTGAATTAGATGAGTGAGCTGGTGATATATTTTCTCCTCCAGCATTGGTTCCAGAGGGATCTCTGAACTTCAGCAGAAATAAATCCATCTGCTGCCATTGAATCAGCCTGCGAATTAGAATTCATAATGTCACTTGTTACTATTTCCTCAAGCCAGTGCTTCTCAGTGGACTGCAGTTTTACCTGCTGATAATTGATGCATCGTCAGGAACATGGAATGTGAAAAATCACCCATCACCTACATAAAAGTTGTGATCATATATTTATACATAATATGAAAATCAGTGTGGGCCTTTTTTTAATTATTTGGGAAAACCTTAAGAAGGAAAACAAAATCGCTCAGCAGTGAAGTNCGGGGGAGGAGGAGCGGAGCCGGCTCCGCGGGAAGCGATTGCGTGGGGAAAAGGTGTTTGTTTCGTCCGACCCCCGGCGGCTGGGAGGGTTTCCCTGTTACTTGCATTTTGTCCCGCAATCTCGCAAACGGTTTTTCCTTGGGGTTTTTTTGTATTTTTTTTTTTTTTTCCGCCCCTTTCTCTAATAACGTCCGCACGTCGTGGAAATCCCGGGAGTTTTGCTGGCCTACTGAGAGCCGAGTGCAACCAGGAGACGCCGGCTGTTGTCAAGGTGTCTGTAGCTGAAAACAGTGTCGCGGCCGCCCGGGCGCGGTGTCATTATTAAAACCAAACTGCTGCTGGTCGCTGCCTCTTTAGACTTGGCGCGTGTAGAGTTTCTAGGGTGCAGTGGTGGGGCCTGCCCCGCGGCTTCTGGGGGAGCTGGACCCCAGAGTCTTGAAGATGAGGCTGGTTTTGTGGGATGCAGCGCATAGGTTTTCGTGTAACCCCTCTGCGCTTTACTGCTTTGTACTTTGCATTATTGTGGGCGAGTTTATTTTGTTTTGTGTTAATGAGATAAACAGAACGAAGGTGCAGGTAATGACGAGGCAAAGTTTTTAGAGCATTTGTCGTTTTGCTTAAAAGGTGAAACTGATATTCCACTTTATGAAAGCTGGGGACCTCCTAGTGCCTCACAACATATGTTTAGTACAGGCAGGAGCACTGCTGGTTTTTCCATAGCAATGACCAGAGAAAGTGCTGTGTGGAAGGGGGAGTTTTGTCTTCATGGTCCATTCAGTCTTTTCTCGTGCTGAAACTGTCAACAAAGGTCCCATTGATAAATACGGGACTTTTATTAATGCTGAGAAGCCAGCTGAAACTGGAAAGGTATTGAAACTGGCACGCTGTTTGCATGTGTCCGTAGGAGTAGCGTGTCTGATCAAAGAGATTGTAGTCAGATTAAAAGAAGATAAAGTACAGTGTGTCACCCTCCCTGGACAAAAGATAACTGGTTCACCATGATGTGTCGCACCACGTGTCCACGGCAAAGGCGAGAACTGAACTAAGGAATACATTCTACCCTGTGCTGGAACAACAAAGCCATGCCTCTATTTTTATCGAGGTACTTCCTTCTCCAAAAATGTTATGTATCAGGCCAGCTTTAAGTGCTGTTGTCATCTTAGCTACATATATAAGGGCACTGCAGATCCAGTTGTTTACTATTGAATGCAAAATATGTGCGTTCTTTACAAGAAATCACAAAATCTTTCTCTGTTACTGTTTGTCGTGTTTTTAACTCTCATGTCTTTCCTCAAACTTCCCGTGGAAGGGGAACAAGATAAAAAACACTTTCCCTGCTCCTTGGGATAGCTTCTGAATGAGGAGCTGTGTATCTGCAAACAGTCAAGATCGATTCCTTCTTTTTAATGCGGGGCTGCCTGGATACGTGGCCCCAGATGCATGAACACAGTCCTGAGGTCTCCTCTGTATCCAAGAAACTTATGTCCCGTGCTAAAGCTGCACTGTTCAGAGCAGCCGTCTCATCAGGTTCCCACTCCTCTGCAGCTGCTTCTGGGCACAGCCTCCTGGTTAAACTTGAGACATTACCATGCAAGTAATGGTGATCCTTCACAGATTGTTCTGATGTGGGGTTAAGAGAGTGCGGAGGGGAATAAATGTGGAAAGCAGTCTCATTTCCATTATTACAGCATGTAAATGTGTATATTAAAGCTGCACAGAACAGGAGATCGCTGCAGTGAGTCTGCCTGAGTTCCACCCCTGGCTGTGTTACAGCTTTCCAGGCCATGCACCTTTGCTGTTTAGCTCATTAAATTAAGTTCCTGAAGGACACCTCGCTGCCTTTCTGCTGTGCCACTCAGCCCTGTCTCTCCCATTTTCATTAAACAGGATCTCAAGTCCTTAGTCCTGATTCATCTGCTCCCTGCTGCTCTGTGTCCCCAGTGTTTTCCCACTTCTGAAGTGAGAGAGTTTGGAAATACTATTTTCATGGGAGCAGGGAGGGTGAATGACAACTTNTATTCAAACCTTGTAAAGCAGCAGTGACTGAGAGTACTGCTGAGAAGGTTCTCTTCTTAACAATTGCTTTGTAAAGACAGCACTAAGCACGAGAACCCTGCGTGATCTGCTTGGCTCTGGTGACTGATTATATTAAGTGTAAAGGCACTGCATGACATCTTAATCTAAATATTTAAACTCTTTGAAGGAGCCTTGCATTCTGTAGCAAGACAGACTGATTTGTAATCTCCTTTCTCAATGATATCTCCTTTTGTCACATAAACGTATATGCCTCAAACGGTGCATTCTTATCTACTTGATTACGAACAACCTTGCTTTCCAAATAAGCATGCCCGTACCTTGTTAAGAACATGAATACTAACTGTAGACGTGGCAGTTACTGACTATAAGTTGGTTTAGGTAGAAGACACACCGGTGAAAGAGAGTGGCGATATTCACGTCAGTTTAAAACAATAATACATCTGTAGGTCAAAATTGTTTAGCTGGCTCCACTGTAAATTTGGAATAATTTCATCAAAGAAAAATGTTCTGGTGTATGCTGTCGTAACAGGACAGAGTCTGATCCTATCAAATCATCAAACGTAATAAAGAAAAAAGCGTGCCCAGATTCCTAAATGCACATCTATGTTCAAAGTGTGTCATATTTAAAGACAGATTTAAGAAGAGAATCAGTGTCTCTGTTGGTTTTATCCATAATTTAATCCCTATTCTCATTTATTAATTGAATTTTCTTCTTTCTAGCTCATTTTTCCACTCTCCTTTTGATATATTTACAAAACTTTTCATACTCTGCAGTTGACTGGTACAAACTTGTTCTGGATTTTGCCATTGTTAATCCCCCCCGCCCCCGAATGAGGCAGGTTCTTCTCCTTCCCCATGCACTAAACTTTTCTTTGAGCAGTCCCTGGCAACGCCGCATTGGCTACATTTTGTTTCTGTATCCTTTTTACAGCAGCAGGGCAGCATGTTATGCTGTGCCTTAGTTAATACGTGTTTTGAGATGCTCATTAAAGAAAAAGCAGTTCTTATAGCACCTGATATGTATTTAGTTTGGGCAAAAGGGCTTTAGAAAGCACTCATTACATATGGAATGCTTTAAATGTTTTTACTTTCTGTTATTTTTTAGCTATTCTTTAAAGGAACTTTTATGACTAAGTGGGGTATTTGGCATGCAACCAATTAGCTGAAGCTTTAGAAATGGCAAGGCCCTAAGGACTCTGGTATTTACATGTTTAGTTTTCTTGAATTACTTTAAAAGAAAAAAGTTGAGTCCTTCAGCAAATAATTTTGTATTCTGCATAGGCTGTTTGACAATTAACCACATGTGCATTTAAAGAAGGAGCCAAAGGCACCAGCAGATGGGTGCACTGACATACGTTGATAGGTTTTCTCTCTCTTGCAGATGAACTTCTGAAGTGAGCAGTGAAAGCAGAGTCTTGTTTGTGCGTTTCTGTGAGAAGTTAGGCTAATTTTTTGGACACAGCCTGAAATGTAGAGCCGGTGCTGTACTTTTGCAGTGGAAGTACAGGGAAATCTTTTCACAGTCCGAAGTATTGCACTGGTTTCATGTCCTTGTTTTCATGTGTGTGCCTGTGAGTAGGTACATGCAGATTTATTTGTCCCAGTGTGTTGCTCTTGGTGCATACTGCTAGTTAAGCTGTTGCAGCCATGCTACTAAGCCACTGCTTAAGCAGAACTGTAGCTGTGCCTTCTCTTTTGCCCATTCCCTTTGGAGACTGAAAACATCCGGGGACATTGGGGCAGCATGAGGCTCTTTACTCTGCAAAAAAATTTGAAATCCATATAGTTCATATTTTAGCCAAAACATCTTGGTCAGCTGCCTACAGATAAAGCATCTTAAATAAGCCATGGAAGAGGCAGGCTTTATTAAAACCCACTCATACCCTCAATGCTTTATATGAACTTAAAACTAAGGCAGCAGTTGACCTTCAGTAGGGTTAAGAAGTGAAAATGCACCTCTGGTTGGTCTGTTGGATGTCAGCCAAGTTTTTGTGTGCCTGTAATGCTGGGATACTTCTCAAAATTTCATGGTGATATTACCCTTTTTAAAGAAATGGGGATGTCCTGTTTGGCTCTCTGTAGAAGGCCACCTTTTTAAGAAGAAACCTACTGCGTGAAATTATCTGCTTAAGTCAATGACAAAATTCAGTTATGTCTGGATATTGCCTGTGAGCTCTCCAAGGTCACTGACTGTAAGCAGGAAGGACTCTGAAGGACAAACATGATAGTAAGTTCTTCTTGTTTGCTTTTCATAGACACTATAGGTTGAGATTTTCTCGACTGCAGGTTGAGATTCTCTGTGCTGGAGAACAGCTGCAGGAAAAAAAAAAGTGTGGTCCACCTGCAACTGAATGCGGCGCTCCGATTTAGCTGTATGATGGATTAAATCAGTGAAGGTTCAGAGCTTGACACCTGCACACTCCAGAACACCTCACATAGCCCAGTACTGAACCTTTCAGGTGTTAAACAGCAAGCAAAGCAGTTGCATAATTCTCTGTTTTGAAAGGAAACACAATGCAAGTTACACTTGTACTGAAGTCAATCCATTCACTTATGGCACAAAACAATTATAATTTGGACAAAGTATACACTTTCGTGAATGCAGGCACAAAGGACGAACCTAAATATGTATATACATTTACAGGTAATGTTATAATTGGCTGTGGAAAAAAAAAGAACGGCTTTGAACATTGTTTTATAGATCCCGTCTATCAGTTCAAAACTAGTACCAAGTCCCATCTCATCGGTTTGTGCTGAGGCACAGCAGACGCTGTCCTACCAAAAAGGCTAACTCAATGCTGCCCTGCTCCAGCTGTCGCTGGTTGGTAGAGGTTGACCTTGGAGCTAATGGCAGCTGGTTTAAGGCACAGCAGCTCTGTGGCAGCTCAGTCACCTTGCGTCATTGCCTGGTGCCCTCACCTTCTGTGATTTTTATAACTATCACTTGTAATTCAAAGGAAAATATTTGTGTATGAAAAGTTAAACCAAGTACAGAATTATGTTGTGATTCAATGAGATGAACAACATACAAAGCAAACACTGAACACATTCCTTATTTTCCTTATCACCGTGCTGCATTTGCAACTATTTGCCTCTCAAGCCACCTGTCAGGGAACGGCAATTGGTATGTGGCATGGAGCACCTACAACCCAGCCACCTCACTCCGGTCTGAAACTGCAGCAACTTTTTTTTTCATTGACTGATTTATTTGCAATTTATTGCAATTTATTTGCAATACCTTAAAGCAAACTCCAGCCTGACCAAAGAACACTTTCTTAACACTTCGTGGTGTAAGGGAGCACACAGAACGCTCATGCGGGCGGGCGGGGCGGCCCTCGGTGCCCGTCCCAGGCTGTTGCGGGGCGGGCCGGCAGGCACTCGCCGCGGGCACCCGTTCCCGGAAGCCGCTCTGTCCC
>VWZK01011065.1:78764-203223 GCA_013396935.1 Baryphthengus martii
TTGTACTTTGCATTATTGTGGGCGAGTTTATTTTGTTTTGTGTTAATGAGATAAACAGAACGAAGGTGCAGGTAATGACGAGGCAAAGTTTTTAGAGCATTTGTCGTTTTGCTTAAAAGGTGAAACTGATATTCCACTTTATGAAAGCTGGGGACCTCCTAGTGCCTCACAACATATGTTTAGTACAGGCAGGAGCACTGCTGGTTTTTCCATAGCAATGACCAGAGAAAGTGCTGTGTGGAAGGGGGAGTTTTGTCTTCATGGCCCATTCAGTCTTTTCTCGTGCTGAAACTGTCAACAAAGGTCCCATTGATAAATACGGGACTTTTATTAATGCTGAGAAGCCAGCTGAAACTGGAAAGGTATTGAAACTGGCACGCTGTTTGCATGTGTCCGTAGGAGTAGCGTGTCTGATCAAAGAGATTGTAGTCAGATTAAAAGAAGATAAAGTACAGTGTGTCACCCTCCCTGGACAAAAGATAACTGGTTCACCATGATGTGTCACACCACGTGTCCACGGCAAAGGCGAGAACTGAACTAAGGAATACATTCTACCCTGTGCTGGAACAACAAAGCCATGCCTCTATTTTTATCGAGGTACTTCCTTCTCCAAAAATGTTATGTATCAGGCCAGCTTTAAGTGCTGTTGTCATCTTAGCTACATATATAAGGGCACTGCAGATCCAGTTGTTTACTATTGAATGCAAAATATGTGCGTTCTTTACAAGAAATCACAAAATCTTTCTCTGTTACTGTTTGTCGTGTTTTTAACTCTCATGTCTTTCCTCAAACTTCCCGTGGAAGGGGAACAAGATAAAAAACACTTTCCCTGCTCCTTGGGATAGCTTCTGAATGAGGAGCTGTGTATCTGCAAACAGTCAAGATCGATTCCTTCTTTTTAATGCGGGGCTGCCTGGATACGTGGCCCCAGATGCATGAACACAGTCCTGAGGTCTCCTCTGTATCCAAGAAACTTATGTCCCGTGCTAAAGCTGCACTGTTCAGAGCAGCCGTCTCATCAGGTTCCCACTCCTCTGCAGCTGCTTCTGGGCACAGCCTCCTGGTTAAACTTGAGACATTACCATGCAAGTAATGGTGATCCTTCACAGATTGTTCTGATGTGGGGTTAAGAGAGTGCGGAGGGGAATAAATGTGGAAAGCAGTCTCATTTCCATTATTACAGCATGTAAATGTGTATATTAAAGCTGCACAGAACAGGAGATCGCTGCAGTGAGTCTGCCTGAGTTCCACCCCTGGCTGTGTTACAGCTTTCCAGGCCATGCACCTTTGCTGTTTAGCTCATTAAATTAAGTTCCTGAAGGACACCTCGCTGCCTTTCTGCTGTGCCACTCAGCCCTGTCTCTCCCATTTTCATTAAACAGGATCTCAAGTCCTTAGTCCTGATTCATCTGCTCCCTGCTGCTCTGTGTCCCCAGTGTTTTCCCACTTCTGAAGTGAGAGAGTTTGGAAATACTATTTTCATGGGAGCAGGGAGGGTGAATGACAACTTGTTATTTTTTTTTTCCTTTTATAAACAAACAAACAAAACTTTTTCAGAACATTGTAACATTTCTGTGGGGTGTTTTTTTCTATCTGCTTTCCTTTTTCAACAGCATTCCAAATATGTGCAGAGCTGCATGATAATAATAGAGCAAATGACCAAATCTGTGCAATTCTGAAATATTTTCTGGAAATATAGTCTTCCATTATGCTCCACACAGTGTGTGAGTGTACCAGTTCTGCTATCCAAATTCTGAATTTTATTACTGCTGTGAAATTGGAACTTATTTCACCTTTTTAAAAAATAACAAAATAAGAACAACTTTCAGTATCTAGGTTAGCATCTCCTTACTAATTTTAAAACTGTAATTTTTAACAAGGATCAGAATAGTAGGAAGCCAATGTAATACAGTGCCAGCTGTAATGAAACAGCCCTTTCGGAAAGATTAATAGAGAAACTATGTTGAATTATTTTTTTTCATAGGCATTCAAAATAGTGTATGTTAGAGATAGCTTTGTCTTTGGAGGGTGTCTCTGGGGGAAGTGTGGCAGTGGTACATCCTGGAAAAAGCGATACATTGGCCGTGCTCCAAATGAAGTGGCATTCTAGGAAAGGGCTAGACTTCCTAACCATTTATTTTTTCCCTCGGGCATATGATAACTGTTGCTTCCTAAGGCTTAAGCATTTTGCTGATCTAATAGATTGTCTGACTACTTTTCTGTTCTTATTTTTTTGCCCTTTAAAGGCACAATGAGCCTATGAAATATCTCCTTTAGGAAAAACTTACCTTATCATTAGTTCACTAGGCTAAAATCTAGAACAGCCTTGGTGTGATTACTTCCAAGTCTGGCAATATAGGAATGTTGCCTTGTCAGTTGTGATGCACAGAAGAGCATCAGAGCTGTCATCTTTGCCATAGGGAAGTTTATTTTACTTTAAAGTAGTGGTCAAAGGAATATCTTTGTATAGTGTAGATACTGATTGTGGGTGAGTTCTGTGCTATACATAAGTATTTATCTAAGAACTTCCTTACAGAAATCATGAAGGCAGATTACTCAGTATCAGATTTAATTTAAATAGCTCTTCTTTCCATACTGCCTTATTTTTCTTATTTCTGTGTTTTAACCCATTAGATCCACTAATGCTTTATTGACTGTCATGCTGCTTGCGTTTCGGTGTCATCTTTTCTTTATGATGGCCGTGCACAAGCTTTTAAATAATTTCTTCTTGTTTTTCATGTGAAACCATTTGTTGTAATGTGGACTATGGAAAGAAAGAGTGAATCAGATAGGTTGCAGTCCAAGCCCCAGTTTCAGTGTCTGCTTGTAAGCATATGACCCTCATACATGTGAAATTCACACCCTGGAGCATAGAACGCCAGTGCTGTTTAGGTTCCTTGCTGGGGACTTATATCACATCTACTATGACAGAGAGGACTGCAGGTCCTGCGTCATATTTGCCAGCCACATGTAGGTGTTTCAGATAACAGTAGTCTTCTCATATGGCTGCGTGGGCTTATCCTCAGGCACTCAAATGCCATCCAGAGTCATCTACAGGACTATTTCTGTCCAGTAGAGTGAGTGAATCTATGTGTATGTATGCATATACGTAAGTATGTATATGTGTGTATATATATCTGTATGTAAAAATATTTTTAAAATGTGATAAGGCGGCTAAGACTACGAGTGAGTGCAAGCAAAGTGCCAGCAGCACTACCTGCCATACTACTGCGTGCATCCCAGTATGTGAGGCAGATAAACTTCTGCTACAGAGCATTTCTGAGCGCCAAGCCTAAAATGCAAACTTGAGTAATAGATAAATAATTTTAAATGTGGTGGCCACTGGAGGTTGACTTTGCTTTTCTCTCCATACCTTTGTCCTACCTGGGAGGATAGGACATTCTGGTTTGTCTCCTGTGCTGCACCACTTTGCCCTGTGAGTCACAACCTCCCAGTATCTGTTTCCAGTGAGTCACTGTTTTTGCTCACCAGTGGCTGGCACGTGCATTTTTGCTGCAACTTCATGTGCGCTTCCTTAATGTACATTGGAAGACCAGTTTGAGTTTTGAAGCTTTGCAAGCCGGTACCTGTTTAATATCATATACTCCTGAATCTGTGTATTGCTAAAGACTTACACAGAAGGACTCCAGCAATTCATAGAGCATAGGACATGGCTCTTCCTCCTCAGAGGCCATGCAGTTATATGCACCCTCCCTTATTTGCCCTATTTAAATCTTGTGTTTGATTTGCTAATCCTCACATGCAAAATGAGAATGATAAGTTGAGTTTCCTAGAGATGGAACTAAACTCCCAACCAGTTCTGGAAAGAGTGCAGTAACCCTCACCTGCTGTAAGAGAGAAGATTGCTGCCACCCCAGGTCTCCTCTTTTGAGTGACACCTGCTAGCCAGGACCTTCAGTCCCCCCGCTTTACTGTCCCACTTCATTACTAACTCCAAATGACTTTGGGAGATGCCAGTTGAAGCTTGGATCTGTGTGGCAGTGAAACCAAGGGAGCTTGGATGCATTTTGTTGTAGAGAAGTACCCTTTTTTTATGGGTTACTGTGTAAGTCTGCATAAAACAAAATATTTATTTTTATATATCTTTGCAAATACAGGATTTACTAACTTTGTAATAGTAGCACCTGTGTTCGCTGTGGGAATGGGTGACAAGTGAAGGGCATGAAATACTTGGTTTTTTTCTGTAGACAGCTGTGGTCTAAACCACTCACTCGCTCTTAGATCTTCCCAAGAAACCAGATGATAGATGTCCTTTTAGCTTGGAAAAATGACAAAGACTTCTGCTATGAATTGCCTACATTATGTGATTTTTTTTTCAAACGGTGACCATAATAGACATCACAAATCACACATGCAAGAGGAGTTTATTCTTTCTTTACCAGAATAATCTGCCTCATTCATTGTTCAAATATTTGCTCAGTTTAATCTGAAGACTTAATAGTTTGCATCATAAGCCAAGAAGAAATCTAGCAGTAAGCATGATTTCATGCCATGTTTCAAGGGCAGTCTCCATCTCCATTCTTTCAGAGAGAAAAGCTCTCATTCTTTCCCCTTTTTCCCACCAGTGACTCACTCTTGGCATTGAAATCCTGTAAAATTCAGTATGAAGGACAAAAGCACTGAGAGAGATACTTGTAACGCACAGTGTACAAGCAACAAACTCACGAGCTGATTAGTCACAACTCACTGAAGTTGGTGGAGCCTTTTACAACCTGCTAGTACAGCACAGATTTGAGGTTCTCCTTATCATCACAGCATTTGTTGCTCCTAACCTCTGTAACCTATCTTTCGAGATGCTAGTACGGATGGTTCAGCACAGTCCCTTCCATGTATTGTTTTGCTTCTGCAAAACAAAGATCTCTCACACTGCGGCTGACTTTACAAAATCATAGTGGTCTTTTTAGCTGCTAAGTTTAATGGCCCTACATGAGGACAATCTTTATCTAAATGCATTAGAAAAATCTTTCCTGCCTTGGATTTTCCTGCTAATTTGAACAATGCTTACTGTCCAGTGCTTACCAACATCTTCAGATAGGCAAAAATGCATTAAATTGGTTTATTTAGAATTGCTCTTCTGTCTGTTGTACTTCATGCATGTATAAATATGCAGTATACTGCAGACCCTCAATATGTTGCTTAGTAACTCGTGTATTAATTTCAGTAACTTGATCTATTGACAACAAGAACTTGGTATCCCAACATTTCCTGCTTCCTGGATTCCAGATTCCTGCTTCGAGGGGTTCCCCCTTCCCTCAGTTTGCATCTTATATCTTCTTTAAATTTATCTTGCTCCTGCCTTTGGTTCTTGCTATGTCTTTCCGATCAATTAAAAAGCCCTCCTAGTGGCTGTTGCTTGTTGTCAAGTTGTTGCTCAATTTTATCTTGGTCAATGGAACAATTCTCTTTGAGTCTTTGTTTCTTCAGTCTGAAAGTCCTTTTTGTGACAGTTTTTCTACAGCATTTTTAGCATCCTTCTTTACACGTATCCTTTACTTTGCTCCTTCTTCATCCCCAAGTCGAAATTACATGCAGTACTCCGGTGTCAGTCTCACGAGTGCCACCTACATACCTAAAATCACTCCCTCGTTAATAAGTACCACTGTAGCCAATTGTATATACTGCAGTCGCACCGTTTTGCTTTTTTTCTAAGCATCCTGTTGGAACTCACTGTGAGTTTCATGTACTTTCTGAGCCCTGGATCTACTTACACTCTTCTTTTTCAGTGCAGTCCTCATTGCATAGATGTGGTCACCATTTCTTGCACTTAGACCTCCACTTATCATCTGTCAGCATGATAAAGCAACATCTTTTCAACAAACCCAGCTCACTAGGTGACCTAGATTACTCTACATCGTGGATGCAGATTTGATTTAATGCCCTTCGCTATCAGTGAAAACAGTCTATTCGATTCTATTCTGAGTCAGGCCCTTAAGTAGATACAAAATGAAAATAGCTGTGCTAAATCAGTGGGTTATGTAGCAGAAAAGAGGCAAACCAGGACCCTTTGTATGAAGGCTTTTGTTTTTCCTCTAACATACAGAAAATGAAATGTCGTGCTTGTCTAGCTGTAAGGAATGTGAAGCGTAAAGGCCTTTTGAACATTTTAATTACAGGCTTTTCCTTTTTTTCTCGAGTGTGTACAAATGTAGATGATACAGAGCATAATACAGTGTGTTGCTAGATGTGCTGTTATAAGCATGTAGACATTATTCAAAACTGGAATGCAACTGAGCGTCCGAGGAATGAAGTGCTAGAGGAGCTGTGTAAATCTGAACGCCAACGTTTGCTCTAAGTGTGGTATCAAACAAATCTTTTTTAATTGTTTCTCTGAGTTCTTTGTCATCAAAGAGTAGAATTACTGAACTTGTTTTCGGATAAGACCAATGGCATTTGCAGTTTGCCAATACTGGCACTCAATTAAAAAGTGTTATAATCTGTTGTTATTGACAATATTTGACTTGTTTTGAAACTAGTGAGGCTGGAGCTGAAAGCTGTAAGGATTTAAAAGGCTACTCATACATATTTTGGTAACATTTTCAATGCCAGCACCCTTCTCTATTGCTAGTGCTTTTTTCCTAGAGTTACTGAGTACACTCATTTTTTTTTCTTCTATAAATCTGAATACTACGGCTGAACCGAAGCTGTAATTATAGTAAGTGATGCAGAGAGGTTACTGCTAGGAGTGGCGTTGCAGATTCGTGTTACACATGGGTCACTGACTGTCACTTCAGCCTCCTCAGTAAATCTTCTTGGCCAGGGGAAGAAAAATTCTCCACTCCTTGGTTTTGAGTACTTCCAATGTGCCAATGGGCTGTTCTGTGGGGGCCACTGGCTTTGCAATGAACCTGCCTTTGTGTCTTGATCTGAAAATAATTGTGTTTAGGCAGGGAATCTGAACACTTATAGCCAAATAAATGGAGGAAAATAAGATAGAGGTTTTGGTTTTTAGTATTTAGATGTGTAAAAATAAATAAACTCGATTTATTTCGTAAGTACAATTCTAGCCATTAGTTTCAGAGGTATATCTTTGGTAATACCCTGAACAGCATATGGGATGAGCACAGATGCAGTTTACCCCTCTGTGCTCCTGAAAAAGCTGAAGCTATGAACTTATTATTTGGTCATTCTTTTGTGCCCACTATTTTCTATTACGGCAGAATGAAAACATATACGGAAATGGTTGCTTCCCTGGTCATACTGTCTCGTGAGGATAAGCTGCTCAATATTCCCCTTATTCTGTGACTCTGTTCCCTGCCCTTCCTGCTACAGCATCGCAATCCTGTTAGCCTAGAAATGCTTTCATGAGAATTTCAGACATTTTATCTGTCATCTTTCTACAATGTCCTTCTTTCCTAGGGAGTATTCTTAGGCCAAAGGGTGACAATAAAAATGTTTCCTTTGGGAGTATTATTGGAGGACTTGAAATGATTTGGAATGAAGTATTTGAGGAGGAGCAAATGTGAATGTTTTTAGCATGCTGAGAAAAATGGTTCAAGGTACACCACACACGAGAAAGCAACAAAGTAAGAATAATGTTGTCTTCAGCAGATAAATAAATAAATATCTTATGCATACTTAGTGCCAAACTGCAGCAACACAGTTGACATGTTTTGCTTGGTTTAGCATCAGTACAAATCTTAGAGTTACCACTTCTCTGACTGCCTCTTTTTCCTGTCCAGCAGTGTCAAAACCACCCAAACAGATTTCAGTCTGGCTTAGGGAATTGAATATTTTGACTTCACTTCTCTATTTGAAAACCAGGAAGATACTTAAGATGATGTATGAGAATTGTTTGGTCAATATTTAGTGTTATGCACTTAATAAAGTACATTGTTAAGTGTTTATTATTTTTAATCGGTCAATTGTTTGTAGCTGATTTCTCTTTAATTGTCAGAACAATAGTTCACGGGACTCAAGGGCACTGATGAAATATTGTCACTATCAGAAATTCTCTGCCTTTAATAAAATACAACAGCAAGGTCCAGGAGTATACTATTTGCTATATCCAGAGGTAAGAGGAAGCTTTGCCTCTGGTTTAAGAGAGTGCAGGGGTGGATTTTAGTTGTACAGATAAAGCAGAAAGTTCTTTTAGGCTGATATTGGTCCAAGGGCTCATATAACAATAGTGGTTATAGCTGTAGTTACGTGTCTGTGATCCCAGATCCAAGCAAGAGGCTTGGAGCAGTAACCAGAAGCCTCAGCTATGGAACAGCAAGGAAGACCAGCTAAGTGCTGTCATACACATGGCAGTGACCGGTTATGGCAGGAGACCAGAGCTGTGGTTACCACGGGCCAGCAGAAGATGCTTCTCTCTAGAAAATTGCTAAGAGGAGGATAGATCTAACAGCTCCATAGTGTAGCTTCTGGAGCCTCACAGCCTGACTCCCTTTGCCAAAATTGGATAAGGGAACACTAGTAATGGTGTTACCATTGTGGGATTGGGCATCTCTATCATTATAACCCATTCAGAGGGTGGGCTTTTGTATCCTACTAAAGTCGTTCTGGTGGCCTGGCTGTGTTATCTTCTCCTGAGAAGCCTGTGTTTCAGATAGACTTGAAGAATATCTCCTTGTTCTGTTGAAAATACTATCTCAGGAGAGAGATGTCACACTATTTCACAAAGCTTTTTAGTTTCATCTCAAGAGTGCCTCCTAAGGCATGTCCTGAACCAACAGAAGTTTTGATGTGCAGTGGCAGTGGGTAGCTCTTGGCCATACCAGGCTGAGAATAAGGTTTCCTTCTGTCTCTCACCTACACCTCCCTGTTTTTGTTTTGTTCTGGCATTGGCATTTCTGAGTGGACTGAAGTAGATTGAGTCGGATTTAAAAAAAAAAGAATCAAACTGAAAGCAATATTTTTTGTAAGTGGTGTTTTCCATCAGATTGGTTTCGTATCCTAGCTTGGCAAGTGACTGCCCCAGTGACAGTGCTGGCGCAAGAGAAGTGAAGGAAACCCGCAGGAGAGGGGGATATGNGTAGCTCTTGGCCATACCAGACTGAGATAAGTGGAGGCTGAAGAGAGTAGAGAACGTCAGTGAAAATAAGGTTTCCTTCTGTCTCTCACCTACACCTCCCTGTTTTTGTTTTGTTCTGGCATTGGCATTTCTGAGTGGACTGAAGTAGATTGAGTCGGATTTAAAAAAAAAAGAATCAAACTGAAAGCAATATTTTTTGTAAGTGGTGTTTTCCATCAGATTGGTTTCTTATCCTAGCTTGGCAAGTGACTGCCCCAGTGACAGTGCTGGCGCAAGAGAAGTGAAGGAAACCCGCAGGAGAGGGGGATATGGCAGAAGCCTCTGGCAGCAACCTACATCTGTGACATCTTTATGCAGTCCTTATGGGGCTGCGATTTGACAAGGTAACTCATTTTTATGAGTCCTAGTACTGGCTAAGGCCGCATCCTATGGGAGGCTCATCTGATATAATTTAACTCTGTTGTTTTAGATTTGTTAAACAGGTATTTGATGTCTTAACGTTGCACTGACAAGTTTTTAGTAAGTTCAGGTACACCGTGTCCTTTAGCAACCAGTCTAAAGCTAGCATAAGCTTCGTCTCCAGCCCACTTAGTCCTGACTCACACTGTTCAGTGATTCAGTTGTGTACATGTCCTCTACCTGCAAAAGGCAGGCTGCCATGTGAAAGGAGATCCTTGGGGTGCAGGTGCATTGCACAGCGGGGAGGACCTGCGCTCCTCTATGGAGCTTCAGATAACCTGCCTTCCTTTTGTCATGAGGGTTCCACATGGCATCGCGCAGCCTCACAAAAAGAGACAAAAGCCCAGATTGGATTGCTACCCACTGTAACAAAGTAAATTAAAGTGCAGTTGCTAAATAATAGTTGGCTGGTGGTTGATAAGCTGTTAAAAGCTTGCTGATTTGTGCCTTAACACACCTTTCTTCACACTGAACTTTGCACCAGAGGGATTGCTTTGATTTCATAGCGCCCAAGGTAAGTACATTGAAACGGTATCAGGAATGAGAAGTATAATCACAATGGCTCATAGGATTTCCTATAGGAAGCACAACCTAACATTTCATTGCAGTAATATTTGCTGTTTTAAGTGTAAAAGAAAGTAAGACATTAAATGTATAAGACATTATGCAAATATAAGTCATTGAACATATTATGTACTAATTAAAATGTCCAAGCTTCTGTCCAATGACTTAAATTCTACCTGCCTTCTCCTTTCAGAGAAGAATATTTGTGCTGTGGTACTTGTTGCTCTTTGAGGTGAAAGCTAGGAAAAAGTCTGCATTTGATTGAACTTCTTACTATGAATGGTGCATACAAGAACAAACTAAAACATGATTTTTTTTTTTTCTTTTTCCCAGGTAAGTAGGAGCTGTTCATGAATGTTTGTGGGAAACTTTATGAGCTTCATGCTGTGAAAAGTAGTATTTGACACTCTACTTCAAATCCGAAAATAGTTTATGAAGACATACGGTATTAGAATCTATGTGTTATGTCAGAGTGTTTTGGTTTTGGGGCCTTTCCTGATCTTTTGAAGTGATTGTTAAAGAAAATTTAGTCTTCCTTTATTAGGGAGTAGAAGCAAGATATTAATTTACATGTTTTCACTCTCTATCCATTGGCTGAATTAGTTGCTATAGATTTCACTAGACACAGACCTCATTACAGGTTGTTATGATTTCTTTTAAGACTTTTCATTTTAAATACATGGGTGTATTTAATCTCTGAAATAAAGATTAGGCACAAATTCAATTTTTGTTGTGTATTTTTGAAGAAGTTGCTGAAGGAGATCTAGTTAGTTAGCAGGTGAGAGTTAGCAGCTAGCGGTTGGCTGGGATGAGAAATGCAGCTGGATGCAGACCATTGGCCAGTACCTCTGCACATGGCGATGCCATTGAGAAGTGGGGCAGGGGACAGGATGGGATGAAATGGGACGGGATGGCATAAGCAACCTTATATGACAGTCTTTTCAAACCTTTCCAATTCTGTATGATAACCTAGGCTTGTACCTAAAATTTCATAGGAGCCTGGAGCCAGGCTTTTGGCTGCCTTAGCAAGGTGAAGTTCCCAGGAAGAGATTGCCGGGCTGTGCTGAGTGAGAGCTTCCTTGGGGCACATCTCCACTGCAGTGTGGTCAGACCATAGTCCAGCAACAGCATGAGCCTGTTGGATAGTTGTGTGGATTTGAGCCTAGGCTGAGAAACCTTTCCTTCAGCCCAGCTTGATCTTTTGGATTTGTTTCTTTTTTGTTCCTCTGTGTGTGATATGGTGTTGACACAGGTGCACAACCTTTGATTCTGGACAGGGTTGGTGCATTTTGTACCATGCTCTATTATTTTAGTCTTCCGGGAGTTGTTGAACCCCTATTTCTTTCTCACCGTCCAAGTCTTCTCACTTAGGTAATTAGTGCAAAAAATGTATTTCAACTTTGATCAAGAAGAGCTTCAATTGGATAAAGGATATTTCTCCAAGTAGTTTATCTTAGCAGTTACTGTTCATATTCAGTAGAAAAGTCAAGGTCACATCTGCATATGCTGTTTTGATTTAATTTCCATTTTATTTGGAACCTTCCCTATAGGTAAGGCTGTAGATGATCTCAGTGCCTGTAAGTGCAAATATTTTTCACATGGGTATATTGGAAGAAGTTCTTTACTATGAGGATGGTGGAACAGTAGAACAGGTTACCCAGGGAGGTGGTGGAAGCCCCATCCCTGGAGACCTTCGAGGTCAGGCTTGATGAGGTTCTGAGGTTCTGAGCAACCTGATCTAGTTGAGGATGTCCCTGTTCACTGCAGGAGTGTTGGACTGATGATCTTTAGAGGTCCCTTCCAACCCAAGGTATTCTGTAACTGGGAAATACCTTTTTTTATGATATGTACTGACTTGTATAATTTTGTATACAACTATACCTGTAATTCAGTTTGCTGGCTAGGAGCACTGAGTTTTTGTCTAGCAGCGTTGCTCTAGGCAAAAATTCACTATATAAAACTGCTGGTTTTGGGCTACTATAAGCTTCTTTCTACGATTCTGATTTTGCTTAAAACTTGAAGGTCTTCTCTGTTTGGATTTCTTTCCTTCCAATCTGTAATACATACATTATATAAGTACGTTTATATATTAATTAGATGATCAGGATTTCTATGGATTTGATATCTGCTTTCTGTGAAGTGATGGTTTCATTCCATCTGAGCACACAGGTCATTTTGTAGGTACCCATATCAACCTCTTCCTTAAGATTTGTTTTATTTTCCTTTCATTTAGTTTTATTCAACCTGCAAATGGGGATTGGGAGATAAAAGTTTTTTTATTACAATATGCAACATCTTCTATTAATGAATATCTCTGAAATAATGGGGGACTCTTACTCAAAACGTTGTAAGACTGCTTAAAAACTATTAATATTGAAAAAGGTTTCTGGTGTCCATCAGATGCCCCACAATGTTAGGCGATTGTTGCGAAAAAACCCAACCAACCCTGGTGTTAAGAATATTGGGCAGTTGGAAATGAAAAGTAACTGGGCAATTTCTCCTTTTACACCCCTTTGTTCCAATCATTAGGAAGGCTATTCACCTGCCACTTTCATTCAAAACTTCAGTAAGGTATTCCGTTATAGCACAGTCCTGGTGGCATGAGAAACTAACCTGTTTATATTACAAGCTGAAATCACCTTACTTTTGTAAGACTCTGGAATGTATTTTGTACTTATCCTTTGTATTTTTTAGACACATTCCCCATTTTTCGATTGAAAGACATAGGTATGTCAGTGTCTTCTTCATGTCATTACTGAAAGATTTTCTGTCTGGTTTTAAGAACTTTTACTTACTTACCTTACTTATAGCAAGATTTTTCTGAAGACTACTGAAATTTACCTGAGTCAAAATATTAGTATGAAATTAGTTTTTTTTTGATTTAAGGTGGAAAAATAAAACTCTTCAGGGAAACATACCCTGAAAGCATAAGATGCTTTTGCAAGTAGGAGCAGCACATTTGCATCTTATAGTAACCAATGGGAGAACTGTAGTATTTTAAAGCTTTGATTTTTATTGTTATCTATGTTAATTAGGTTTTGTGGCTTGTTTTGAGCTAGTCAGAGATGATCCTTTGTCCCATTTCAAGCTTCTACTGTCACAAGAAGCCATTGCTAGTACTTTAAACAAGGAAATGACTTAACTCCCAAAGGGGAATGTCATCTTTCAGATCAAGAATGGGACGTTAATTTGTTCGTATGTAAGCTGCCTTGCGGCTGGTCTCATTAGCTCTGGAGGTTCAGAGGACTTGTTTTGCAGGCCTTCGTCCTCATCCCAGAGTACATTGTATACTCATTGATAGTTGTCCAGCGGGGTGTTTTGTCAAGCAGCAGTTTGGCAATTTAATCTCAAGAAGTCTACCATCTCCTTAATGGTTTTCAGGCTCTGTGAGTCCATGTGCCATCCCCTCTGCTTGCAACTCATTTCCATCTGAGGAGAGTAGGAGAGTACTGCTGCAGTGAGAGGTCATGGGCCAGTCAGCTGTGGCAGGCTACTGAAAGGACATCCATAAGCCTTGAGGAGGACGCCTGTGACCCTTACAACCAGAAGAGAGTATTGCTTTATTGTTTTGTCTTTTTTTCATTACTGAGGATCCCTCATGCTACATGTTTTGCTTTCCCAGAAGTGCCTGCTTTGCATGGTTGTCACCACGTTGCTTCTGCTAGGCAAGTGGGAGTTTGCCTGCTCACTGTCTGTCTGAGCGAGCTCTTCATAATAGTGAGGAAGTTGTTAAGGTGATATGAGCAAGACATGTTGCATGTTCCTTCTGCTGGCCTGCCCACCCCTGAATTTCTGGCTTGATAGTTTGGAAGAAAGGCAAGGTGGCTGTGCATCTGTGCCAGGCTCGTGTGTGGGTAACAAATGGACAAATGTGACTTTGTACATTCTAGTTCCCTTAAAGGCTACCTTCCAGGTGTTACATATTTTCCTACAGACCTCTAGGATTAAATGGCGTTAAGGAAAAACTAAATGATAAGGGCCATTCGAAGTCTTTGGACAGTTCTGGGAATCCGAATCCTCTGCTGTGTAAAGTGGAATGAGCAATACAAGACAAAAAGCTGTGGCATTGGACTTTATTGTGGGAAGTAGCTTAGCTGCTCAAAGGGTGACTGTGTTGGTTTGCATATCTGCTGGTGATCTGCAGTAGAAGAAAGCCTAGCTGTTGGCTGGAGGTGCGGTGCTGAGATGATGCTGATGCCCTTTCCATGGATGAAGACTCATTGCTATTTCGAAATAAAGAATTGTTCTCTGCTGTGGCTGCTGAGGATGGTGATTTGCACAGGGCTGGTGGCCTCCTTCAGTTGTGCTTCTGGTTGCCTCTGTTAAATATTATCATACAGTCCTCTGACAGTCCTGGTAGCTGGAGTTTTCCCATTTTTTCTCCTAGTAAACAGTGACACCCTTCCCTTTCCCCTGAAGAGCACTGGGTGTATGACTGGCTAGATGCCTTCCTACTTGTGCTATTTTTGAAGGGATCTGCCTGTAAGGGTGGGATGCCCAAGGTCTGGTGCACAGTTGGTTTGGGCTGTGGGTTAACACTGCTCTGAGAAAGGTGTTCAAAGGGTGGCCTCTGCCTCTCGAGAATTACAGTAGAGGGTGGAGTGGTCTTGAGTTGCTGCCCTGAAGGACATCACCCTGGGACCCTCCGAGGCTGCACTGGTGTGACGCCTGTGTGAACTGAGCCAAAGAGCATTACTTCTGTGGAGGAGGCAGCTTCAATGCATTACCTCTTTAATAAAAATGATAGCATAGATACTTGGTAATAAAAAGTCATATTTGTTCTGAGATGTACAAATCATTCTAATTGATTTATCTCTAAGTGAGATGTCATGAAACAGTGAAAAAGGGAAAATGAGGTCAGTTGTCTAAAGGGCGCAGTTAATGAAAATATCTGCATTCCTAAATTCCTCATCGCACCTTCCTGACTTTCAAAGAGGAAGGAAATCTGAGCACCTCCAGTGAAAACACCCAATGAAGTTGGCAGAAACTGCAGACTATACACACTGGTTTTGCATTCAGAGAATTGAGAAAACAGAATAATTTAAATATATGGACATTTGTCTTTCTTTCAAAGTCTCCTTTTCATCTTTATGTTAAAAGGTGTTATCTTTATGTTAAAATTCTGTTACAGACTTTCTACCATGCTTATTGTTGCTCTGTTGACTTACATTGTAGGTTTTAAATGCTTCTGATGCTGACAAGTGTGTTTCCATTTCTTTGTCAATCTACCAGCACTCACATAGTCTTTGTAAATGTAAGGCTTTGTCGAGTGCTTTATTTTGATGAGGGAATTATTCTTTATCGTCTGAGATATAATTGGCTACTTATACAATCAAATGTTTCTTGTATCCAAAGAAACTTACAAGACTGCAAGTGTGCATTTTCAGTACAGTGTTTAATATCTCTGGTAGAAAGGGGGTCAACAGTATGACCCTGCCTGAGCTCAAAGGATGTATTTGTCACTTGGCTCGGGCCCGGAGATGTTCAATCCCTTCATTGCCTCCGCAGCACTGTTAGTATGTGCTGGTTCCCTAATTTTTAGGATGAGTTAGGGAGAGCTTCAGAACTGGAAAGCCAACAGGGTCCTGCCCAGACTGATGAGGTGAGATGAGTACTGGGGATGGGACAGAGTGGTTGGGCAGTGCAGCTTGGAAGCTGGCAGTGAGGGAATTGTAGCTTCTGCTCTAGTTTGCCTCACATCTTGTTCCCTTCGCTGTCTGGAAGTGTCTCTGCTCTGTGCACCCAGGTCAGGTCTGTTCAGGTTGGTGTTCCTTTCTTCCTCTCATTCCCCCCAAACTGCAGACTTGGGTCACTGTCATAATATGATGTTTTCAAATTAATTCAAATGGAGTTGTCATATGTAACAATATTGCATGTAGCAAATGTTTTTTTTTTTCTTGTGTACATATGATACTGTATAAAAACATAGGGTATTCATTTGTAGATGTGTCTTGTAACGGGAAGTACGAATGTCTAAGCATGGGGAACTTTGTTCTGTAACTAGAAGTCATGGATAGTAGTAAGAGTGCAGAACATTGCTCTTGTTCTTCTGTACGTGTTGTGTACATACAGCAAAAGAAAATCTGCATTTACTCAAGCATCTGCTTATGGATTGTGCCCTATTTCAAGTTTAATGTGTTACATGCAAAGCATTGTATTTAATTTTCCTTGATTATTGCTAAGATCTGTAATCATAGCTACTTAGCGTTATGAATAAGTGCTATTTTTACCCTGTTTACGCAAAGGAATATGTGTAGAGTTGAAGTCAGGGATTTGACGTCTAGATACATGAGAAAAGTTAAAAGAGTACACATTTCTACTTGCATTTTTTGCTTGCAGTTAACCTTTCACTCAAGTGTTTTGTTTGGGAGTGCAGAGTCATCAGTTATGACTAATGTTAGTGATGCAATAATTTTAAGAAGGCAGATTGATAACTGCTTTCTATAGCTGATTGACATCTTCCAAAATAGAGCGTTATCTTCTTAGAACAATAATAATGGAGTATATTATCAGCTGAAAAGCCGTAGGTGGCAGCTATACATTGATTTAGAAACTGGCATTTCTCATATTTGTAAGGTGCTGGTAAAGAAAGAGTTGTTGATTAAGAAGGAAAACAAAGGATTCTCCTAAATAATTTCTATTAAGAATTATAATCTAAATAATTATACATATGAAAAATAATGTATAATTTCATATTTTCATTTTAAAATGACAAGATTGGGTTTTTTGACTTACTACCAGTATTTAATATTTAAATGCCAGAATTCTCTCAGTCCCTGCCTGAAACCTCTTTTTGGTGAGTGTAATTTGAACTAAAGTTGGTAAGAGCTCTTTTGGTCTTCTGTTTCCTTAATTCTGGAAACTTTTTTTTTCACATTTTCCTAGAAGTACATTTTTTTTTTTTAATCTGCAAGGCAACAGCGGCTGTCAGCCTTCCCTTTCTGACCAGTCTTCAAGATTTCCTCTTGCCACCTTAAAATATGACAACAGCTTTCCATGACCATCTTAATCTTTGATGAACTCACTGCCCATGTACCCAGATGGAAAGGAGACTACTTATGCCAAAAAAGAATCAGATCTAAGAGTAAAGAACAAAAAAGTATAATACCGTTAGTGGAAATGAGAAACAAGGATTACATGTGTGAAATTGAGATCAACCAATAATAAAATGCATATGGGATTTTTTTTAGGTTTTGTTTTTAATTTTTGAATAGTTGTTCCTGTTAAGTGATTGGTATTTAATTTGCATGTTTTGTTTACTTTTTCTTTATTTCCAGTGTTTGTTTCTTTTCTGTTTTCTTCCCTGTTATTTTGTCTGTATTATGTTCTCTTTGTTCTTCTCCTTTCCTGGAACAAAACAAAACCTCTTTAAAATCCTTCCTGTTCAAGTTTTGGTTTTGTGTTCAAGTCCTGATGCTCAGACCTTGTGGATAGGTAGCAGGGTAGTGAACACTATCATAAGCTATTTTCTAAACTTGCACATGAATGCATCTATATATTCAGTTTGGTAGCTGTACATCCGTATACTTGATTTGTAAGCAAAGGGACATACCTGTGCATGCAAGTACCAGTAAAGCTTTGCAGGGAGCTTGGTTGTAAAAACAGACGTTTTAATATCTTTTCTGCCAATGTTCAGAAAACAGAGAGGGTAGTGAAAAGGGAGAGGACAGGAGAGAATCTGCGGTCCCAAGTTGCTTGCTTCTTGTTTGGTTGCCCACTGACGTTTAAAAACTACCAGAAATATGAGGGGAGAGGGAATATATTAATGTAATCTTGTTCTTTTTAAGGGGATTGCTGCTGGGTCATAGGACACCAAGCCGTTGGAAGGACTCATTAGCACAGGTAACAGAGAGGGCTGCAGGCAGTTCAGTTATTACACCCCAGGATCAGGTATTTCCCATGAATATTTGCTTAGAGAAAGGAATTTGGTAGGAAAGGGGTCATTGCAAAGGCTCATGGCTTTAGCAGTTGCCCTCGAAGATAAAAAGTAAGAATCGTGACTTGGTGCCTAAGAATCATGACTTGGTGCCCTCTTCCTGAGGTAACAGTGCCCTTTGCTGCTGCCCTATGTGCAGTGGGGCTGTGGGGAGGGAGTGTGAAGGAAGCAGCTGGATCAGAGCAGACCTGCATTGCCCTCTGCCTCTGCTGTGGCACACTCTGCCTGGCTTCTCCTACAGGAGTTCCTCAAATCGGGTTTGCCTGATGTGCGGAGACATATGCAGTGTTGCTGTGTTAGCTCCTCTGAAGAGAAGCAGGTGAAATCCCAGCGACCACTCTTGAAGCTGGTTGTAAATACCTCCTTCCTCATGCTGACCCTGAAGAAAACCCAGATGGTCCATCCCTTGCGGTGTCCTTGAGGCCTCCCTCTCTCCTATCCCCTTGCCTTTAAGGATGCTTTTAAGGCATCTGACGTTTTGCTTTTGAACTGACCTATATCCCTCAGTATTCTTGAGTGCTGGCCCACCTTGCAGGTGCTACTCTCCTCAGACCTTTCTGCTTCCTCCTTCTCTCATCCAGCTTCTGTGAGTGCACCTTTATCAGCTTTGTCTTACTGGGTCTTTGTTGGCGGTTTGTTTGGACAATGAGAGCAATTTCCTTAGGAAAAATGTTTAGACTCCTGCACGGATTTCCTTGCCTGCTGTTTGGGAATGCTCATACAAACTCATTTGCAATTTATTTTGAATGTTAGGATTATAGTATAATAAATTGACTATGAATGTGTGCCAGTTTCCTTCAAGCATAAACAAAATTACTGAATTCTGCTGTAGGCCTTATATTTGCAAGTAATCAGGTTATAGGTCTAGCTAATAGGTCCTTTAACATGGCAAGAGCTAATGCTTTTAGAGGGCTAATTGCTTTTAGAAACACAAAAGTGACTCCAGTATTATTTCATGGCTGTAACTATACTTTACTAGATGGTCTTGATATTTGCCAGGATAGCTTAAATCGGGCTTTGTTGCCATGCTTATTTTTTTCCGCTGTGAAAAGAAAAATAAATTATTTAAATCTTTCCTCTCTGTGCCTCTCAATAATGGAATTACAAATACTGTATCTATTTCACTTCCTGGTTTATTCTCTTTGATATTTGTGGAGCCTGAAGTAATCTCACACAGGCTTTATTCTCTTCTTTGGGAGAAAATTAGTTCCAGTGGTTCTCTTAGAAGACTACAGAAAAAGTACTTTTAAAATGTGCATGATGTGTTCAAATATTTTCCCAACAAGCAGCATGAGAGTTGTTATAGAAAACATATTTTGCATACATTTTTGTAATTTATATGAATTGTAGCGAAAGACAAGAATCAAAACTGCAGAGGAAAACTTCTGTGTACATATGAAGCCAGTTGATGTAGAAGGCATTTGGAAGGAATGAGAAAGGTAGATCAACTGGCCAAGGGTCAGAGCCAAAAATGTCACAAAGGAGATTCAATTGAGGCCATTCCTTTCCTTATTTTCCTAGCTGTGGGCAATACGTTTTCTTTAAAACTAGAGCTTTAAACACAGTTAGGGTTGTAAGGAAAATACACAGGGTGTCTGTTGAGTTCGGAGGCTGACTTCTGTTTTCCTTTGGTTAGACTTAAGGTTCTATAAGCACTTCCAGCTCTTCCAAAAGTCTGCACGAGCTGCAAATCTGCTTCTAACATGGTGCCACTTGTGTGATTGTACCTATACAGGTCACTGAGGTTCCCTCATCCCCTTGTTTTCCCCTCTGGTAGATTTTGACCGCTCAGGAATAGCTGTTTCTCTTTCTAAAATGTATGCTTTTGAACCAGAAATTTCTATCTATGGGCAAAAAATAGGAATGTGTTTTCAAAGCCTTTGAGTGTCTTGATTCAAGTGATATGAGAATTAAAAGGGTCAGAATGGCAGGACCTGAGATAGTATAGCCTTCTTAATTTTTGTCGATACAGAAGTAAAACTAAAGCTGATTTCTTCTGATACTACTTTTCATTTTAACTAGTTGTGATAATTTTGTTGCAAGTTTGATAATACGTGATGTTCTATATAAAGTTTTGCATCTGAGTCTGTAAGACTCACCTTTCACTAAAAGAAATAAGAAGGCTTCTGTATTTTGTAGTTGGAGAATAAAGCTAAAATCATGCCCTGAGCTGAACATCTTGGACACTGGAATGCAGCAGTCCCCTCCAAAACAAGGTAGCACAACTGCTGCAGTCACTTTGTGAGGGACAGGCTTCACGGCTACAGTTGTCAATCCTGAATTCTTTCTCACTTTATGTGGAGTAGAATAAGATCATGTTTATTCTGAAACAACCTGATATAGCATATGAAATAACTCTTTTTGCAAATGTTCAAAAGCATATATGTTAGAGTACTAACACCTTTTTTGATAATAGATTATTTCACATCATCAATCACACACAGGAGCCAGCAATCTATGTCATCATTTTAGATAGGGTGTGTGCATGCATCAGTTTACCATAATTATAATTTATTTAATCAGAAGTAGAAAATAGGTAGAGTCTAAATGGCTGTGTAGGAACATGAGGCCTTATTAAAGGAAATGTCATGAAATATTTTAATCTTCTTAGAAGTGCTGCATATAGTTCAGGCAGATTAAGTTTTGGCATCGTATCTGGAATCTCCTGTTCCTAGTGCAGTGGATTAGAATATTAAGTGTAACAGTCATTGCCACAATTTCCTTCCTGTTTTCTTCAGTGACAGGTTGGGGTTGGGAAAGGAGGAAGGCCATGTTCATTAAGGTAAAAAAATCTGACATAACTAGTAATGAGGATGTGACTGGAAGCAGTACAGTGCATATATATATACTTTTTAGACTTACAGTCTGTCAGGCCTGACTTTAGCCTGTTTCACATTTATTATTCATGGAGATATTTAAAATGCCAGTCTGCAGGGTTTTCTGGGGTTTTGGTTGTATTTTGGTTTGATTTTTTTTTTTGTGTTTTCTATTTTGTTAATCTCCAGAGCAGTTTTGAGCAGGTATTAACAGCAGCTGATGGTATTACAAAAAATCCTAAGAGACCTGATTCTCTTTGCTCAGCCTTTTTTATGCTCATTTAGAAAGTGAGTGCTGTTTTATACCCTCACTGCAATCACTTTGTACTCTGTCTTTGAAAGGAGAACAGAGCTTTGCCTCAGTTCCTACATTTCTAGCTTTTCTTTGGAGCTTAAGGGGGATTTGAACAAGTTTGATTGCAGTTGACGTTCAAAATGTTCCATAAGGTCACAGAGCAGCCAAAATAAAAATCTTTTAAGTTGGGAGTGAAGGAGTACTACGTGTTAGTTCATCAAAAATACTGGAAATTATTTTGATTCGTTACTGTTATCTTTGCACGTCTTGTATGAATCTTGAAAAGACTGAGTTGCAGGAGAATTTGCAGTTGGTCATGAAAAGAACAGAGTATAAAAAAAGTATGAAGGAAAGGATGCAGTTGTTGCAACAAGTGGCAAGATTGAGGAGGTAGAATGAAAAGCAGAAATACCAGCCCAGACTGAAGTTTCTCTAATGCTTTCTAAAAGTTATGAAGTACTTGAAAAGGAGTGAGAAATATTTTTGCACTGCTGTGGACTCCAAATGTTCAGGCTTGGGTCTTGGTAGGTATTACTCAAGGACTGCCAGCTGCTTATGATAACTAGAGATACTGGCTTCTGTTTGACAGGAGGTTTTATCTACCAATGAAATAGAAAGAATCTTTTTAATATGTTAAACTATATAAAAAGATGAAGACACATTAAAAAAACCCAAGAAAAACCTTCAATTAGATAGGGTCGCTACTTTGTGACTTTATGCAAAATAAAGTTACTTTAGAACAACTTGCTTTGGTGAGCACATCAATTACAATTTGATTTCTTTTTTTTTTAATAGAAGACTGACATTCTGAAAGCTGCACTGCAGTATACTAGATACAGTGCAAAGGGGTGGTGTGACAGAAATGTATTTCTTAAACTTTAGGTTGAAACCGTTAGAATAAGTGATTTGGTAATACAATTTCTTAATTTAACACACCATTGGAATCAAGGCCTTGCATTGTCTTCACATCTAATCTTTGGGATGCAGCTTTGCCTGGAAACTATGAAAGATCAGAATGCCCTCTGGTAGGCACTGCTTTTTGTAGGAAGATCTGACAATCACTTCCCAGGCCGGGGTCCCAGCCTAGAACAGGGAGCTCAAGCCAGGCAAATGCTGTAGCCATTAGATTAGAGCTTTCTTGGTTAATGCAGTTAAGAAGTCTTTGCACCTTGCAGTGCTGCTTGGCTTCTTGAAAGGAGGGGAGGGATTGGGGGGAGCTTTGAGTTTAGGAGCTTTACTTATTCCCACACTTCTGTAGCTCAGCCTTCAGGATGAGAAGCAGGACAGGAGACCACATTGTTTCCCTCTTCTTATCTTTTTAGTTGTTTAGATTGGAAAGGACTTGGGAAGTCCTGTATTTGTATTAAAAGCATGGATGTGATTGCTCAGTAAATAGCTTTCATAATGGACCACCATACCTATAGGCATTTTTTGGTTGTTTAAATTGAGTTAGCCTTTGTACAAACTTAAAATGACTTACACAAATTACTGCTTAACTTTGTAATTCCGATGTCAACAAGATAATTCTGTTTTGGGAGTGCTGCTCTATTTATAGTCACAGAGCTGAAGCCCATCAAAAACTCAGAACAGCAGAGCTTCCTTTTATCTGCCTTGCAGTTCACTATGGGTCAGATCTCAGTCTTTAATTCTCAGTGGTCCAGTGGTCAAAGACTCCAGAGATCTGAGAGTTATTCTTGTTTGTCACTGATTTGAACTGCATGCTTCACCTTTCTGGGCCTACTACCCACCCCTTTTTCCCTTCTCACAGCCTTTGTGTATCTTACTTCTCAGATGATTAACGCATCTAATCACATGTTGGAATGATACTCAGAATCATTAAGCACCAGTATCAGCTGAGGTATGGCTGCAATAGTGCTGCTAACAGCTTTTACATAGATGGCCAAACATGTACTGGTTTGGGGAACGGTAACTCCTTTTGCATGGGTATTTCAAAAGATGCTGTAACGTAGCTGTAGTCAGATATGTTTTTGTCATTTTATATAACTCTGGAAGTGGTAGTTTATTGAGGTGCCAGAGAGTGTATCTGAAGGGACTGCAGTGCTCAAGACATTGCCTGTACAAGAACCCCAGTAGCAATGGTTAATGGCCAGGATTACTTAAAGAAGCCTTTAAGGCCAAGCATTCAAGGATTGTATTTTCAATGTGCCTCTTAAGGAGGCTTGTCCAATATGACAAGTCATTATGTCAGCCTCACCTCTGTGCCTGGGAAGGTCATGGAACAGATCCTCCCAGAAGACATGCCAGGGCACATGGAAGACAGGGAAGTGACTGAAGACAGCCAGTATGGCTTGACTAGGGGCAAATCCTGCCTGACCCACCTAGTGGCTTTCTATGACAAAGTAACTGTGTCAGTGGACAAGAGATGGCCTACACATGTGATCTGTCTGGACTTCTGCAAGGTCTTTGACACGGTCCCCCACAACATCCTACTTGCCAAGTTGGAGAGATACGGATTCGATGGGTGGACTGTTCAGTGCATAAGTCGTTGGTTGGATGGTTGCATCGAGAGGGTCGTGGTCAATGGCTCGAAGTCTGGATGGAAAGCACACACAAGTGGTGTCCCTCAGGGGTCCGTACTGGGACCTGTACTGTTTAGTATTTTTATCAATGATATAGACAACAGGATCGAGTGCACCATCAGCAAGTTTGCAGATGACATGAAGCTGAGTGGTGCTGTCCATATGCCAGAGAGATGGGATGTCATCCAGAAGGACCTGAACAAGCTGGAGAAGTGGGCCCAGGTGAACCTCATGAGGTTCAACAAGACCGAGAGCAGGGTCCTGCACCTGGTTTGGAGCAATCCTCATCATCAATACAGGCTGGAGGGTGAGGTGATAGAAATCAGCCCTGCAGAAAAGGACTTGGGAGTGCTAGTGGATGAGAAGCTGGACATGAGCAGACAGTGTGCACTTGCAGCCCAGAAGGCCAATCACATCCTGGGCTGCATCAAAAGAAGTGTGGCCAGCAGATCGAGAGAGGTGATTTGGCCACTCTGCTCTGGTAAGACCTCACTTAGAGTACTGTGTCCAGCTTTGGAGCCCTCAATACAAGAAGGACATGAACCTGATAGAACAAGCCCAGAGGAGGGCCACAAAAAATGATCAGCAGGTTGGAACACTTCTCCTATGAGGACAAGCTGAGCTTGGGATTGTTCAGCTTGGAGAAGAGAAGGCTCTGGGGAGACCAGAGTACCTTCCAGTACCTGAAGGGGGCTGTTTACAAAGGCCTGTAGTGACAGGACAAGGGGGAATGGTTTTAAATTAGAGAAGGGCAGATTTAGACTGGATGTTAAGAATAAGTTCTTCACCATGAGGGTAGTAGAATACTGGAACAGGTTGCCCAGGGAGGTAGTTGAGGCCTCATCCATGGAGATATCCAAGGTGAGGTTTGACAAGGCTCTGAGCAACCTGATCTAGTTGAGGATGTTCCTGCTCACTGCAGGGGGGTTGGACTAGATGACCTTCAGAGGTCCCTTCCAACCTAAACCATTCTTTGATTCTATGATTATATCACTAGATAATACAGTGCTTTTTTTGCACTGTTCTCAGTGTTGGAAATTGAGTGATACAAATGTTTGTGAAACTTCTAGTCTTGTAGAACGTTGGAATTGGCATTCAATTTGTAACCTGTTTAAAGACAATATTTAAGACTGCGATAGGCTTTGCTAGGCAGTTGTGGAAAAGGATCATATTTGTTTAACCTCACTGAATCCTAATTGAAGTTAAACACAGTAGTTAATCAGATGGCCTCTTCTCTTGTTCCACTCTTGACATTTTTTGTAGTTGTGACAGTTTTTATTGAGGAAAGATCCAAACCTGAATTTTGAATTCCAAAATTTGGCAAAAGTGGCCATGTATAGAAAATTCTATTTAGGAGGCAGAAAAGGTATTTCTCACTCCTCCCTTTCACTTGCATTTCGTCCATTGTTGCATTTTTTTTTTTTTCAGGAAGAAGATAACAGATTATAGAAACTGGTATATTTTTGCTTTATGTTTATACAGTGTTTAGTAGCTGGACTTTGTTCTTTCCTGGAGTTGATGAGTTCTCCTGCAATAATCCTGTTAGAGGAACTCTATTTCTCTTTCAGCACTGTTAATCTATTATGTTTGGTTCAATAGTGTATTTATATTCCCTCGTTATTACGACCATCAACATCCTTGCATTTAGTGTTTCTGCTTTTCAGTATATTTACACATGTAATGCATGCATACCCATGTATACGGTATATAAGGATATCATACAATTATGGTGGTGGTTTAGTGATGTAGAAAGATCATATTCAGTGGGTAGCACTATAGGAATGACAAAAGGTATCTTTTTCTCATCACTCACTGTTTTAGAACAAAACATAGTCCTTAGTTCTTCAGTGAGAAGAACAGAAGTAAGGGCAAAATTAGCCTTCTGTGCACTGAATTTATCTGAAATGCCAGTGAAAGTACACCTTACTAGCTGCTGTAGTTTATACATCACAAGTTTCAGATGTGAACTGCTAAAAAGGCACAGGAGCAGACAGGGAGATTTAGATTTCACAGGAAAGAAAATAAGGAATAAAGACAACTGCACTAGTATAAAGTGACTATGATGAAATCAAAATCAGGCTGATGGAACCTGAAAAAACCCACATTATTGTAGTGTAAAACAGTATTAATTTGAGTCGTATTTTCGTACAGACTGAGAATGGACACAGTTGTCACAAAGGAAAGGCTGAAGAAAATTTTTGTGCACAGATCTTCTCTCTTAAGTGCTTGCCACAAAGTGAAGCTCATCAGTGCTTAGTGAAATAACCCAATCTGGTGTCTTTCCTTGTAAATTTAATGAGTGGTGTTCATTACAAGAAGTGTTTTTAATGGCTCAACTCTGGAAGAGCGGGAGTACTTCCTCTCACATCGTTGATGTTTCTAATAAGTGCATCTCTGGCGGGCGGGACAAGAAGATTAACTCTAAGAGACTGCAATAAATATACTGAAGAATGGATTTTATACCTGGGAGGCTCAGTTTTGTACTGAGATAAATAGGCAAAAATCTCGTTGGCTGCAAGGGGCACATGTCTCAGTATCAGAGGTCAGAACAGTGTAATTTGGAAATGAGAGTATTGCACTTCTCCCTGTAAAGCCATTTCAAGAGTAAACTATTTACTAATGATTGAAAATAGATGCTAATAAATAGAGTTTGAGGGTGTTGTTAGTGAAGATCTTAATGGAAATATATGGGTTTTCTGGGGGAAAAATCCCTGCTGCAGAGGAAATTTACCATTTAGTAATCTGAAATGCTAAATAAGTAGCATCTGAAAATTACTTTAGGGAACTGTGTTGATTATCAGTGGCTTACATTTTCTGGGGGAAGAAAGGAAAACTCCTTGAAGATACTTGTGAAAAGCAGTAGCATTTTTCAATTCTTAAATAGAAAAATGGAACACCTAAAATTTTATGAAAGTACCAGAGAAGTAACCTGTTTTCTGCAATCACAGTAATAGCCCTTTTTTTTTTTTTGTAATGAACTGTGCTTATTTCCTCCCGATAGTTTTTTGCAAAGCAATCAAAATTTTAACACTTGCAACATGGGGCATTTGAAATAAATTTTTAAGATTATTATTTTTTTTTTTAATGAGTCTTTCTGTGAATGTGGGATTAGTTATTTTTAAAAACATATGTCTCTTCCAGGTTCCTTGTAGTATTATTACTAAGATTGCTTTTCCCCTTCTCCTCTGTTTTTCTTGGCCTTAACTTATTCCCACCTATGTGTTTTTATTGTGTAATATGCAACTAGTGCTTATTGAGCGTGTATTTGGTGAAGGATTTAATTTAATGGAAGGTCACAGCAGAAGTCCCATGTTCTTGGTCTTGTCAACAGATAACATGAAAACTAAAATCTTAATTGGCAACCTATTTTTACTTATGCTGTGCATTTAAAATATTATTTCCCTTCTCTCATCTATATCAACCCTGCACTATCGAGACTGTCCTCATCATCCTGAAATGGTCGTTCTTGTTTGTACCTCATTGTGCACATGGGTTCATAGGATGGGCAGAAACGAGGATGTCTGGAGCCACTGCTGTGCAGATTGTGCACCAGACACAATCTGGTGTCTTTCTCTGGTCGGGTATGCAAAGCAAGAAACTTTGAACCAAGTGAAGTGAAATTAAGATCTGATCTGCTTTGTCACCTAAAGTTTTAGCAGTTGTTATCTCCCTATCTAAGCTCCTTTCTGACCTAGCCCAGAGAAATGTGGATGTAAACAAATGCAGATGGATTGGTCAAACAGAAACAGGGCATGTGGGGTTGGTCACGTCCAACAAGGGAAGACAAGGAATGTGGGAGTGGAGTGGGAGCGGTGTGGCAGCAGCCTATAGCCTTGGCTCTTGAAGGCCCAGGAACTACGGGCACTGGGGCTGCCAGCCATGGATGGGCCTGAGGCGACGTGGATTTCGAAGAGGAGAATGGCAACAAGAGCAGTGAGGGGTTTTTTGTGAATATTTCTTTGAAATTTCCCTGGTTGTTCTTGTTCTTCTCTGAGAACTTTAATGAGGAGACGTGGCATTACTACCTGCTCAAAGTTGGGAGCTGCTGTATATCTGATTCATTAGTGAGAGATGGAAAGGTCAGGCCAGGAGGAGCCTTGAAAGAACAGCAGTTTATGTTTGGTCGAGTAGAGCAGGCCGATGACTGGCAATTGAAGGGCAGGGTACTATCTCTGAGAGTTGATGGAGTGTTTTAGTGTACAGTGAATGCTCACAGGATCCTGAAAGCTGCCTGGAGTGCTCTGTGCTGAGTATTGACTGTGCATTTCAGGACACAGGCTTCTCTGAGAAGAGACAGTCTAGGGAAGGTAATGAGCTGGCTTTTTTGGAAGGACGAGGAGGAGCATTGCCCTGGAAGCGTGGCACAGAGTCACAGCCTACTGCAGCATATCCTACTTCAGCCTGCCAGAGCCTCCCAAAGTACACACTTCTAATGTATTTGATGTTAATTTTATCTTTTGCACAGTGTGCTGCTGTGGTTAAATTTCAGCAGAGGTGGGTCAGCGAGAGCGGGTTGTTCCAAAGGTGAAAGGCCACTGAAGAGCTGCCGAGCAGCTCCCCAGGGTTAAACCACGGGATGATAAACTGAAATCTGACCTCGCTCAGGCTGCAGTCCAAGTATATGTACAGAGTCTGTTTGAGAGGCACCTGATCTGCTCTGAGCACTTTCAGCCTCAGGCGGAGGGAAGCTCCTGTCCATGGGCTGGGAAGCCCAATCAGTTTTGACCCCACTTGGCACCTATTTTGGGTGCTGGGGATGCTTCTGATGCAACTCCATGAACGTTGGAGTTCACAACAAGCTGCACAAGCAGCACAGGTCACACATGGGACGTGCCTGTCATAAGAACTGAGGTAGCTACATGGAGTAATTGTATTTATTGAGTAATATGCACTACTAGCAAGATCTTGTTATTGCCATTGATGCAGAAGCTAAATACTCCTTTATATCCTTTTTTTCCTGGGCTTTCAAATAAGGGCAGGTTGAGGAATGGTGTTGGGGTGCATATTAGCTTGGTAATTCATTGTCATTTATTAACCTGCACCTGCCACAGAGAGGCAGGGCAGGTGGAAACTCATAGTCCTTCCATAAGGCTCTTTACCTTTAAAGGCAAAGTCCATATAGTTAGTATTTCTTATCAGAGAATCAAGCACGTATGGTGTGAAAGGATTTGTGACTTGGACACACAAGAGACTTGTCTTCAGAGGGAAAAGGTATGGCTTTTTTTCACTTACAAGCAGCTAACAAGTGTCAGGTGTCCCCAAGATAAAATGTGAGGATGAGGTGCTTTTGTTTTAATTCTAGATAAACTTGCAAAGTCAGCCAAATGAGAAGGTAGGACTTAATTTATTGCATTTACATTGTGATAAATCCACAATGCTTGATCTTTGGTATGTTTTTCTTTCAGAGTAAGTGATACTTATTCGTTCACTCCAAACCATACCTTCTATTTTTAGAATGTGGAGACAAGTTCAGACATAACATGCATCTGAAGCTGTTCCTAAAATGTTAGGAACTTACGATTTTTTTAATACAAGGAAGAATTTTGATATACTATCGTAACAGTATATTAGTTTAGCTTGGAAACGACCACTGGAGCTCCTTCTGTATGATCTGCCCCCCATTCAAAGCAGGGCCAACTCCAAAATCATATCAGATTGCTACTCATGTACTCCACTGATACTCTGAATCAGTTTGTGACTTTTGATTTGATATATTTGATTGTAAGGATGACCTGTAACTTCAATGACATCATTATAACCCTGCACTTTTTAAAGAGGAATTCTTTGCTAGGTCAGTGGTAATTTTTGCCAATGACTAAATGAGGTCAAGATGAGACCTAGAGGTTTCAGTTTGTTGGTTTCTTTTTTCTAGTTGCAGCTATACTTAAGATGAAAGATCCCTTTCGAAAGCCATAGCAACATACATCTGGTAAGCTTTCTGTTGAAAAGGGAGCAGGATAGAGACAAATAGTGGCCTTTATTAAATATTTGGGTTCACCAGTTTACTTCACAAACTGTAATCGCAGTAATTGTACTTTGTCCTTTCCCAGATGTAATTAAGGTCACAGATACCAGACTAAATATTAATAAAAAATAAAAGCAGAATAGCAAAGAAAAGAGTAAGGGTACTGGCAAGCTGTAAGAATTTACTCAGGCAGAAAGGCACTTCTGAAAAAGATTTTGTGACTGGTGATACTAGGAAGATACATGTCGTGAATTTTGTGGAACCGACTCTTGTGAGTTGAATTAGAGGTTTGGTGTAACTAGGATTGCTAGAATTTGGATTCATTATTCCTTCTTTAATACAGACTCCTATGCTGTTCCAGATTGGGAGAAACATAACAGAAATGTTAAGTTAAAAATATATTGCAGATATTAAAACTAGTTTTTAATATCTTGGTTTTCTTGTTGACAGTAGTTTGCTTTGATACTTTGACACAATTCATCACTAGCTGCCTTCGCAGATATTAATATATCCTGTATCTTAAAATGCTAACAAAGAATTGCTTTTTGGTTTATTTTTATAGCCGTCGATCTGGCCAGTATACAATGAACCATGACCATTCCAAGAAGACACCCGATGGAGCATCGTTTGACCGCTCAGGATCTCAGGACTCCTTGGATGAACTGTCTATGGATGACTTCTGGAAAGAACTTGAAAACATCCATGAAACTAGAGGAAATAATCATGAGGAACGAGTAGCACTTGTAGTGAAAGAACCAGATGGTAATGAAATCCATTCCTGTGAATGATCAGTTTGGTGATTTAGGGTGTTTCTTTAAGTCTTATTTCAAGAAGATGTCAACCACCAAACGCACTTAAATCAAAAAGGAAGTCACTTTGTTGAACATCCACTTTGAAAATTCTGCTGCCTCTGATGCATAACATCAGAAATAGGCCTTGCCCTGAAAGAATTGTATCAGAGATAAGTAAAAGGCTGGTTTTCCTTTAAATGGTATTTGCAGAGCACCAGAAATCACTTGCAAATCACATGATTCAACCTTTATTTGTAGTTTACTGTTTAACTAACTTCCCTTTCACTCTTTGTGTATGTTGTTCATTATTGTAGCTATTGTGGATAGAAAATTCACATTTAGAAGAGAAGCCAATGATTAACTGGTTTAAGTTTAGTGAGTAACTTTCTAGGCTTGTAACTATTGTGACTGTCCAGTTGTATTATTTTCACTTCCCAAAAGCGTCAATTATGGGGCACTCCTGAGTTCATGATCTTAGAAGAAGTTGGTCATTTTCTTTATTTTTCTTGTCCTATCAGACACAAAAGGAGTAACATCCTTAATTTCTCTCTTCTCTCAACAATTATTTTTTAATAGTGCAGTATCTGCCTCTCTCCCATTCTTACAGGAGGCCCACAGTCTCAGTAAGATAAAATGATGTTTTGTATTTCGATATGACCTCTACATAAGCAAAAATAACGTGAGGCTCCAAGCCCAGATGCCCGAGGAGCGGGGCATCTAATGGAGCTGTAAGGCTTTCTCCAGAGCAGCAGAGCCCACCGTTCTGCAGTGCATGATCCTCTTTTCTTTCCCCAGCTCACTGATGCTGCTATGCCTTCAGGCTCTGCACTCACAAACCCCACCATTTCCTTTTTTATTTATATATAGCTGCCTTCCCCCTAGTTACTGCTCCAGCTTGAGCCGCTGACTCTGGCATGAAGCCCAAGTGAGTCAGCACAACTGAAATGATCAGCTTGAGCAAATGTTGCTGTGCCCCACACCTGGCCATGTGTGCACCACCTTGTTTGGGCACCAGTGTTCCTGAATGGGCCTGCCTGGGCAGGGGCTTGCTTGACATGCAGCCGTGCAAAGGCAAGGCAGGGCAGAGATGAGAAAGACTTTGCTCACACGTGCTCTTTTTTTCCAGCTCTAATAACAAAATCCAAGAGAGTTTTGTCAAAGGCTCAGGATTTGGCCACATGGCCATAGCAAAATTCATATTTAAAATTTTATGTCTGTTTTCTGAATGCTGTTAGTATTCACATGCCAGCTTGGATGTGCACTGATCACTGTGTGAAACTGCAGTCGATAGTGAAGCTGACATGCCACCTTTGGAGTACTTTCAGATATCTGATAAATGGAAATTCAACATTTGAAAGGGTTGTTGGCATTAACCACAAGGTCAGCTGCTGCAGACAGAACGTAGTGTTTTAAATAAAGTATTATTAGGGAGATACTGATTTCAGAAGCAGAAGTTTTGCCATTGGTGACAGTATTTAATAGCTCTCTCCACTTTGATGTGCAGTGATCTGTCAATAAAGGATACCTTATCAGCTATAAGACTAAAGTAACAACTGTTTTGTGGGCTGTCAAAAGGCTGGAGACCATGTCATAAGAACTGATTAAAGAGTAGCATTAAGGTCACTCCTGTAGCCTGGTTTGTCCTTCATTAAATTGAGCTATTGGAGGGTTGTAGGATTAATATATCAAGAAAAGTGTGGAGAACCATGTCAGTAAGAGAGCTAAAAAGATTGAGGATTGAACTAAAAATCAATGAAGCAACAATGATCAGAGGCTTT
Source organism: Baryphthengus martii (assembly GCA_013396935.1). Classification (NCBI taxonomy): domain Eukaryota; kingdom Metazoa; phylum Chordata; class Aves; order Coraciiformes; family Momotidae; genus Baryphthengus; species Baryphthengus martii. The sequence continues at coordinate 110,904 of VWZK01011065.1, forward strand.
CAGACTTCCCCATACACATTTATATCTTAGTAATATCTTAGTAGGTTTATAAAATGGTGTATGTTTAATAGAAGTGCTGTAGATTATTGTAAAGATTGCCCCATAGCAATCTGTATTGGATTAACTATTTCAAAAGTTTTGATATTGTATGTTAACCCTTTTGAAGCTCTCTAGAAACAGTAGCTTTTTTCCAAGTTACTATAGTGTAAGTAACAGTTCTTGTGGATCCCTTAGTACTTTCCCTGTGACCTGCATTAACTGTATCATGTCATTAATTTCCAGTGTGCTTAACAATACTCAAAAGCCAATGTTTATGCTTTTTGCTCAGAGGGGGAACTGGAAGAAGAATGGCTGAAGGAGGCAGGTCTGTCAAATCTGTTTGGTGAGAGCTCTGGCGACTCCCTGGAGAGTGTGGTGTTTCTGTCCACACTGACCCGAACCCAAAAGGCAGCCGTAGAAAAGCGAGTAGAGACTGTCACACAAACTATGAGGAAAAAAAACAAACAGCACCAGATTCCTGATGTCAGAGATATCTTCAGGCTTCAAAATGACTCAAAGGGAAAAGTAAGTTCCTGTCTGTTGTTTTGTTTGATTCTGAGGGAAGAGAAGGGAGGGATGTGTCAGGGTGGGGGGAGAGGAGAGGAACGCACAGGTACAAAAAAAGATATTTCCAGAAGATTTGTGTCTTAATTTTTCACTGATTTCCAAGGCAACTTTTTACAGAATTTATGGGAATAGATTTGGTCCAGCCTTGACACTGCATTAAGTGATTTTAGTTTGTAGAAATAAGTATGTATATTGGACTCGCATTACTTAAAGGTGATGAATAAAACAACCGCTCCATGGTCAAGATAATTAATCTGAATTAATTTTAACACAGATGGAAGACTCATGACAACTGTCACCCAAAGAGCCCATTTTTATCTTTGGGTTGTAGTGCCCTGCAACCATCCTGAGGGGTCTGTTAGATAGGCAGCAGTACCTCTTACTGGTGCTCTTGTTTTTGTTATTTTGTTTGTTGTTTTGGTGTTTTTTTTTAAAAAAGGGGAAAAGAAGAGACATCAGCCTATCCTCTGTTTCGGATAGGTCTTTGTGCCTGTGAGCTGGAGGCTTAGATGTTGTACTAACTCCCAGGACCCGTGTGTGTTGTTAAATTGAGTTGTTCTAATGAGTTCTGAAGGGTCCTAGTTTTCTCTCATTGGATATGAAACAAGATAGTTCCTCTCCCATACACAGGAAAGAGGAAGGAGGGAAGTGGAAACTATGATTAGAATTCCTCTTCCATGGAGCAGTGTATGTCCTGTCCGCCCCCCAGAGCGACAAGATCTTCAGCCATAAGAAGTCTCTGACCTGATGGAAGGGCACGGCAAACTTAGCTGACCTCAGCCCTGTACCTTGTTCTTGCTGCTGCTGCCGCCGTTCAGCTCAGTGGTAGCAGTGGTAGAAAGCATAGTGAATTTTGAGGGGATTTAACTTCCTTCTTCCCCTAACAGCTTCCTCTCTTTCAGCAACTCCTTTCTAATTCAGCACAAGTAAAATGTAATGGGGAGAGTTCATAAGTAAAAATAGAGGCACAACTTCCCTTCACTGTTCTGCTTTGCATGTGGTTGGAAGAATGTTTAACTCCATAGAAGTTTTACAGGATCTGATTTGGAATTGACTACAGTAAAAATTATAAGATCCACTAGCAGAGCAGTTTACATAAAATACCTTATAGCTTAAAGCAGTATAATTTCCCTTTCAAGTACGTTATTTCAGTAAAGCACAAGAAATACTCATCATTCTGTATTTTAAGCTACATGTTGTTATGTTTAAAAATCCTGTGTCATAGTGTTCAGTAGACTCCTGTGCCTTTTAAACTACATGCTTGATACTGGTGAGATCATGAAGAAGTAATGCAAACAGACAAACAGTTGTAGCCATTTAAGATGTATAAAAGAGAATATTAGAATACTTACTAAATATAGAAATAACTAGGAAAAAAAAAAGAATCCTTCTAAGCCTGTCTCCTTGAGTGAGATAAAATAATACAACTGTAGGCCCTCAAACCTATACTACATTCCTTTCTCCAAAGCAAGATAATTATTCAGAAATCATTGCTTGTGGTTATCCATCTAATCTGTCAGGGAAAACTTGTAGTGAAGTAACTTCTACAGCCTCCCTAGATAACTTGTCTCAGTGCTTTGCTACTCTCCCATCTTTAGAAAGCTTTTTATGTAACAAAAAAGGACTAAAGCCATCTGCAGCTGTGTGAAGTCATTCCAGTTTAATAATAGCCTCTGAAAATCCTGTAGCCTCCCTTCACCTGGAGGAAAGCAAGAGGAAAGGTAAAACAATAGTGTTGATGTTTCCCATCAACACAACAGTTGTGTTGATGTTTCTACTAAATTTCCTGCCATATTCCCAAAGAGAAGCTAGACTTTTGGTGCCTTGACAGCTTCCCAGTCTGCTTCTGCAGCTCTGTGAAAAAGCATTAGTTTTCTGAGCATTCCTGCTATTGTCTTCCACCTCTCAAGATGCCTGATTTTTTTTTTTTTTTTCAAAAGTAGATATATTTGTTATGGTAGCAGGAATCTTTATAACTTGATTTTTTTTTTTTCTCAGTAAGCAGGGAGTTATACAGTGCTCGAGTAAAATACAATTAAAAATCCAAACTACTAAACTTTTATTGTTGATTTGGGTTGCCAAAAAAGATAAAATAATATGTGGGTAAAAATGTGTATGAGTATATCTATACCGATATAGGTATACCTATACATATATTGATAAAGATTTTCTACATGTTTTGAAATACTTTTTTCTATAGTAGGTATCATCCAGTGTGACAAATCTTGAGTCTGGCTAGTGCAGCACAGTAGAAAGAGGACTGTTCAAATCTTTTCTGTTTTGTTGTCTCTTTGAAGTTTCCTAATTTTGCTGTTGGGAATCTAAGCACAGGTATTAATATCAGGTTGCCCTGCAAAAGGGATGGGATTGCTCAGTAGGGGAGGCAACCATATAAGATCTTGCAAGATCAAGGAATCTGGATTGTGTCTGTCAAAATGATTCCTTCCAGATTCTGTTTCCATATTCTTTCCAGTGCAGACTATGGCTTCAGGTCAAAGACTGCATTTTCTTACTCTTTGCAACTCTGGAAAATTAAGTCTTGTACCCAGCTGGCCTTTTATGAAGAGGGAGAACGGACTTAATTACTTCTTCTTTAATTACCTAGACTTCAGATCCCCTTAGACTTTGGCAAAGAGTTTGCTACTGAAACACACAGCTGTGCGTCTGCCTACTCCTGAATTGCAGGAAAATGTGTTTTAATTCTGTGCAGAGTTAGAGAAGTTTCTACTACAATGTGTTTGGGTTTTATAGGCATGCATATTTACTGTTCCTTTCTTAGGTCTGTGATGGAAATGAACCCTCAACTGTGAGAACAGGTGAAAAAAGTAACGAAACTCAAGACGGAGCAGAAGGTAATGCCAAACAACTCTCTTTCCTTTCCTTTTTCTTTTGTTTTGTTCTCTTTTGGTTTATAGGCTTTGAACTACACAAGCTACTACATAGGTCGATATTGCAAGTAACTTTTCAGCAAAAGAAAATCAACTTCTTATGAGAAACCTGTTCCGACCTGCATTGTTGTGCTGTAAAATTTTTAAGTGTAGCTGTAGATAGTGTCCTTTGAGCCATCTGGGAAGGCTTCTTTGTTACCAGTGATCTTCTTATGTATCAAGTTATCTGGGAGAAGACTTCTCTCATAGCTTATGCATAGGTCTTTTGTGATGCTTATGTTGGCTGTACAGTACTGGAAATGAAGCAATATACATAAGCTCATCAGTACATACAAGAAACAAATGAACTGTAAACATCAAGAAAAACTGAGAACTGGCTATATATCTGCAGCTCAAAATGAAAGAAAAGCAGAGATGGAAGAAAAACGTCGTTTACCTTTTTAAGTAAAATGGAAAAGAATTCTGGGTGTGTAGGACTGAATTGTGTTCAACAGCACGTGATTACACCAGAGGAGTGAAGTACCCGTGGAAGGCCCCACCCTCTCGCTGCCAGGTAGCACAGAGCATCACAGAAATCCTTAGCTGAATCTGTAGTTTCTGTTTAGAGAGCATGAATGTCGATGAAATACTTTTGATGAAGCTTTCTGATGTTCTTCAGGTCCAATAGTAAGGTAGCTGCCCTGCATCATCTTAAGTTTCTTTGAAGTAGGGGTTGCAGCATGTCTGTTGTACCACCATACCCATCACTTTAGAGATCAGGATATTAACTGGCAGCCATCTGAGCTTTAAAATACTGCATTGCTATTCTGCATTGTTTGTAGATTGGGATTTTTTTTCTTCTTCCCGAGGACTGGATAGCACATAGGTGTTACACTGAACCCTGTAGCCACTTAAATAGTCAAGCAGGGAGATCAAGTTCCCTCCTGCAAGTAACTTACCTGTAATTAAGCCACCAAATATAAAATTCTGCTCCAGTTCTAGAACGCTGACCAGTAGTATTCTGCAAAAATTGTTACTTTAGTGTTAGTCTTAGAAAACAGCAGCAGACAATAGAGGATGTACATGGAAGTTGAACTGGGAGTGATTAATATAAACCAGCACTGAATATCACCAAATCTGTGTGTTTCCAGAAATGCCGTTAATCCTCCCTCCCGCCTTCTCAGCAAACAGTAAAAAATTGGGAGGACAGCCAAATTGCTGGTTCAGCACAAGGGAAGGAAGAGGTGCCTGGTGCTTGTGTCAATAAACTGCACTGTAGGATTCAGGGCTGGAAAATAACCAAGCAATAATTACAGAGTTTTTATCACATCTGGTTCGGTTTTTTTTCCAGTGGCCCTGATGAACCCTTCAGAAATGGGAAGCTCTGAAATGCAAATCCTTTATGCTAGTTCTCCTCAGCACAGACTGCAATGTGGATGGAAAATGCAGCCTGCTTACGTCCTAATACACTTCTGCTCTTGTTAACATGCTAAAGTGGGCTCTACTCCCAAGACTGGAGCAGGAAGAAAAAAATTAGTTCAATTTGCAGTCAAACTGAGCAAGTTTGGTGGTGTTAAAAGTAATGCATCTATTTCAGTGCTGTACTGTGATCTTTCCTCCAGAATGATGAACAAATTCGTGTTATACAAACAGTGAATGAATTTAAGGCAAAACTAAAAAATACTTTTTATTCCAGAGGTACTAAATAGTTATGAGATCCAAATCGAAAGACAGGGTTTTAAACTGGGAACCCTCTTTGACAGAGAAGTAGCTAGTACCAGCTGTACTTGAAAAATAGAAATATCATCTCAGACTTTATAAAAAAAAATCCAAAGCTTAAATTGAGATATCTTAAAACTGCTAGAGTGAATGACTGTTTGACCCTTCTCCAAGGCGATGACTGTTCCAAATATGGTGTTTGAATGCTACATTCCCAAGTGCTTCTGCCAGACTGAAGATGATACTGGTTTGCCCTTACAGCATACATGGGCTGTGTGAATCTGTGCTCACTCCTCCTTTCTTGCCAGTCTGACACACCTTGGTTTCTTGCCTAAACAATGCAAGCAAACTCATGGAATAATATGAAACTGTTACATTTTATACTTTTTCACTTGATCCTCCTCAAACCAAACAGTTTAATGTGTTCCTAAGATTTTTTGGTTGATTTTGAGTTTTTTTGGAAGGACCCTCACTTACTGGCTGTCAGTGCCTCTTTGTTTCATGTAGGTACAGGACGTGTCTGCAGGAAATGAAAATAAAGTTCAGAGCTATGTGTTAAGCTGTCAAAAGATGTTATCATATTAACAATTCATAACACTTGCTAAAGACCTGCAAAGCTAGCAATATATTCAACAGCTACAGAAGAAAAAAAAATAATTCTCTTTGAGTGGCTGTGAAAAGGGGTAAATAACCATGTTGGTTGAGAGATCTCAAGTAATAAAAAGGAAAGAATAAAGCAAATGAAAAGCTAAATATTCATTAGCTTGAATAGGTGAGCAGCAAAAGTCAGTTTACTGTGTAACTGTAGTTGTCCTTCTGAACACACAGGATCAGCTGCGAAGGAAGAATGTTAGATAAAACCTCTGTATAAGGGCAATCTCAAAGCTTAATGATCTGTCAAATCAATGAAAGAATTGCATGTACTATGTGTAACAGAACAGAAAAGAGCTGTAATGTTTCTGTCTTGATAGGGAAAAAGACAAATACAGTTGTATTTTTAAGTTAAAGAGTTTGTTTCTGATTTTCATTTTACATGATAAATCAAGAAGCTATGGCTGGGGTAGGTCATAGAGCAGATTGAGTGCCGTCATGCAGCACATACAGGACAACCAGGCTGTTGCTCCCAGTCAGCATGGGTTTATGAAGGGCACATCCTGCTTGACTAACGATCTCCTTGTGTCTTATGACAAGGTGACTTGCTTAGTGGATATGGAAGAGGCTGTGGATATTGTCGACCTAGACTCTAGTAAAGCCTTTGACACTGTTTCCTACAGCATTCTGCTGGAGAAACTGGCTGCTCGTGGCTTGGATGGGCATTCATTTGCTAGATAAAAAATTGGCTGGATGACTGGGCCCAAAACAATTGTGGTGAATAGAGTTAAATTCAGTTAATGGATTACACTGGTTACAAGTGGTGTTCCCTGGAGCTCAGTACTGGTGCCTGTTCCCTTTAATATCTTTATCAATGAGCTGGATGAGGGGATTGAGTACAGCTTCAGTAAGCGTACAGATGACACTGAGCTGGGCATCAGTACTGATCTACTTGAAGGAAGGAAGGCTCTACAGAAGGATCCGGATAGGCTGGATCAATCAGTTCAACGTGACCGGGTGCTAGGTCCTGCACTCGGGTCGCAACAACCCCATGCAACACTACAGGCTTGGGGAAGAGCGACTGGAAGGCTGCCTGGCAGAAAAGAATCCTAAGGTATTGGTCAATAGCTGGCTGAATGAGCCAGCAGTGTGCCCAGATGGCCAAGAAGGATGACAGCATACTGGCTTGTATCAGAAATAGCATGGCCAGCAGGGCTAGGGGAGCGATCATGAGGGACTCCCTGTCCTTGGCACTGGTGAGGCCACAGCTTGAATTCTGGGTTCAGTTTTGGGCCCCTCACTACAAGAAGGACAGTGACGTGCTGGAGCATGTCCAGAGAAGGGCAGCAAATCTGGTGAAGGGTCTAGAGCACTGGTTTTGTGAGGAGCTACTGAGGGAACTGGGGTTGTTTAGCCTGGAGAAAAGGAGGCTGAGGGGAGACCTTATTGCTCTCTACAACTACCTGAAAGGAGGTGGTAGTGAGTGGGGTTCAGTCTCCTCTCCCAAATAACAAGTGAAAGGACAAGACAAAATCGTCTCACGTTGCAACCAAGGAGGTTTAGATTAGATTTTAGGAAAAAATTATTTCCTGAAAGGTTTTTAAAGCCCTGGAACAGGTTGCCCAGGGAAGCGGTGGAGACACTGCCCCAGAGGTATTTATGTGTAGTTGTGGTGCTGAGGGACATGGTTCCATGGTAACCTGACAGCGCTGGGTTAATGGTTGGACTTGATGATCTTAAAAGTCTCTTCTGACCAAAAGTATTCTATGATTCTATGAGTGAGAAGTGTGTCTGTGAAGGTTTTTATTTTCTATTTAAAATCATATATGAATTAGCATTTTAGAGAAACACTTTGTCAGTCAAAAAATCACCAGCATCAGCCATTTCAATTGTAGGTCTATCAGCATAGCTCCACTGGGGTATACTCTAGATTCTCTTGCAAAAGTAGAAAATAGCAAGTTTGACACTTCTGTTATTTCCATGTCCTACTAAAAAGAAACCCAAAATGTAACTCCCACCCCACTCCTGAAGAATCCCCATCATTTTACATAATCTTTATATAGCACTGTGAACCAAGGAAAGGGTACAACACTAATGTAAAATATGTCTTCCACATCCTTATAGACAACATTTACATTTTTCTGTATCACACTTGCATTTCTCCCGTGAAATATTGCATGTAGTTGACAGGTTGGCAGAACACCAAAGCTGCTTCCTCTTACAGCTGCTTCCTAGTTAATAAACGCACAATGATAGGAGAAAGGCTCTGTGATGAAGGAGAAACTCCCCACAACAGCAGCATTTCCAGACCCTTAAAATGTGCACAGCATTACCAAGCCATCTGCTTTACGCAACACCTTCCTGTGACCAGAGGAATGAAATAGGAGCTACTGCTTTATTGTTTGTTAACATCAGATCCCTTCCAGGCTGGTAGGAAGTATGTAGGTCACCTATAGGCTACATTAGCATAGCAAAAGTCTTGGGGGGATGGGGAACTGTTTTCCATTAGTTCAGATGCATTAAACAGTTTATACAATATATACAGGTAAACACACAGAGAGGCCAAATTTGGAAGCCAAAGATGAATTTGACCTTGGATATGTTTGGTTACTGAGGTCTCGTGCATCTCTTTACCGAAAGGAGCAGCTCTAGTTTCAAGATTAGCTTAATCTTTAGCGTATGCCCCAGGCATCTTTCAGGTTCTGTGGAAAGATCGAGTGGTGAGTAACACACAACAGGCAAAATTTGGAAATGTTTTATTCTACTACTCACAGCATTACTTGGTTGTAAGTAGTCAATGTTAACTCAAATCCACCTTCTCTGGAAGTATCTCAGCTCTAGATCGATTGCATTGGCATGGGGGTGGTTGCTTGAAGCACTGTGTCCTACCAGAGAGTGGCTGTGGTGGCTGCAGCCACATGCTTGTCTGTCAGGTCTCCTGAATTTGGCCCTAGCAGGCTGAGGTCATTTTTAGAACTCACTCAAAAGAATGTCAAAGGCTAGTCTTGTTTTTGTGTCTTTAAATTAGATGCAGATATGATGCAGAAAAATTTTCAAGTTGGTGTAAATGTTTTGTTTTGTTTTTTTTTTTAAACAAGGCTTCGTATGTTGTTTGGATTGTGTACTTACAGCTCAGCTCTTTTTCAGACCACTGAAAGTACCAGTTTAGAGCAGCACTTCCCCGATGCCTTCTCTTTTCCTCAGCCTATCTGCAGACTTTTCCCTCCTTCAGAGTTCAATGTGGACATACCTGTCACTGCTCTCTGGAAACTGTTTTTCTGGCTTGCCTTAGCATAGTTATTCCGGGCCATACAAAAATTTCCCACAATAGTATAATGAAATTAATCTATTATGTTACACAATATTCTTGTACCAAACCACATGCACTGCTCATGGTTCTCCTCTTCAACTCATGTCCAGCAGGCTGCAGTTTCCTGAGTAGGAGCCAATGGCAGAGTCCTGGTCATGCTGAAATGAGTAGGAGTGGCTAGTTTATATTTGCTCTGATTTTAAGGAAGTCTGCATTTCATCACAAATACTTGCAAGGTATTTGTAATGTCTTGTACAGGGAGCCAAATCCTGGATGTATCCTTTAAAAAGCACCACATCACAAGAGAGGTGGTGGAGAGATCAGAATCTTTCTCTGGCTAAATTGTCTTTTGATGCTTTGTATTGAATTGTGTTACTTACAATATATTTTTCCTCTTGCTTCTTTCATGATATATTTTAATTTCAGACTGAAAAGCAATGATTGATTTACTTTGAAATTAGGCTTCTTTTCCTAAAGCAGAACTGCCTCTCCATTTTTTTTTTTTTTTAATAATCTCAATTTGTCTAGGCTTTGTTTTCTTTGAGGAACAAAGAAACAAAGGAGAAGTAAGGTCATTGTTGTGTACTTAGTACTTCCCTGTATCATGGAAACATGTCCAAACAGTTTTGAGGTGAGGACAGGAATCTTTGGACAAAGACATGATCTGTGTACTGCCTGTTATTCCCAGATGTTAATGCTTTGGACCACAGAGGAAACATTCTCTTTTACTTTTGAAATTTTAGCAGCAGTAAGAATTGCTAAATTGTTTGCAGGATGTTACATTCTTTGAGACTGGAAAGTGTTTTATGGCAAGAAACTTCTGATGCCTAAGCTCTTTGGCTCTGAAAGATTCTGGGAGTCTGCTGTTTGTTTGAAGTGGATTGCTTTATCTTTTCATAATTGATATATAGAAAAAAAACCATGACAGAATTATTCAAGAAAAACTACAAAAGATGGATGCATGTAAGAAGCTAAATTTTCAACTGACATAAAAATGTCAGTAATCGGTGAATTTGACAACCAGAAAGTCCATCCGTTGCACAGCATTAACTTCTACCTGGTTTTAAACTTACTCTCATGCACTGAGTGGTGCTCAGTTGTGCTGCTGTTGATTATTAGGTTTTTTATTCTGTTTTCAGGTCCAAAGTTCAGTCTTGGAACAGATGAGCGAAAGAGCCTGCTTGAAGACATGCCATTTTCGGACACTGACATCAATTTGGAGATACCATTTGCAGAACAGGCAGCTAATCTCAATAACATCTCAGTAGGCAAAATGTGCAAGGGTGGAGGGGGTGACACTCTTCTCCCGGTAGGTGTTTCCCATTTATTGCTCTCATTCTTTGTTTTTCCTAGTGGTGATATTTGGATGATGTTTATCTGATGGTGGGTCAATTAGATTTAGAAGAGCGTTGTCGGATCCAGCTTCATGGAGGTGGGCATTCTCAAGACAATTAATTTTTGGGAATAGTATTCTCAATAACATGGAAGTAACTACTTCTAGACTTATTTATGTCATTGTCTGGCAAAATGCCCTCCATATGTAGGCAATGATACACTGGTAATATTAAGTTGGGATAGTGTCTTAGTGATGTACACAAACTGTGTCCTTACATTATTTGTTTAAAGCCCCTTTTCCTGTTACCTGAGGTGAAATGCTTTACTTCTGTAAAAAAAAAAAAAAAGCTGCAGGTATCCAGTGCAGACAGGTGAAGGATGAGAATGAAGAAGAGATTGATCAATAGAAGTCTAAAATCAAATGGCAGGAAATTAAGGATTAGTTTGTACTCAATTTTTCTTTCCAACTCTTATTAAAAGAAAAGGCTCATTCTGAATGAATCGAAATGAATAGAAAAGAAGATCCTCCAGGGCCTTTTGTTGTTAATCTTCAGGCATCTCGTTGAGGATCTCTCTCTACCTAACCATTCATGAGCATGCAGTTATGTATGACTTGTAAACTAGTGACTGGTGTGAAAAATGTCTTTTTTTTTTTGTTTCTAACACTGTATGCAAACATGTCTGAGTAAACATAGTCTGAAGTAATAATGTTTCACAGTTCTTCAAACACTTAATTTAGATAAGGACACGTGCAGTTCTTCAAATAGTAATTACCCCATGTATCCTAGTTTAAACATTATAAACCAGACACTAAGGGATATTTAGAAATGGATTCTAAAGTGTTTTGAGTCATGTTTCTCTAATGCAGCCTGTAACAAGGAAAAGATAGCTATACCCTAGCTTACTTCTTCATATATGTACATATAAGCATAAAGCATACATAACCTCTGTTTTTAGCTAGGCATATGAAGGATTGCTCAAAGACATGGCTATGGGATTCTACTTGCAGTGATGAAAGGAGCGGCAGAATGACAGAAAAAGGAAGGGAGTTACCTATTTGAATCTGCAATTTGTATTTGTTACACCTTTGTCATTGGCGGCTATTTTTAAACACACGTTTGTGCAAGGTCCTGAAACCTCAGGGCAGTAAACTGACTATATATCTACAGTTCGCCAATTATGTTTGTGTTTCAATATGTGCCTTTGCAGTCAGGTACCATAACCACTCATTCATCTGTGCTATTGCTGGGCTTGTACAGAATGAGAAAATAATTCTAGAGTACAGCATATCTTTCTAAATGGAAGAAAGTCTTGTCAATCTTCCTGCTTGGAGTCATACACACTGCTGATGTCAGGCACAGACAGTCTTATTTAGAAGCCTTCTGGTGAGAGATAGAGTTAAAAAGCTCTATGAGCTGGGAGGTCCCTGTCCCTCACTCTCTCAGCTGAATTCCTTATATTGGACTCTGATTGCAGCTTCTGAGCATTTAGTGCAGTAGAAATTAGGAATAATTAAGGATCCCCCTTCCCTATGAAAGGAAGGACTTGATTGTTATTTATATGACAGCCAAATATGTTATTTTCTGTGTACGAGTGCAGGGGGATTTCTATCTCAATTGTCCATACATAGGATTGTTCACGGACAGCAATTTCCACCACTATATATTATAAAAGGATGTAGAAGGTGGGATGGTGGAGGGCAGCAGGGAGGTGATTACAAGCAGGACAAAGCCAGACTCTTCTTGGAGTTGCACGGTGAAAGGACAAGAGGCAATGGACATAAGTAACTACAGGGGAAATTCTGTTTTGCAAAGTAAAAGATGTCCCCATGAGAGTATTAAACATTGGAACAGGTGCCCACAGAGGTTATTGAGAGTTTTCGAAATTCAGTTGGACAACGCAACAAGCAACCTGATCAGACTTTGAATTTATCCTTGCTTTGTGCAGGCAATTGAATTAAAGGACCTCCAGAAGTCACTAGAAACCTGAATCCTCTCATGATTTTAAGATCATCTGCTTTTCAACCTATTTGGACAATCCTCTTGTGGTTTAGTCAGTAACAGCAGGCTTCATGATGAAAGGTTGTGCCCTGAAGGAAGCACAGCCTTTGAGCTAAGTAATTTGTTATGACATGGATTATTCACTCTGCTGCAATTCTCTGCTTTTAGAATTTCAGGCTGCCAAAGGACAAAACAGGTACCACAAAGATTGGTGACCTGGCCCCTCAGGACATGAAGAAAGTCTATTCTTTAGCACTGATTGAATTAACTGCTCTCTATGACATACTTGGGACAGAATTCAAGCAGCAAAAAGCTGTAAAAATCAAAACCAAAGGTGAGTTGATGTTTCATATTCTGAACCAAATATCTGTTTTAATCCAAGAAAACAAATGCTTCTGATGCTTTGTCATTTTTCAGCAGAAAATTTATATTAATATATAAATAGGAACATAGATCCAGAGCAGCATTTAATTATATACCTTAAGGCACACTTTAGGCAAGTTCATGCATATAGTTGCTCCAGCTACAGGACCATGTCTTTGTCTCAAGTTAAAACTCAGGTGAATCACTGAGCAGATAAACGAAGGAGTAAAGAAGGGGAACTACCTTGGTAGTGTACTGTGCAGGAAGAATTGCTTCATAGAAGTTTCTATATGCTGATAAATATCCTGGGAGGGCATGGATATGTGCTCTTTGTGAATATTCCTTTCCTCCTTTCCTGAAGGTAGATACTGTGCTGCGTTTATGGTTGGACTCAATGATCTTAATGGCCTTTCCCAACCTAAATAATTCTGTGATTCTACCTGACTTTTTTTTTGCTTTTGTTGCCCTTGGCTGGAGATGCTGGGAGCCTTTGTTACCTACTTTCCTCTTTTGCCTGGTACATACTTTCCTGTGTTACATAGGCCTTGTCCATCCAGTATAACGTGGGCTATAACTGCAGTTTTTATGCTGAATAGAATCATACTAAGTGAAATATTTGGGCTGTTGCAGAAGATATCGTGGCAACTGCAGTAAGTCATTTTGCTCTGTGAGCTGCTGAAGCATGCATATAATCACAGTGCTTTTCTTGGGAACGTACACTTTGGCCACAATAACCCCAGGCATTAAGAAGTACTTCCTTACAGAAAGAGTGATCAGACATTGGAATGGACTGCCCAAGGAAGTGGTGGATTCACCATCCCTGGAGGTGTTTAAGGAAAGACTGGATGTGGCACTTAGTGCCATGGTCTAACCAATATGATGGTGTTAGGTCATAGACTGGACTTGATGACCTCAGAGGTCTATTCCAGCCTCAATAATTCTGTGATTCTGTGACAGGACACATAGGAACCAATTTCAAGGTGCTAGAGGTTTTCAGTGTTTTGTTTTCTGTATTTCTGGCTTCTACTAAATGCTTTACGAGAGCTTGAAATGTGTTACCAGTTAATCACAAGACTGCTTCGACCAAAACCCTGTTGTCAAGGTTCAGTGCATGTGACAGTACAATAGCTCACTTTAAATAATTGAAAGCACCGGAGAGGGTTGAAAGATATACAGCAAGGGACAAATGATACTTTCAAATCTGATCTTTACTTTACAGTAGTAGAAAATAACTTTTTAAATGCAAATGACATACACAAAAACATTTACGAGGCCTTAATCCCTTAAATGCATTTTTTTCTTGCAGAAATGCTTGTGATTTCACTAACAAACAGAAACAAAACACTTTCTTCTCTTGTACTTTGGGTCTTAGTAAGAAGAATCAATTAAAACTAATTTTTTTGGTAATTAAATTTCACCAATAGCATTATTATCTGTATGACAGGCAGTCATGAAAAACATTGAATTGATTACATTTTTTAAAAGTTAAAAAGTATGGGCTAGACTCATGGAAATGTGTAGGAAATGGACAATGACATGTCACCCTTTCTGCCAATCAAATACATTTTTGCAATGTAATGCCTTCAGTGCCTTGCTTCTTTATCTGACCCTCGCCTCATCATTCCTAGAGTGGTGTTTGGCCAATTGATTCATACAATGATGGCTCTATTGGCTGTTCCCCCTTGTGCTTGAGTATGTAAAGAAGATGAAAACAATTCTTCTGGGGAATGCTGTGTTGTGCCCAACTCTGCTTTTCTATTGACCTCCTACAGTTTGTTTCTCCAACTTCATCTCAGTAGAACCTTTAATTATTGGCAAGGTCTTCAAGATAATTGAACTGTGGGGTATGGATATTGACTGTGTGTATAAGCCCCTGCATGTTTTATAGGTAGATTTTTTTTATGCTGCTACAGAGACAAGAAATCCCTGATTTGGCACTGAGACTGAAGTTTCTTTGGCATATATCACATTCCTTCAAGGGCTGACATCTTTTTAGTAATTACAGCTATTCTGTGATCAATATTGGCATGGCATCATACCAAGCGGGAGTTTTTAGCTACATGTGGTATTATATGCTGTTTCAGAAAAACTGCACATACAGCAATTATCAGTACTTGTGACAGAGAAGTTCTATGTCAGCAAACTTTGGGTTAATCGTTACTAGTATAGCTCTCTTTTAATGGTCATTCACTTCTGTTGGGCCATAAGCGCGTGGGAGTCCCCATATCTTGAAGACTACGGCTAGTTTTGCATTAGGGCTTGATTAACTTGAGACTAGATTCCTTTTTTAAAATTTTCTTTGCCTTAGAACTGTTGTAAAGGCTATCTTCTGGCTGAGAATTAGCAATGCTTTGGCTTTTCTTAAAAGTACGAAAGCAAAATACCTTTAGCAAGATGAGGATCTTGCTGTCCTGCCAGTGCTTTATAATGCAAAAGCACAGAGGTTGAAAAGCTCTTCTTTCGAAACCTTCATAGAGAGAAGTGCGCAGAATAATTCTGGGTGATAATTACATCTGTCTCATTTTAACAGCCAAATTTCTGGACATTTTACTCATGCTATTTGCATCTTAGCTATAATAACTTGCGTTGAGTGTTGAAGATGTGCATTGTAGGGTCATCATCACAGCCATTCTGCAAACCAGAACCACGCAGATGGTTCATTTAGGGAGTTTGCTTCACTGTACTGCAGAATATATGGATGGCAGTTTGAAGTCAGAACAGAAGACTCCTGATTTATGGTTGAAGGAAGAGAAGAATGAGTCCTTTTGGCCAGAGTGCTTTGTGAAATAACTTGATTGACGAAGACATTCACACACTTTGAACAAAAGGTCAATAGCCCTGAATGTATTCGGTAGGCTTATTGCTTCAAAAATATGGGTTTACACCATTATCACAGGTACTGAAACAGGTGTGGATAATGTCTCATGTTCTTTTGCTTTGTTCTTCAGACTCTGGCTTGTTTGGTGTCCCACTGTCAGTTTTACTGGAACAGGATCAGAAGAAGGTGCCAGGAACCAAGATCCCACTGATTTTTCAAAAGGTAAATTGGCATAAACAAGTCAGCTTGTTACGTACTTGCAAATGACAAACAAATAACATTTTGTCCTGGTTTTATTTGCTCCCTGTAGCACTGTTTTCAATATATTACTGTAATCAGTTATTGTAACTTTTATTTGCAGCTTTACTTATTAATTCATTAAATGTGATACTTTGTATCAGATGTATTTCAAGTTAGTAAAAACTGAACTTTATTTCTTTATAACTGGTCTCCATGATTTAGGCTAATTTATTACTAACCCTGTGAAAACTGACAATCGGTGTAAGAGCCCACTGCAGCCAAATTCCACTCTGTAAAGGTAGTATAACTTTCCTCACCAGTAGGGCTGCCCTTTATTATTTTTCAGAGAAGATACTTGAAATTCCATAGAAATTTTCAGTCCCTGACCCACAGGCTGAACCTAACTTTCTCGGAAGTGGTTTTCTTCTTTCAGAAGTGATTTGGGCCACAAGGTGAGTGGCTAGGGGTTGGGAATAAGGCTGGATAACTGCCTTTCTTGGTGGTAGCAACCCTTTTCCAGAAGATTTGTTGCTTTAGCACATGGAGGGGATGCTTTGGTCCGTATCATGTCAAGATAATGAGGAATATAATGGGAAGGAGGATGGAGACTCTGAATTAATTGCCCATGCATAGCAGGTCTCATTGCATGAGAAGGGAGAAACCGCAGTATGTAGACCTGTCCTAACAGGGATGGAAACCCAGTACTGTGTAGTCACTGTTTCAGTAGGTTTGAGGACCTGCTTGTCAGGCTACTTTTCAAGAAACAGAAAACTCAAGAGTAGTTCTGCATCACTCTCTCAAATCTATTGCTGTGTCATTAATGCCAGAAATTATTTTCTCAGGATCATAAAAATACATTTCTGGGAAAGATGCTCTCTAGAAAAAGAGAAATCAGATGACAAAAAGTGGTAACTGTGCTATCCTAGCAGCATAGTAAGCTTAGTTCTTCAAGAAGAAAATTCTACGTCAACTTTTTTAGTTTATAGAAGTGATTGGTTTTGCAAGGTGCAGATGTAATTTGGAATAGTGTTTTTCTTTAAACAAGAATACAAAAACAAAAGTTTCCCATTTCTTCTGCTTGTTCTCTACAGCATATGCTTTCCAAGAATAGAGGATTTATATAAAAGTGCAAGAAGGAACATTTTTGTGCATAATGCTTTTTAAATGTAGCTTGGCTATCACTGAAAAGAAGCAAACCAAGCTAGCAGGAAACTGCTGAATTAAACATAAATATTTGAATAAAAAATACACCTAGTTTTTATTTCATTGAGGAATTATGGTTTAAAATAATGACATACTTTAGCCTAGGGTTTTCCAACAGGAAAATCTGAGGATAGTACTAATCCATGAATCTCCACCAGAAGTTTCTGCTTAATTATTATTTAGGTCTCTGACCTGCTAATGAAGCCATGCAAAGCAGCCTGGTAGAGATGGAGAAGCTTTGCCTTAGGCAGGAGGCTGATGGTGGACAGCAACCATCTCTTGCTGCCTGCCAAGGGGGAACTTGTGAGTAAGTGTGTGCAAAGGAGCTGTGGCTGCTGGTAGTGCCACCACACCTTGACTTCCCGCTAGATGTGGTGATGATGGTAATGGTAAATCATGAAACACATCCACAGCATTTTTGTGTCTGAGAGATGAGAGTGGCAGCCACTGCTCTGGTGGAAGCCAGCATCTCCATTCAGCCTGTATCCTGGGCTAAACTACAGCAGTTGCTTTATCACCCAGTGACCCCTCCCCAACAGAGAAGAGGGATCAGGGAAGAGAGAAGAAACTCACAGGTTGAAATTAAAATGAATTTAATGAAATGGCAAAACTAATATTAATACTAACGTCAAAATAAACTATACAAAATCATACTCAGCCCAGTAAATGTACAACAGTCACAATAAATGAGAAGGCATTCCTCAGGACCAGAATGGTGAGCAAGTCTCTCCAGAGATGGTGAGAAGAAGGAAACCCCATCCTCAGCAAACTTCCCCCTTTATAATGAGTGAGTTTATGGTGTGGGCTACACCTGTGAGCCAGCTTGGTTCAGCTGCCCTGGCTTTTGCCCCTCCCAGCTTAAGCTCCTGGCTGGCTCAAAACTGCTGATGTCCTGCATACCATGGCTAGCCTGTGATTCTATCCCGGTGAGAACTTTTTTTTTAAAAAAAACAAACGAAGAAAATATGTCAGGATGACACCTTTAGTGCTGTTTTTTAACCTTGTGGCTTTTTCTGTCTGATCTATTTTGTGGCATTTATCAGTTATGTAAGTACAGTGACAGGTAAATCCCCTTTAATTTCTGTAACTGGAGAAAACACAGCTGTGTTGCATAATTTTTATTACTTGAGCTGGCACCAAAAGACAGGTAACAAAGGCACTGCCCTAGTTAAACATTGTGAGAACTATTTGTGCTAAAATGATGTCATCGGCTTCTGACATTTACTGTTTGTTTTGACTGCTCTTAGATCCATCCTTCAATGGGTACTTCTAGGCATATCTTTTAGAGAGAAAAAGAATTTCTGATATGTATTTTAAGTACTTTTACAGAATTTCTATTAATTGATCTAAACTATATGTAGGATTGCAGACTGTTGAATTTGTTCGGGGAGTGCCAGTATTTGCAAAACTGAGGCTTCTTTGAAGTCTAAAAGTCCTTAGTTCTTCTCTGGTAAGGTTATAAAGAAGAGTGTGAGAAAGTTAGTTCTGTATCTGTAGTGTTACCTTGATTGTTTTGATTCCGAGACGTTTTAACAAGGGTAGTAATAGGAATTTATTTTTGAAGCCAGAGTAATTTTAGAAAAAACCTGCTTCAGTCTTTGGAGGGGACTTGAAGGAGGTCTAAAAAATACAGTTTTGTTTTTTAGCAACATAGACAGACTCTTATTTAATAGTGTTCCTAAAACAGGTAAGAGCCGTATTAAAGGTTTTGTTCTGCATCTACAACTGTAATCCATTGGTAAACTGTGTGTTTGTGTGTTTGCTTGTTACATACGTGTGTGCAGAAAAGCATGCATCCACATAGACACAGATACATACATAAAGGCTCCAATATTTCAGAACTATCTTCCAGGAATTTTTAATTGACATCTTTGCTGATGCAATTTGATTTGTGTTTGACAGCTCATTGCCCAGATAGAAGAGGCAACTCTGGAAACAGAAGGACTTCTTAGAATACCAGGAGTTGCAACAAGAGTAAAGGTAAAACATTGCACAGATTCTCAACATTCTCCAAAACTTCTCTCTGTTTGCTGAATTTATTTTGTCATACAAATATATTTTAACACCAGGTTGTTATGAAAATCTTCAAAACCAGAAAGCAAGGTCTCTTTAACAATAAAACAGTTATAAAACCATAACTGATGGTTTCATCCAGTGTAGTTTTGGGAAGAAGAGTGGAGTTCATGTTTGAAGGAGAGTCAAGGCTGCATTTCAAATTCAGTTGTGCCAAAATCTCATTAATTCTTGGCATGAGTTTTCCAGCCTTTTGCTTTTTCCCTGAACCAGCTTAATCATCTGAATAGTTCATACACAGTCTTTCTACCCCAGGAGGAAGCTTTTCTCTGGCACTATGAGCCTATTTTAATAGCTAGACTTAACCTATGTTGTAGGGGAAAGCAGCCAGCATGCACTCAAGAACCTCTCACACTTATTTTTATGAACAGCAGTATAACTACTCGGCTCACTAAGTGCAATCTTGTTAGACACATCCATGCACACCAACACTTTGCAGACTGAGTGCCAATTACATGCAGACTCTTCTCCAGTATTTGCCTTAATGCATGAAACAAAATACACAGTATGGTTCATGCCAAGAGTCAA
The DNA here is from genome assembly GCA_013396935.1 of Baryphthengus martii. NCBI lineage: Eukaryota > Metazoa > Chordata > Aves > Coraciiformes > Momotidae > Baryphthengus > Baryphthengus martii. The sequence goes on from VWZK01011065.1 coordinate 130,557, forward strand.
TGTGTTAAAAAGATGGTCTGAACTGGCCTTAAATCCTAAGCAAAAAGGACCATTTAAGTGGATTCAGCTGCCCGAAGACATCTGCCAGCCTCTGTCGTGTAGAACTCGGTCCAGCAGCTGGTTCATTAGAAACAACTGAAAGAAGGGAATGTTATGGAAATTGGCTTTGTTTATTTACCAGTAACCAAGCTATTACTTCCCCCCCCGCCCCCCCTCCATTCTTTATTTTCCACTTTGCATCAGTTCTGCAAACGGGAATGGTTTTGGCTTGGTTTTGTTTATTTGTTTATTCTATGATTTTATCAGTGCAATACAATTTTCCAGGCAGGGGATCACTCATTTTTTGATTTTCATTATTTTTTTTACCTTTTAATTTGCAGGAGTTGCTTCTTTGAATTAAGTAATTGCTTTGTTAGCAAAGATGTGGCGTTCCTTTACTTATTCAAATAGAAAGTTTTACAGAAAACTAAAGAATTTAGCATACTAAAGGACTGATGTTTTCTCCTTATGATGCGATTTTATAGAAAGACACAGATAATGTGAAGAAAAAATGTTTTGCTATCTTATTTTTATAGATTTTCGTTATTATTGAAAAAAATACATTGTATATACGCTTACTTACCTGAGCATTGGTGCATTAGGACACATAGTTGATGATTCTGCCCTTGCCTCTCAGATGAAACAACTAACTTTATCTATATGCTTAATACTGCATTTACCACAGTGATTTGGTCTGAATGTGAATGGAAGAGCTGATGAGACTTGGGGAGAATAATCACCTTTGTTTCTAAAACTTGCTATTGGTGATGAGCACGTAATCATATCCACATCTGAGTTTAGGATCTTTGCACCTTTGAACCCATTATGTAATCAATGGAGAGGGAAGATCTCTCTGGAGGACAGTTGAGAACATCCAACATTTACATCAACTTAAGTGTCCACATTTTCTTTGGAAATAGATCCATTTTCTGTTTGATCAAAGTTAAATTTAATGAGAACGGTATCTTAAAAATGTACCTTGTCTCCCCTATCCACTTTACTCTTCATATCCAGATAAATAACTAAATCCATGTTTTTCCATAGCACTTTGCCTCACTTGATCTCACATACTTTACAAAACAAGACACTGTCTCTGTCCTTTTCTGTCTGGAAGAACTGAGACAAGGCGGGAACTGTGAGAGGTGCCTCAGGGCCACTGGCCCTGTTCTGAGGCCACTCCCCACTCTACCGGACTGAGAAATAAATGAAGTGGATGCAAGGCTGGGACTGATGCTTAATGTGAGACTATGAAGGACTCAATCTTTACAGCATGTTCCCACTTGTACATCTCTGGAAACCCGATAATAGCACTGTCAGGGGAGCAGAGCAGGTATATGGTAATGTCTGCTGCCAACTGTATCCCACCCTTTCCCAACTCCAGAGTTATGAGGTAGCACTGAGATTTCCGGTGCTGTTTATCCTGCTGCACAGTGTCACGTTTTGCAGTACAGTCCCGTTCCACAGAGGCTGTGTTTGATATGCAGTGCTAGGCAAAGCATGTCCCAGTGGCAGGGAGTTTCCCGGAGATGGCAAGACATCCAGCCACACAAATCTTTTCCTTGTGTTTTAAAAAGAGAACCAGCCTCACCTTAGTGTATGTTTTAGTAGGAAACCGTGTGTCAACATAGATAATTGCCATATTTGTTTATGAAAATGGCCATGCATGCGTTACAGTTGCACCCTTTGGTAGCAATTTCAGAATTGCTATGTATATCAGCCATTTCTTAATATTTTGGGAAAGGGGAAGTCATAACCATCACATGAATGAGTATGATATCTAATTCTTATATTATATTCCATATGCCCTGAGGCAAGCCCATGGGATTTCTTCCTATATGATTTGGCCATCTACTACCTGTTACTATCTGTTTGCTTGCAGTGCTTCCTGTCCCCAGTTTATCTTTTTGTAGCAAAAGATCATCAGCAGCTGTACTTCAGTGATATTTCAGATGTCCCTTTTTTTTCCCCATTTCGAAGTATGGAAAGTGTTGCTGTGTGTATAATGCATGACTTGCAGCAGCCGAGTGTTATTGATGCTCTCTCTATCTACCTTTTCAGAGTCTTTGCCAAGAACTGGAAGCAAAATTTTATGAAGGGACTTTCAACTGGGAAAATGTAAAGCAACATGATGCAGCAAGTATTTTAAAACTCTTCATCCGTGAACTGCCTCAGCCACTCCTCACTGTAGAATATCTTAAAGCTTTCCAAGATGTACAGAGTGAGTAGTGTCCTTTGTCTTAGCCGTAAAGAACTGATACCAGTGCAAAGAAGTACCTCTTTGCTGTAGCAATATTTTTGCTAATAGTATGTGAAACTCAGAAACAAATTGAATAACAACAATAGGACTTCTCCTGAGAAAAGACTAGGCATATTTTTGCAAATGTAAAAAAAATGTTTTTCATGTAACATCTATTTTAATAGACGACGCATAAAATGAAAGCACATTTCCACTTTCTGGTAAGATGTTTCTAAAAGTAGATATAGATGGGTTATAAGGAAATTGTGAATGATGGTATCAGTTTATAAACAATATTTGCTTCAAAAGAAAACCACAGTAAAGATATAACAGTTCTGCAGAAAATCGAACAAATGATCATTTATACTGCTTAGGGTATTTGATCAATTTAAACCAGGAAAAGTTAAAGCAGAATTGTCAGAACTGCTGATCGTTCCTGGTCCCTTGAGATAAGCAAGTTCCTATGAGGACATCCTCCTTGCCAACTGGTCACCGAGAGAGCAAATATACCAGCTGTAATTGAAAAAGACCGACTTGGTGATAATGGATCACAAATGAGAACCCACAGATGGTTAACTCCTCATCTAACAGAGGAGTGCAAGTTTCAGATAAATCTGTTCCCCTTATCTGCAGGCAGAGTGTTGACTCATTTCTAAGGGACGCTTTCAGGGAATTCCTGTGGACATGCATATAGACGAATATTGTTAAGAACTGTGGGCTGTGTCAGTCTCTGGGTTGTGAGCTGCCTTTCAAGGCCGTTAAGCTGGTGGAAGTAGGGGGCTGATGCTTAGGCTTGCTGCATAGTGGTGTTCATTTTGCAGTATTGAGCAGAAAGTTAAAGCTGGCCGGGATACTTTCAAATGATGCTGGCAGCAAACAGCTCCTCAAGGTTGTTACACTTACTGGATACTGATTGGAGCCGAGAGGGTTTCTGCTTGCCACTCCTGAGCTGTCTGAAGGCTTATGTGGTTTTACTTACCCGCAAAATACTCAGGTGCCGGGATCCCAGACACTTTCTAAATTGAGCCAAAGGATTTGATGCGAAGCAGACATAGCACTTCGTAGCCTGGCATTAACTTGTCTGCCCGTCTTGGTGGTTACATGTAATAAGATTAGGTGGAAGAGGAAAAAGGGCCATCTTTGTGACAGTAATCAATGTTTTTCATGGTACTGTGACTAAGTAGTGTGGTTAGAATTAAGCATTTAAATAACTTAAACAACTTAATTTGTTAATTTATGTAATTTAAATGACTAAAATCCTATCATTACTTAGGTGAAAAGACAGAAAACCTTGATTTAAGTAACAAATTTTAGTTGTTTTGCAGTTATATTTTTGCGTACTTTCCTAGGAAAAGGTTGATTCTCATTCCTTTTTGAACATTGTGACATGGTAAATTTAGGACTTTTAATGTATTTCTACAGCAGGTAGATACACTGTTATCACTACCTGCATGTTTTGAAAGGCTATATAATTTGTCATTCATTTATCCAGATCTTTATTTTTTATTATGGTAGAAAATAGACAACAAGGGTATTTTTTATTTTATCAATGAACTTTTTTTGTTTTCTGGGTGGTATTTGTGACAGGACCAGAGGTAATGGATGCAAGCTGCGCCAGGGAAGGTTTAGACTGGATATTAGGAAACATTTCTTCTCTGAAAGGGTTATTAAACATTGGAATAGTTTGCCCAGGGCAGTGGTGGAGTCATCATCCCTGGAGGTATTTAGATGGTGTGTGGACCTGGTGCTTAGGAACATGATTTAGTGGTGAGCTTGCAGTGTTTGGTGTAAGGTTGGACTAGATGATCTTGAAGGTCTCTCCAAACCAAAGATATTCAGTGTGTCCAGGAGTAGAGAAGTGATCATGCCCCTGTACTTGACACTAAGGAGGCCACAGCTTGAGTACTGTGTTCAGTTTTGGGTGCCACGGTATTGGAAAGATACTGAGGTGCTGGAGCAGGTCCAGAGAATGGCAACAAAGTTGGTGAGAGGTTGGGAGAACATGTCTTATGAGGAGCAACTGAGGGAACTGGGCTTATTTAGTCTAAAGAAGAGGAGGCTGAGGGGAGACTTTATCTCTCCCTACAGCTACCTGAAGGGAGGCTGTAGTGGGATGAGAGTTGGTCTCTTCTTCCAAGTAACGAACAATAGGATGAGGAAATGGCCTCAAGTTGTGCCAGGTGAGGTTTAGATTGGACATTACAAAAAATTTCTATACTGAAAGAGTGGAAAAGCATTGGAAGAGACTACCTAGGGAAGTGATGGAGTCACCATCCCTTGAGTTGTTAAAAAAATGCCTAGATGTGGCACTTCAGGACATGATTTAGTGNGCCTTAATCATTCTATGATTCTACATGAAATGATAGTTCAGTTGGAATCCCAACAGGATGCATGCAAACAGCCCTGTTGAATTTTGAAATAGTGTGATAAAACTGTCAAGTGTGAGTACCTTCTCCTTCACTTGTTTTATATATGGCCTGATTCATTAGGAATCCGCTGAGAAGACTTGCCAGAGCACGTCCTGTAAAGCATGGCAGGAGGAAGTTTATCACAAGAGACAAACGTGAGAGAGTTGGGGCTTTCTGCTGTTCAACACTGCCAGAACGTAGGAGCTCTGCTAGGAGGTGGAGTTGTATAGGGATGCACTCATCCTGCATCTTGGGTGACTGACGCATCGCTGAACAGTTGGGTAAAAGGCAGAACCAGTGTCACTTTTCTGTAATGAGAGCTCGCCACATTTTGTGTGGCAGTCGCTGCTGTAGATATGTGTTAAGCTTCTCCGCTCTTGGCTTTATCCCCACTGGTTTGCCATTGCAGCTGCTGCTGCTTATGTTGCCGGAGACCTGCCTTATGCAGCAACACGTGGTATTCGTTCTGCGTGGGTGACTTGGGAGACCATGCAACTGTTAAGGCAATCAGAGAAACTGTGAAAGCAGTTTTGAATACACCCTTTCATATGTTGGAGCACAGGCTCAAAAAGGGAGAACTGTTAGCTGACTTATTTATTCTTGTAACATTGCAAACTAAAGAGTCACAAGGCATCTAGAAAATATTACCAGAAGACTGCTGTCATAGAAGTAACTGAATCCTGAAAGAACATTTGGAAATGAGTATCAGAAAACCAGGATCTGCCAGTCCTTTGTCATATTATGACAATTAGCTGTGTGTATGCATTCAGCATTTTGCAAGAGATTTCCACTTTGAAATCTTGCTTTTTGGAGAAAACAAATGACAGTTTTAAAATACTGAGGTTCATGTGCTTCGCTGGCAGATCTTCCGACGAGGAAACAGCAACTGCAAGCTTTGAATCTTTTGGTTCTCCTTCTACCTGAAGCAAACAGAGATACTCTGAAGGTTAGAATTGCTAATACTTTTTTCCTGCACAAATATTTTGTCTGTTTCTGTGACTCCACTGTAATGAATGCTGTTGTCTTTTTACATTCTTTTTTTTCAATTAAAAGTTAATGTTGAAACTAGTGGTTCTTTGTTCATATTTCACAGAACTTTGGAAAAAAACCCTCAGGACCTTAATTCCTCCCAAATGACTTTTAAGAATGTGACTTGAAATTTTTCCAGGAGATTGCAATAATAATCTCTCAGTGAGCAACCTTTTCTCTTGCAAGTTTTGTTCCTTTTTTTTTTTTCAGCAGCTGTCATTATTTCCAATGCAAAAAATAAACCGCTTTAGAATACTGTGGATCAGAGCTTGTTGTTATGAAACGTGTTTAGCTCTTCATTTTGATTCTCCACTTTTCTCTGTACTATTTGTTTCTGCTCTCAGTAAGATGGAATATACACTTCCTGTTGGTATTTGCAGCACATTACATGGAGTCTTCAACTTGGACTTGTCCTTTTGTAGCAAAGCTATTAATCTTTTTCAGAATATGCTTACTATTAAAATTGCTACAGTAAAAAATGAATTTGCAGGATTTATGTAGGATGTGGAACATCTATTATGGGCAAAAAATCCTATTAGGTCTTATTGTTTAAACATGACTTAATTTTTTATGTTTATTTGCTGTGTGGAAGCAGTCAGGGAGGCTCCTTAGTTGAGTTACAGACATCTGGAACTGAATTAATTGAAGATTGTCAGTTCCTAACTGGCTACCTGTCATTCACAATGCAGTGGTTTACTTACAAATTGCATACCTTACCGAAGTAGCCACACCACTGACTGACACTATTGTGTTCACTTTCAATTTAAGAAGACCCAACAGTAATGTTTTCACAATCATCTGTGGGATGCTACTTTTAGGCACTGACATAATGAGAATTTTGACTAAATCTTACTGTGCAGGCATTCAAAGTCACTTGAATGCTTTTGAAAATGTTATCTACAAAAATAATGAGTGATTTACTTCTCCTTAAAGGAAACAAAACTTGCATTATAGTCCTGTGAACAAACATGTGTACACTTCCTAGTATAGATTGCCTTTAATGTAATTTTATTAGGAGTGAAAAACTTTTCCCAAGAATATGTAACATCATGTTTCACTCCTAACTTTTTCATGTACAGAGTTGAGCTGTAAGTTTTGCTGTTATTTCAGGTACTGCTTGAATTCCTCCAAAGGGTAATTGATCATCGAGACAAAAATAAAATGACGTTAAAGAATGTTGCGATGGTGATGGCCCCAAACCTTTTCACGTTTCATGGGTTTGGCTCAAAGACTATTGAACAAAGCGAGTTTGTTATGGCAGCTGGAACAGCAAATGTCATGCGCTTCATGATTCAGTATCAAAAACTTCTCTGGACAGTAAGTATATTCTTAAGAGGGGGCGGGGATTCATAAATTTCACAAACAAGGCACCTGAAAAAAGAAGTAATACGAACTTACTTCTGTGATTTAGGGAAAGATCAGCCTCGTCCAGCTGGGTTCTTGCTCATGGGGCTGAATTAATCTCTTATTCCTTGTATCTTATGGTAGAGTTACACTCTGATGGTCAGAGTTTTCATATTGCATGTACTTTATGTGAACCTAAAAATAAGTCCTTGGAGGATCTTTGTATTTGGCCCATCAGTATACACTATTATGAGTAATTTATTCTTTTCTGCTTAGAGATACTAGCAGGAAACATGGTGTTTTAGTCCATTTCCCTTTGGGGCCAAACTTCATATGATGTAAAGCATATTTTGATAGAACATGAAGTTGTGTCATGATCTCAAACAAAGGTCTAACTTAGATTAGAGAAGTTTGGGCTTTGTTGTCCATCAGCAGCTTTAAACAATTTTGACTTTTGCTGCATATGAAGAAAAGCTATTATCACCATTGTACAGACTAAAAGTTGAATGAATTTTTTTGGCTGAGGGAAGTAAAAACACTGCCTGGTTCCACCTCTCTTCCCCTGAGAGCTTACTGAATGGAATATAACATCAGTAATGGAGCATTTTAAAATGGTTTTACAGCTTTATGTTATTTGAATCTTTAGTTATTACTGGAAAGAACTATTTTTTTGAGTTCTACCTGACAATTTGTCCATTCACTATTTTGGTAAGCTAGTTACTTAAGGAAGTTATGTACATACTCATACTTACTATCTGTATTCATCTAGATTCCGAAGTTTATTGTTAACCAAGTAAGAAAACAAAACACTGAAAGGCAGAAGAAGGAGAAAAAGGACAAAGCTATGAAGAAACTTCTGAAAAAAATGGCATATGATCGGGAAAAGCATGAGAAACAGGAGAAGACCCCTAACGATGTAAGGAACCACACATGTGAAAACACTTTATTAGTAAGCCTGTCACCTATAGTGAAAAAGTGGATGTAGCAGAGGGGATATCTATATTTATTTAACTGAGAATTTCAACAGATACCAAGTTAATAGCGGTTTCATAGTGTATAAGTTACCAGCATGCCACGTTTAGAAGTTGGTTTGTTTGTTTTCCCAGATATTTTAAAATATTTTTATTCTGAAAAAATGATATCCCACCAGTTGTTTCAATTTGAGCATCTGAAACAGAAGTACATTAGGTCTGTGTCTGTGGAGGGAGCCAGTGTTGCGACAACACTCAGTATTCCTGTGCCCACATTTAGATGGATTGTTACTCAGTGGAAGTCACAGTAAGCAATGTGTTTACTTAAATATCTAGATTTCACTATCTGATATTTAACAGGTTTTGGACAAAAGGCTAGCATTTAGCTCTTCTTCTTCCTCCAGGATTTCCCAAACCACACAACTCTTTACCTCAGTGAATCTTTAACTATTCCTTGTAAAGTGGAGCATGCTAGAGTATGCACAATGTGTACACCCCAATAAACCCTGAAGGATGAAACACATGTAAAAAAATGAGAAACGGCTTCTTATGCAGCTATTATCCAAGTGTCTAGACCTAATTTATCCCTGTGCTATATAATCTGTAGTTTAGCATCTCTCCATTAGGTAATTGACTCCTTCCAGACCTATTAACTGATGTCAAGGCCTATGTTTCAGTGTAACACTCTTCACGTTCTTTACAATGAAAAAAAAAAAAAATCTTCTGGCATTATAGTGTTAACTTTTTGTGTACTTTAGAAATGTTTTAATTGAAATGTTCCCGCTGACATCAAAACTTTAAAAAAAAAAAGTCTTGTGTACCTCAAAATCGATTATTTGTGATTTCAGTGAAGTTAGTACTTACAATTTTTTGAAATGCATTAGCCTCAATTATAATACATTTGAAATACACGATTCCAAAGTTATTTTAAATACATAAATAGGTAACACCACATATGTGTATCCTGATAACATAATGAAATACATATCAGATTTAGGTGGTATGAAAATACCACCTTTGTGGGTTATCATATTGAAGATTCTGGTGAATTAGGGACATCTTGTGGTAGCTTGTAAAAATGCATTGGTCTGAATGTTTTTTTCTTCTCAAGTATGTGTATGGCAAACTATTACAAAAAAGAGTTGTCATATTCTAATAATGGCAATTTTTAAAGTTATTAAGAAAAAAATAGAATTTGGCTAATTAATTTGCTATAATGTTACTCAAATTGCATGGTTTGATCTTGCAAGTATGCCCTTTTTTAAAATTTACAAATAGCTGGATATGTTGGACAACTGCATCCAATATCTGCTGGAGACTTACATTTCAGTATTTCTACCTCATTTTGGGTGCAATATTTAACACTTATCTTAATGTCCAAAATTAATTAATCCCCCAGACTTTACTTGCCTTACTTTCATTTCTATCTATATGAAGGAATTTGAACACAGAATGAGGACTTACATACAATTTTAAAATAAAGCTAATTAAACACTGACATTTGTTTCACACTGTCTAATAAGAAAAAATTCTTTGTATACAGTTCAGCCGAGTTATGATGAAATGATACTTAATGCTGCCATCCCCTGTTCAACGTAGAAATAACAGCAAATACACTGAAATAGGCAAATGCTGCTCCAACTTTAGGTATTGGATTTTTCTGTAATTCGGTGCTGTTGGTCTTTTAGAATAAAAGATGCCTTTTTAATCCACTGAGGAGTTAGGGCTGAAGTCTCGTGTAATACATTCTTACTCAAATGTAAATGTAAAGTTACTATTCAATAATTATCTTTAAGCCTTAGCATTCTGTGGAGATTTTCTTCAAAATTAAATGGTGCAGTTTTTCACAAATCCTTCATGCCTATTTGAAGCACTCAGTAATTTGGGTGTCTGAGAACATACTACTTTTAAAATCGTAAGGCTTTATTGTGAATGACAATTCAATAAGTTTTTCAAAGTTAAAGAAAGGTCTCATTCTTTAAGGAAATATCTCATTCTTTAAGGAAAATTTGTTGTGAGTTTTTCCCCCTCAATTTTCAATTTATACTGCCTTAATTTGAAATTGAGGTGATTTTCCTGTGCAGTTCCCAAGCTGTGTTTCACTATTAAATAGCAAGTGAGGCACCCAGATGTGTGGTGGATCCCCACTCCAGTGAAAACTGTTTCAAACTCTTTAGAACTAATTATCTTGCATGCAGCTGAATTAAAACTAAGTGTAAATTGTTATTTTCTACTATATACTGTGACACCCTGTATAATTAAACGTGGATGGACAGAGCTTGATTCACTTCCGTAGTCTCCAGAAATACCTTAGTATCTGCATTCTTAATGGCAGTCAGCTCATTTGAATAAAATTTCATCTTATCTCTGATGAGACCTCTCTATCAATCACATTTTCCCTTTTAAGACAGAGGTTAAATAGCATTTACTGCAAATTTTGGGCAAGATCTCTATACAGTGCTGAGAGTGGTTAATATTGTAGGGCTCATGAGGGTTAATTGCTTTCCAGGATCCCTGTGCATACCTGTGGCCCCAAGTTAAGTCTTTATGTTGCTGTTTAGATGCATAATGCTCTAGCCAGGCAAAGATAGATGCCCTCAGGATGGGAAATTTACCTACTAGCATTAGCCAGTTTTATACCGTACATCATTGTATTCCTCTATATGTTGCAATTGTTCCAAAAAAAGGAGCCGCCGTGTTAGCAGAACAACAAAATGCTACTGAGCTTATCTAGTACAGGTTAGAATAACCACTGTATCCCATAGCCATGCTGCTTGCATAACGTGTTTGAATTTTCACAGTATAACATGACTGACTTTTGCTGAATTTGTTATTCACTGCAGTGCGAGATTATTTAGCACAAGAGTTGCTACCACCTAGATCATTTTTCTTCGTATTGTTTTACAGTTGTTTGTCCTAAACTAGATGCAACACTTTGCAGTTCAAAGACAGCAACTGGATCACATTTCTTTCAGATTTTGTCTCCCATATAGCAAGGTCCTTTTGACTTCCAGTTTTTGTTCTTCATAGTGCTTGTGTCCCGTTCCTGTTTTGCACTTTTAATAAGTGTATATTATATTCTGTCATCTGAGTCATCAGTGAAAACACTGCATAGTCACTTTGTTCCTCTCTTCATCCAGCCTAATGAATATTTAAGCGTGTCATGCAAAATGGAACAGGAGAATCTGGAAGAGACCCACCCAAGGTCCTATAGCCAAGCAGCTGCAGTTCTTTTGTCGTACATAGGTTCAAGTCCCTCTGAACAGGAAGGGTTTGAAAGAAGACGAGTACCTTGCAAGTGACTGCTGTGCCTGCTACACACTAAGTGTTGTAGGCCAGTGTATTTTCCATCAACCAAGGATGTATTTCCCTTCATTTTATTAAAGTGTGCAAGTGCCTAACTCAGCCAGAGGTTTCAGTGTTGTAAACTGCATTCTGAGAGAGAGCCTGTGAGGCAGGAGAGGGGAGTCGCAAACTAAATAGTACAGGTGATCCACCCTTCGGCATATTGTCAATCACCTTACAGGTACTTGGCTTATATGTTGTGATGTTGTGATGACTTGGATGTTTTGAACTGTTCTGTGCGGAGAACAGGTCCTCTGCTGCTAGATGTTCTATGGCTGTATTTTCTTTCCCACCAACTTGCACAGTGAATGGACGTGGGGATGCTCAGTATCTGTTCTTGCTGCAGTTAGGCACCCTGACTCTGTTGTGCAGCTGAGCATGAGTTCTTGTGTATATGCAGGTGGCGAAAATGGCAAAATGCATTCGTTAGTTGAGCTAATAATGATTCTATCTGAATAAACAAAGTAGTTACTCTGTTTGATCTGTGACCATAATGTTACAGAACTGTGGACATTTCTTGTTCTTTCATATACTCAAAGAAGGCAGGTTCTTAAATCCTTTATCATGTGCCTGCTGTATAGAAAAAAACCCACAACTGTTAACTAGCTGAAGGCTGGAAAAACTCCATTAAAATCAAGTGAGATAAAATGATACAGAATTGTATACAAAAATTAAAACCAATTTAAATTTACCATGCTAAGTTTGATGTAAGTCCAGTTAGGGACATTTGTAAATAACCACTTCATCCTTAAAAGTTCCCTTTCCTTTTGCCAGGATCCCAACAGTTTGGAAAGAGGCAAAGATTTTTAAGCAGGAGTTAACTTCCTAGCAGATGGCTACAGCTACTGTGTCTATAGCTGGAGACCTTAAAGAACAGATTCGACAAATTTAAGGATAATTGTATGTAGTTATTCATTGAGATCTGTTGCAATCTTACAAATCTTTAATTCCATGATTACTACAAAGCAAAATCTCAATTTGGTGATTCTTACTGGTTTAGACATAAATAATTATTATGTCTAGTATCTTTAAACCAATACAAAATAACACTGAATATAGAAGGATTTTTTTGTTCCCAATTACTTAGCATAGCTCATCTGTTGTATAATAATGAGCCTTTAGCCTTCTCAGGAAGCTGCGCTTCTGATTCTGCTCACGTTTATACTTGGTCTATATTCATTTAACTCTGATGGTTTCAGAGAAGCTACTCTAGATTAACAGGTGCCCAGATTTGTTCATTGATTATAGAAGAAGAAATGTTCAGCCTTACAATTGCAGTAAATAGGAGAGGGGGAGAAGAAGAGAATGAACTGTCATAATCAACCTTGACTACTGAGACTCTTACATATCTCTTCCTATCAAAATGAGTACATTTGGGTAAATGATAATGTAATATGAAGAGAAAAATTACCTCAGGATTTCCAGGAACAGAAATTAGGACCTTATTCACAAATAAATTACGCCTTTTGTAACTGCAAATGTCATGTACTGCAGGTTGAACAGGAAAACTGTCCTTTGGAACCCTCCTTCTCTGTAACTAATATGATTGATATTCATCATCAAAGATTTTTGGACTGAAATAAAATACAAATCCATTATGTAGTCGGACCTGCAGGTTGACTAGCTCGATATATTCTGGAGAACAAAAATTAGGGAGAAAAAGCTGCAGTAGTGAATATCTGTTTTAAAAGGAAATTATATTTGAAAAGAGGAATCACTTAAAGTAGACTGACCTGTGAATACTTTTGTGATTTCTTTCTCTGGCATGAAATTCAGATTAAATGAAACTGGAAGGGTTTCTTCTGGGAGTTTTATGGAGGGTGTGGTGCAAGGGAGTTGCCTGGCTTTAGTGTCTACAGCAAGTCTTTTCCTTATCAGTATCGTGTGCTTCTTACCATACCAAAATGTGTTCTTAATATAGCAGGAATCGTTATTGTTATTCTTTATGTCTTTGAAAAATAATTAAACACTACGGTTCTTTTATTCTTAAAGTTCTCTCTGTTGTTAAAAGGAGTTTTAAAGTAATTTAGTGAATTACTGTGCAGTTATCATATTTCTGCAGGGAAGTGTAGTAGATAGTAGTTAAGTACAAAGTACTGTACTAAGTTAACTTATTCCATGCTGTATTTTGAGAAGCTCATCAGAGCCAGCTGCTAGCAGTTTTATTCCAACAGCATTATTGCTTTGCAGGCTGATGTTCCTCAGGGAGTGATACGGGTGCAAGCGCCTCATCTTTCGAAAGTTTCCATGGCAATACAGCTGACAGAAGAATTGAGAGCCGGTGATATAGTAGCCAGGTTTCTCAGCCAGAAAAGGTACAAACACATTTTTGTTTTGTTATCATTTTAGGAGAAGTGACTTTTTGTGTATTATACTAATAAAAAAGTTTAAAATACTTTTAAGTCCAGGTGAGTTCATGAACTTTTTGGCTGAATTTAGCAATTAGAATGCATGCTTCAGGTATTAACTTAATGCTCCTATTGTCATTAATGTTCATGAAGCCTTTGGGAATAGATGAATGCCATTAGTGAAAAATTAACTGCCGTTTAATCTGATGGGTCAGGAATAGTTCTGTAACTTTCTGGGAATAAGACAGAAGGGAACTCCAAGAATAGAAGTCTAAGAAGTGAAGAAATCAAGAGAGAAAGAAAATATTTTGTAAAAAAAGTGCATTTTTATATAGCAACAGTATAGATATTGGCATATAAATACATGCAAATATCATACATGTGCAATTGTAAGCTAAATTTGAGTAATCCAAATGCATTTAGAAAGGAGTAAGTTTTAATCAAGCTCTTTCATCTCTTTTTTATATATGTGAGTAAAGTAATAAATCACAATAGACAGCAAAAAAAGATATTTAACATGTGTGCATCATACATAACTATTCATGCTAAAGCAATATAATGCACTAGTTGAGATTAAGAAACGGCTTTTTGCTAAATGCTGTTTTTAGAGGTTTATGCTTTTTAACAGAAAGTTGTTTTCTGGCTGTGCCTTAGCATATATTATTACAATTAAGCAGTGAGAATAATAGAATCCCTTTGTAATACAGGGACTTTATTCTTCCACTGCCTGTTTTTTACTTTTTTTAGTTGAAGCAAAATTAAAAACAGTAAGAATGTGGTTTCTCCACCCAACCGTAAGGCTTTTTCAGAAATATGGAGTGTTTGAGGGGAATACTTATTTTTGCAGCAGCAGTGAAAGAAAAATCAGAGGATAAATATCAGGCTACTTGCTAATTGCAGTGGAATACTTTTCTAAACCTCACAGCTTCTCCGTATCTATCTCATTTTGCCTTTTCTATAGTGTATGGCTCACTTGAAAGACTGTTCATTTGCACTAGCATGCAAGGGTATTCTTTATCATTTACTGTGTCAGTAAATGAGCATAAATATGAAGAGTGTGTGACAGGTACGCTGTTGATCTTAATTAGCATAATTTCTCCCAGGCCCATTTGAATGGCTGATATATGAGCTCTTTCACAATATAGTTACTCATTGTGTTTTGTTCCTGACAGTGGAAATGTCCAAACACTCAAGAAGGAAGAGGTCTTTCTTTATGAAATAGGAGGAAATATTGGTAAGAATAGCTTCTGAACAACTTCTTTTGCTTGAATAGGATTCTTTGGCACGAAATATCCATGGGCTTCACTGTGGTTGCATTTTTATTCATGTTCCTAGTTCTTTCTGACACTAAGGCAACAGTTAACCTTGTGGAGAAGGAAGCAGAGATGTTGGTGTGATCATATCAGTAGTATCTTCTTATCTTTCCCAGAGGAAGACAGCAGCTGTAACAGATGTTCCCGATACTAAGTGTGGTGAACAAACACAGAAAGGTTGGATAGAAAGGTGCCTGAAATTCATCTTATTCATCTCTGTGTATTGAGACATAAGTGAACTTACAGACCTTCATGCTTTGCATTTAAACGTTACTTACAGGTTCCTTTGGGGGTTAAAAAAAAGCTCGACCAGAAAGATGACCTAGTGATAAAATTTTCCAATGGTTAGTCTTTTCTGCTCTGTGTCTTCCAGAAACTCTTGATTAAAGCAAACATCAGATCAGCAAGGTTAACACCAAAGGATAATTTTGAACACAGTTCTGAAATTTTTTTTGACAGATGCAAAGTATTTTTGCATTGGGAATTGGTTTCTAATCACAGTATTTTTCATATGTTCAACAAGAAAGATACGTAGAAAATAGTACTGGATTGGACTCGCATTATTTTTTTTTTCTTTGTAGCCATGACCTGTTAAACTTTATTTGAAGTTATAAAATTCCCTGAATACCCAGTACTTCTGTACTCTGCAAGTTTAAATCTTGTATGTAAATTACTACTTCTAGCATTTTTCCATTTTACCTAATCACTGTTTTAAATCAGTTATATTTATTTTGTGTCTCTAAACCAAAAGGCTTAGAGTAAATTAAAAATAACACTTTCCTATGTTCCCTACAACTGATACGTTTTAGTGTTTTCACTAAATATGATGGCGAAACAGAAGTTACTAAGATAGCTGGGTGGCAGATTAATGTATTATATGTTCTCTTGCATATTCGGTATGCAAATATATTTGCTATGCCTGTTAAAGCAGGTTGTGATCTCAGATGTAAGACTTTTTAAAAGGATTATCTGATTTATTTTAGAGAGGTGTAGTCATTGTAGAAAAAAGGTTTAGTAACAGAATTGCAGTGAAACTGGAACAACCTGCTGTCACTTTAAAGATGTGACGAAAATTGTCTCTTAGAGAAAAGACATGGGTGGTTGTAGATTTGTTTTACTTTGTTTTGAAGTAGAATAGAAAGCTTAGATGTTTCATCTGTCTGAATGGTTTACTTCCAGACAATTTCAATGTTAATCAACCCTTACAACTGCTAGTCCTTATTAATACTCTCAGATGAGATAAGAGAAACTCTCTGACTCTAACCTGCTGTACAGGTTTAAGTAAACCAAACCAAGTTGTCCTGATCCTTGCCATTTCTCTTTCTCTCCCGGCTATCACTGACTCATATAGGGGGAGCTCGAAAGCGAGAAAACTCAACAGGCTCCTGATACACTCATGTGCTTACATTCGCACTCATAACTGTGACATGAACAATGCTGCAATCCTGTCCCCTAGCACATGGAGCTGCTGAACTCTCCAGATGTTTTTTGAGTACTCAGTACACTATTGTGCTTCATGGCACTGAGCAGAACCTCTACCATGGCAAACCACTGTCCCTGTACTCTCACTGCTGGAATATGCTGCACTGTCCGGGGGAAAGGGCCTAGTTCAGCAGCGTGAGTGGCACGGTTTGTGTGGGTTGGGATAAAAATCCGAAAGGGAAGACAGGCTGCCACCTGGCAAGGAGAGCGAATGGAGAAGGAGCAGATGGAGACTGAGCCTGATTGAGCAGGGAGTCTTGCCTGCTTTGCACAGGGTTTCCAAAGAGCTGGCAGACCTAGCTGCAGCGCTGCACCTCTGCTTGCCTCCTACTTCTGGAGCACATATGCTGGAAACTTCTGGTGGGCACACAAGCCATCTGCACCAACTACTTGCACAATGGAGTAGGAGAGTGGCAGTGATGCAGAACTGCAAATGCATGAGATAATGTTTTGCCTGTAGGGGAATGGGAAGAGTATGCAGATCTTGATGGATCAGCATATGCTATTTTAATCAGAGCTACTAGACATAAATTAATTGCTTATAATGCACCAAGAACACTGTACTACTTTTTGCTTCTGGGAAAGTAACTATTACAAGTGCTGTGCAGAACTACTGACCAGGAGGAACAGGATAGGGAGTAACACCTTCTTACCAAGGACACACCCTGTTCAAACTCTCCCTTTGAGAAAGGGGAAATAACGAAATTTTAATGGGCTTCTACCTAGTGTTTGGATTTAACCACGAGGGAACTAGGACATTGCTCCTTTTTGTTTTTTTCTAAACCTTCGCAGAGGGGAGCTGTCACGTGCATCGTCTGTGTGAAGAATCTGACCTAGAACATGCCAGTGAGGTGGCAGACCCTGTACTCTCCCTTCTTCCTCTGTCCCCCTTCTTCCCCAAGGCAGATGGGAAAGCTAAGAGCTCTTCTAGGTTTTAGCTGCATTGTCCTTTGTTTAATACTGCAAAGAGGGCTTGGAAACCGAAATGGAATAAAACAGTGACAGGAACTTTGAAAGTTGTTTCCTTTCTTTTTTTTTTTTTTGTTACTGATGTAACCATATATCTCTTCTTTTTCTAGGAGAACGCTGCCTTGATGGTGATACCTATATGAAGGACCTGTACCATCTCAACCCAAATGCTGAGTGGGTTATAAAATCTAAGCAGAGCTAAGCTCACAACTAATGACAAAAGAACAACCTGTGGACTTACTTTATAAGGCTGAATGTTTCAAAGGTGTAGTGTGTCCTTTCAACATTCATCTGTAGTAATAGAACCTTATCCAGTTTAAAAAAAAACCAACAACCAAACAGTGGAGACCCAACAGTGGTTACCAGTATATTTTCAGTTTTACTTGCAGCAAAATTTTGGAGATAGCAGTTTTCCCGTGCACTTGAAATGAGAATAAGTACCTTAAATATTTTAATGGCACTAATCTACCTCCCATCTGGTAGGTCTTGTTTCAGAAGAATTTATTTTTGAAACAGATGTTTAACCTCTTTGTATTAGAGATCTACAATCTATTTGTGTAGAATTGTGTGTTCATGTAGGTCTTTACAGTGCTAGTACACTGGAGAACCAAATCCTGATCAGCACTTCAGAATGGTACAGTATTGAAAATACATAAAACCAGTCATATGAACTTCACAAGTCAGTGTGAAATTCACAGGGAAAAACTGAAATGCAATATATTTTGTCTTTGGAAGGCTGAATTTTGTTCACTTTCTAGGTGAAGTTTGATGAAAACTATTTAAAAACAACTGTGAAAATACTTTCTATGCAGCTTTTTTGCTAGATCTTTTAAATATTTTTTTATTCTTATTCCAGTTGATTGTATTCTTGAGATTATTTAAAAAAAAAAAAAAAAGAAAAAAAAGGAAGAAAACAGAAAGGACCATGTGAGAAGATGAGCCATTTTTAAAGCTCAGCACTCTTGACAGTGTCCCTTCTGGATTATTGTCATGCACTAAGACAGACATTTAGGTTTTTCAGCAATGATATGCAGCCATGTTACATACACTGGATCCCATTTTTTTTGACATCTGATAGATTGCGTTTTGTGAACTGCCAAAATCTGCAAATTACTAGCACAATAAAAACTTTGAGGAAAAAAAAAATACTGCAGAGGGAAATTATAGTCTAAATTTCATAGGTAGCAAACCACCAAACCTTTCAATCAAAACCAGTGTAAAGGTCCACTGTGGAGTTCACATAGGCTTTTTGGATATTATCTACGATCAGCTTTACATCTGGTCTATCCTGGATGAACCTAGAAATCAAGTTCTGATCTCCTTTACATTGATAGGTGCTGTCTGAACCACTTCAAAAATTAATAGTCCAACGCTGAGCTATTGAAAATCCTCTCCTTGCAGAGAAGGACTGAAAGCTCCCCGTGGAATTCACTGATAATGAGTTATAGACTGACGTGGCTTGTTGCAGCACAAAGAGCAGTGGCCCGTAGCTCCAGAGCCCCAGTCCCACAGCAACCCTTGGGGCTCCCTAACTTCTGTACCGCTTTACAATTTATTTGTAAACTAGCTCAGCTATGCTTAAGTGCTCACACCTGCGTGCTGACTGCTTGAAATAACTACTGTGAAATTATGTCCTTAGAATGAAATATTTTCTTTCTGTGCACACGCAGATTTATATTGACCTCATAGGGAATATTCCACATAAAACTCGACTGAATTACTTTTTTTTCTTTTTTTTTTTTTTTTTTTTTTTTTTTTTTTTTTGTGATCAAAGCTGATTAAAAGAGTAAAGGGCCTTTCTGATGAGATTTGGATACAGACCCTGACTGTGTTGTTCCCAAAGTAACCACTGAAACTCTCTTGTTTGTATATAAGCAGTGAAACAGAACTCTGAAAGGTCATAGAAAAATCAGGCATCTACTGATGAGTTATCTACAGCGTATGAACAATTTTGGGGGCATAAGTATTTATTGGTTTTTTTTAAGTCAAAGTCAGTCCTTATACAGAAAGGAAGCACTGAAGGGTGCAGAAAAACTGGATAAATAAACCAGGAAATTGTTCTAATGTGATTGTATTGCCCTCAGTGCTCCATCTAGTTGGGTACCCTTGGGTGGTATAGCCCTGTGCCACTATGGGCAAGCCCTGTAAGACAAGTCACTTTTGTCAGCAGAACAAACCACACTCCCTGTTCTTTAAATGTAAGGAAGTAGAGTAAAGTAGAAAACCAGTACAATGCCTAGGTAAATATTTATGAATCTGATGTAATAAATGTAAGGATTTTTTTGTCATGTAATACAAAAATGATGTGTGTTTTCATAATACATTATAGTTCTGTAAAAGATTGCTTGTTACTAGAATTCTAGTTGTTATTTTAATCAAGAGCAAAGTGCAGATGATAGGAACAGCTGTACAGTTTCAGTATAAAATTACAACCACCCTATGGCTACCATCTCTTAAATAACTTTGTTTCCGGTTTAGTGCCATTATCTTTTTTTTAATTTAAAAAGCTCTTTTATAATTAAATGGTTTTTTTCTGACTTGTTTTCTCTGTTGAATTCTTATATTTATATGTAAAAAGTGCACAATTGACACTAAGCTGTGATTATTTTTTAATTTCACACTTTATACCTTTGTAGATCGTTTGTAGTATTCTGTATGAAAAGAGACACTGATAAGTTAGAAAGAGTCCTGCTGGAAAGGAAATACTGCCTAGAAGTTTAAAACTTCATCGCAATCACAGTGCACCGTAGCTAAATCCGTACTATAACACTGGATATATGCGAGGGATAAGCAACCCTCTCAGCATTCATGGAAAATACTGTCTCTTAATTCCTCATAATTAAAGAATTGCATTCAGGCACAAGAGAGAAGTCCAAAATGCATTCAGGTAAGCTGATAAAAATCTTTTATAATTAAGAAGACTATGGTGCTTGGGGTGCTTATTCGGGGCAATTTAGCAGCTGGCCATTGTTCGACAGACAACTTGAGGAAACACATCCACAGTTTTGGGTTTTTTTTCACCCAGCTGACAGGTTAATTTGTTTAATGCTCAGTGTGCAACCCTGTGTGGGCAGAGTGATGGGGATGTGTCCAGTGCAGCCAAAGACAGCCAGAGTGTTCTGCCTGTGCTGCAGGACTTTGATGAGGGGAAGGAAGAAGTAGGGAAGCAGGTAATAGCCTCTCATACCTCTGCCTGGATGTTATGAAGCACGTGAGGATGGTTTTGTGTGCAAAAATCATCCCCCAATATGTATGTTTGGGTGAAGGTGAGAGGGTCCACAATGCTTGCATGGGATGTTGACACTTTTCTGACACTACCTGTCCTCTTCAAACACCAAAAAGTTTACACTCATTTTCCATAGCCTCCTGTACTTTCCCACCTTGCGTGAAGTGCATGTGCCATCCCTGGATATCCATGGGTGCTAAGAAGAAAACCGTCATCCCAACCACCTGCCCCCTGTGAGAGCAGCAGGGGAGGCAGGCAGCAACATGGCAGGTTTTATCTCACGTTGCAGGTCAGCAAGCAGTGTGCGTGAGTCTGCTGGTGAGGTTTTGGGAGGGCAGTTGGGAGCAGGAAGGTGAATGGGTCTGGATGTGTTGGAAGCATTGGCTGAGTTTCCATCAGGCCTTTCGGTATGTGGTGGCATGACTGAGATGTATTCAGGGGAGGAGGAGATGGATTTTTCAGTGAGCGCTGACAGAGAAGGAAATGTTTGAGAAAGGCCTGCTTGAAACTTTCCAACCTATTATTCCTTTGTCAGATATTCTTCTTAAAAGCAATGGAACTGTCCAATAAAATATGCTCTTTTACTAAGTATTGAGTTAAACTGCAGCAGAAAGCTAACTTGGAAAAAGATTTGCTAAATTAATGATTTCCTCTGTACCACACTTAAATATATCTGAGGATTAGACCTCTATTGTGCTTCTATTTTTAAAAGGTTACAGCCATTCAAAACCAGTAAAATATGTATGCGCTAATCTTACAGCAATATTTATAATCATTATGTTTTATGTAGAGGAGTGCTTTAAAGATCGTCAAACCACCATGTTTGCACACAGAGCACATCTGAGCCACATATGTACTTACTGTCCCCATTTAACAGATGGGAAAAGTATTCATAAATGGTGGCTAGAAGGGGTGTGAAATTAATCTGATTTGTAGAAACCGAATATAATCTTCCAAAAATTGTTTTAGAAATCCACCATATTGCCAATAACAGAAGTAGAGCAGTCACGAATCTGACTTCAGGGAACTGTTTTAATAAATCCAGTGCTGTGGGTTTTAGCCTGGTTTCCAAAGGAAAGGTGTCAGGGGTGATCTCACTGCCTGTTTGTCTTCTAATTACTTTGAATATTTTGGCAGACTTCAATCATTTTTGGCAAATGGAGCGGAGGGAGGGAATGTCTCGAAAATAATTAAGTTCCTATGAGCTGCATAAAACTACGCAACTGGAAGGGAGACAGAGGCAGCGTGAGCCCTTTGTACACAGGGAGGATGACAGCACAAATTCAGTCTTTATTTAGGCACCAGAATAGATGTGGGAGAGAGACCACACACATGCTTTGACCATGGAGGGAGGCTGTGCTTGGAGCTCGTGGCCAACCATTGGGAATTGCATCAGGCATTTGCATGCCTGTGAAAATACTTCCTTGTGTTACCTTCTGACTTCTGAATCTTCTTTGCTGATGTCATGTAGGTGATTGTTGCTGAAGCTGCAGTTCTCCTAGACTGGCTTTTCTGATGCAGCTTCTCCACAGCTTCTGATTAGTACAGATCATCCCCATCCCCTCCCTATGGATTAAGCAACTGACTGAGCACCTTCCTGGCCTGAGCTGTACCTCCAGTTAGTGGTGCTCATGGGGGTCAGGAGGAGGGCAGTGGTACATTTGGTCTCTCCACTTTTAGGGCTGTTGGGAATGACCTCCATCCTGGACAAAGATCAGGTCTGATGTAGTTGGTCATTATCAAAGGACTGCCTTCACATGCAGTTTTTAAACTCTTGTGGGAATATAGCCTGTCCTCAGTTCTGAATCATAGGGTGGTGGTGGTGGTTCAAAATCCCTGCAGATGTTGCCACTCCTTGCTTAGTCCCTTATGGGATAATTGAAAGGATCCTTCATTCTTCCTGTGGCACTGTAAAACCAATAATTAACTCTCATTCACATTGAGAGCCAAAGTCTGTATTTTACATGTCAAATGAGCTTTGCCCTCATGTAGTGCTCTCTAACTACATGTATCTAATCTATGCTAGCAGTCACTTATGTGTTCCTATCTGCTTTCATGCCATCCGTCCTGTCAAGTGCACTGAGAGCTCTTTGACTTCCTGAAGTCACGTATTTAATGTATTTTTTCTCACACCTGTGGCTAGTCACACAGTACGTAACTCATTTATCTGAGCATCAGACAGGTGCAACTGTAGTGTCCAATTGTCTGGATGCAATGAAACTGCGAGGCAGAAGGCTTTACATACCAGAAAATTGCAAGCTTGCTTGTGTTACTGGAGTATAACTTGCAGGTTATCGACAGAATCATAGAATGGCTTGAACTGGAAGGAACCTTAAAGATCATCTGGTTCCAACCCCCACTGCTATGGGCAGGGACACTTCCCACTAGATCAGGCTGCTCAGAGCCTCATCCAGCTTAGTCTTACGTACTTTCAGGGATGAGGCGTCCACAATTTCTCTGAGCCTCACCAACCTCATAGTAAAGAACTTCCTAATGTCTAATCTGAAGCTACCCTGCTCTAGTTTAAAACCATTGCACCTTGTCCTATCACCACATGCCCTTATAACATGCAGATGTATGACTCACTCCAAATGATCCAGAATAAACAAGAGAACACATAATTGCTTTGAAATGTCTGAGGTTCCAAACTCTGGGCTGTGTTGGATTAGCAACTGGAAACTAGTTTCTTGATTACTCACTTTTTCCCCTAATCTGAGAAGGGGTGTTTGATTTAAATCTTGTCTTTTGATTGTGGATTAGTCTGAAATTTACAACGTATCTAACCTAATTTAGTTGACTGGCTTATATTCTAGTATGTTCCCATATTGTACGTCATAAGTTGTAAGGCAAATGAGCTCCAAAGCTCTTATTCTGGATTCCTCCTCTTCCATAGTCTACCAGAAGCTGTCTTTACTCATAGATCTCACTTGGTTTGCACAAATGGAGTTTCTTTCAGCAGGAACCAGAGCCTGAGCAGGTGAAATGGCACTGAAGCTCTATCTGTGAAAGACAGAGCTGAGTGGTAACCATCTCAGGATCCCAGTTTGTCTTCTGTTCTTGTGTGCTTCAGTCTCACTCAGTGCAGTGTTTTGCTTCTGCTGTGACTGTAAAATCTTGGGATGCAGCCAGATGACATCCATCTGGGATGCTGTTTTTGTTTAAAACACTTGGTCTTGAAATAAGCAGTATTTTGTGATGTATGATAAGGGTGAAACCTTATTGTGCAGTCTTGGAGTCCTGGCAAAAATATCTACTGATGCTATTAATGTCCCATTGGGAACCAAAAAAAAAAAAAAAGCTTTTTTTCCTTTTCAGGTTTAGTAGTGGGAGAAAAGACAACTCTGACAAACTTAGGAGTTCAGATGTGGTTTTGGAAAAAATACTACACAAAAATCTTTTCAGTAATTCAACTTTTTCTACAAAGATTGTGCATTTCTATTGTTTGTAGATCTCTGCCAGGAGGTAGTTCTCATTTTTGTTACATTTTTGCCTTGGCTAGATGGTAGAGGGAGATGTGAGAGATTTATTCTGTTTTTTAAAATTAAAAACTCTTATTGTTAGAAGTATTGTTAAGATAACAATAGGCCATGGTGTAAAATGGAGTACTTCAGAATAGGATTCTTATTTATTCCAGTTCCTTCCAAGTTCAGGATACAGAACAGCCAAGTCTGTAGACCAGATATTTCCAAATAATTCCAAAGAATTTCTAAGTCGCTTATGTCAAATCTGCTTGAATCACTGTAAGAAGAATTGAGCTAATGCAGAAGGACTTGCTGAGCCAGCAGCACACTGTTAGTAAAGCTAGGAAAGAACTATTTATTTTTTCTGCCAGTACACCTGTGACTGTGACACAGTAGATTTGAACCACACATGCTTGGTTCCAGGAAAAAATAATTAGCACATAAACAGTACAACTAAACTGCATAATTAGATACACTGGTGATGACAGGACTGGTCTGTCTATTAGGCACTGTCTCTACAGGTCTGTGTACTGTTGAGATGTCTTTAAGGTTATAAATAATTCCCTGAAGATTCTGGTAAGAAATGCCGAGTGTGGGCAATACTGATTAGAGTGGTGATTCTTCATTTGTCTCAACTTTTAAGTAATTTTAGCCCTCATACTCTTAAAAAGCCCTTTAGCAATATTCAAGCACTTACTCAAGACAGAGACAAAATGGTCTACCCTGTATGATGTTTTTGCCTCTGCCAGTGTACTTCATCTACATTATGTACAGAGGGAAAGGCCAGAAATAATATTCGTCTTTGTAACCCCAGAAGGCATCACTGTTACCAATAAATATCTTTTAAAGAGGAGCTGGTCTTCCCTAGGGGTGCTCCAAAAGGCATTCCTGAGCATGACTATTCTCTTGGTACGGATGTCGGGTAGTGGCTGCTGCTAGGATTATATGTATATGCTGCATTGAAGGATGATCTGCTGCTTCTTGAGCATTGTTGAGTGTGAAGTGACTGCATATTTTTGGACTGAAATGACCTCATCCATGCCACTAGCAGAATTTGCAGCATAATTTGCACTGTCTGCTTCTGCATGATGTCATTGGACTCGGAAAGCTTTGATAGAATTTCTAGCTACCCTCTCAGCTTGTGTGTATGTGTGCACTTTCACTTGCCGTCTCACCCTCTCGCAGCAGATCTTTGTATCAAAGTTAGTGCTTTTTTAACAAACTGTGAAGGCAGGAAGAAGAACTGCATTTGGTCAGCTCAAAGGTCTTAGTTTTATTCTCCGCCTGTCTCTGATGATCAATAGTGGATGCTTAAGGAAGGACTGAAACACGGGAGTACGTAGTCATATTTCCTAATATGCTTCATCAATAAGCTTGTCACTTGTGTGTACGTCCTTGTGTTCAGTAGCCATTAATGAGATTTATTTCGACTAATTTTCATAATTGTTTTTGAACCCATGTAAACTCATGGCATTCACTGCAGCCTATGGGAGTAAGTATTGCAGTGTAACCGTTTATTGTCCCTTCAGAAAGGACGCTCATAGAAACTATTCACTTTTGCCATGTTACTTATGTTTTCGTAGATCTTATTGGTTGTCCTGTTCTTTGGTCAAAGTGTTGCAGCTGTTTTCATTGTCCCGTATGTGGCAGCCATTCCAGAAGTTTGGTTGTCTTTGTTGACCTTCTTGAACTTTTTTTATTTATTCTGCTTTCTCTTCTCAAGTTAGAGGAAATCAGAAATGTACCTTGCATTCAAGTCTTATCAGGAAGTGAATGTGCAGTGATCTGTAGGTAATCTGACAGTAATTTTGTTGCTCTCTTTAATGACTTCTGGTATTTTGGGGGGATTTTGGGCTACTTAAAATCACTGAGTTGACATTTGCATAGTTATTAACACAATGATCTTTCATGTACAGTGGCAGACAGTTCAGCTTCAATCACTGTGAATGTGGTATGGGACTTTTTCTCATTTTAGGTGCTTTATACTTAACAGGTTTTTTCACCAGTCAGTCATGAGGTCACCAGTATGAGGTTTGTCTGAAGCATTCTGTAGCTTGTTTCTTTAAAACCTTCAATAGTTTAGTACCAGCAACCAACCTTATCACTTCATTTATTCACCCCCACCTCAAGATCAGGTATATGTTGAACAGCATGGGCACAAGTGCTACACTGGTGACCTGCCTGCAATAAGACTTTTCATTCCTACCTTTTCTTTCTCATCTTTCAATCTTGTTCATCTATATGAGCACCATTTTTATTTTTTTTTTTCTTTTTTTCCTCATGGCAACTTAGTCTCTTAATTAAGACTTTTGATGTCTATTTTTATTTTTGGGAGTCTTCCTTATTCACATGCCTATGAACTTCCTCAAAAATTCCAGTAGTTCATGAGTTATGATTTTGTAAAAGAACAGTGTTGTCTGTAGTAATGGATTACTGCAGTTAAGAATTCAGCTGTCATACTTGAGTTCTGTTTATTTTATCAGTGAAGACCATCTGGTGCTGGTGTCTAGCCAGTGTTAATTTTCTCAGTTTGTGTTACAACTTTTTACCAAAATTCAGTTTGAGGCCATTTCTCTGGAATCACTCCTGTAAATCCTAAAGAGATAATATAGATACAGAAAATTAGTTTAGTTTTTCTTATGTAGTCTCTTCTTTGGTCACTCCATTTACACGTTAATTATTGGTCTTATAAATATCTGGCAGACCTCCTACTCCTGAGAAAAGAATAATTGATTTTATGCCCCTCTAACAAGTCGTTCCTCAAAACCTCGTTTTGACCTGCTCACTATAATCTTACAATATGACAGAGTGTGTGTGTGTCACTTTGGTTTGCTTTATTTATTTATTTATTTTTATTCCTAAATTGTTGATGAATTTGTTCTTTTGGTAGAATGATTAAATAACAAAAAGGTTAGATTTGAATTCAGTGAGCCTCCTCTATAGTGTTTTTGCCTCTTGCAAACACGTTAACTGTTGGCTTATGTCTTTGGGAATTTGTTTTTAAATAGCTTCTTTCTTTTTAAAAATTTTTTATAAAAAAATTAATCTCACTTAAATAAAATGCAATTGTATGAGATGGGGGAAGGTACTGTTGCGGTTTCTGCAGTTTAGTATATCTTGGGCATGCCAGAATGAATCTCTGCAGAGTTTGGAACCAGATCCTCCATGTTCCTCAGAACCAAGTCAGGAATTGCTTTGCCTCCTGTGTATTTCCTGAATAATTGCTCTGTGAGGCAGTTATTTCTGTGTTTAAATGTGTAGTTTCATTTCTTACACAGCACGTATGTGTAGAGCTCCTTGGTATCTCTCATTGTTCATCTTGCAGCCTCTCCGACCTCTGAACCTCTTTCAGAGTATGACCCTTGCTGTTCTGCTCGTGATTTGTCCCTAATAGCACACTCTTTCTGCCTAGAACTTGAGTCCATTGGGATTCTGTGTCTCTCATAGGGAGTCTGTTATTTCTCTGCGCATGCACATCTCACTCCCTTGTGTATGGAATTTCTATGTATTACTGTTCTGCAGCCTGTCAATCCCTACCCCCAGGTGTTTGATATATCCATCGTAGTAAAATTCTTAATCAAGTCCATGTGTAAGTGTGTATGTGTATATATATATATGTTAAGACTTCTAGCCATCTTTATTTTTAAAATTTTCTCTGCTCCTGGTAAATGGCACTCTTCTGCTTCACTACTTAACTTGCCTTTACTCTAGAATTCTGGACTCTTTCTGTAGGTGACAGGTACTTCTGAACAGTGCACTCTTCTACATCTACCTTTGATTTAAATCCTCATGTAACTTTAAAAGCAACATGGTTCTGTATTGGCTTAGGTGAAAAATTTCTTTCTTGTACAAATTTCCTCTTCTCTCTGTTCCAAAAGTTTCCTCAGATGTCATTGATCAACACTTGCTGTACCACTTCTGTACCACTGCAACAGTAGGAGCATTTTGGAGAATATCACTGTTGATGTTGTGGCCTTTAACTTCCTACCTGGACATCTACTCTCTTATGTAGATAGACCATAAAGGCAGATCCTCTCCCTTTGTATCTTTCTTCACAGCTTATGAGGTCAGTTGTTTTTAACCCTTTAGGCCAGTTGTTACGCAGGGATCCCTAACATAACAGATATGAGAGGTTTCAGTGATAGTTCACACTATGAGCTGCCCTTCCCCTAACAACTAGGATCATGGTCCTCTCCTCATTTAGGAAATCACTTTTGTTTCCGTTAACTTTGTGATCTCCTACCATGAGACTTCTTGCTACATCAGCTCCAACATGGAGGAAGAAAACACGAGAGTCCTTAACAGTGTCATCAGTGCATCTCCTTATCCCTGAGTTCTCATCTTGATCAATGAGATGCTTTTTTTTGTCTTTGAGAACATGTCACTCAGCCACAGGGCAGACAATCATATGTGTGACAGTCCTGCAGGTGCCCAGAAAAAAACCTCTTACCTCGGATTCTACTTGCATCAGCATGTTTTCTATGTGATATCCAGCTGATCTGTACCAGCAGATCTATTCAGTTTCATCCTTTTCCCCCACCATGCTCTATCTGTGTTTGGAAGAGCTGCAGTAGTGGTGACTTCCTGGGTTATTGTCGTTCAGCTGAAGAATAGTCTCTGAGCTCCTTTGTTGGTTTCCAGCACCTGGATAGGCATAGAGCTGTTGAGGCACAAAAGATGCAGTTTATCTCAGTTTTTTGGTCTTGGACAAGTTGAGCCAGGGAAGTTGCTGGTGCTACATTGTCAGATTGCCCTGGAGCCAGGCTTTGCACCTAGCCTAGCCCTGGCAAAGTGCTAGGGCCCTTGGGGAATTGCTGTTATTTCTTGCCCCTGAGCTATGCCTCAGCTGCTTGTCTTACTCCCTTCTGCAGTGCATAGGGTACGTGTTCTGAGGCTTCTGCCATGATTAGCATTTTGGATATTGTTTGTAGGGTCATCAGTGTTGGCATGCTCCATTGTGCTGTTTCAGTATAAATCATACAGTGAAGGAAGTTAAAAGAGTGTCCACATCCCTGTGGAGTTTGCCTTTGAATGCTCTAGTAATAATAAATATATATATATGTAAATTTTGCTTCAGCCACGTTAATGCATCTCTAAGACCTTTCTATTCTCTTGTAATATGGTTCCTGTACTGTGCTGCTCAAAGGATATGATTGCCACCTGCGGGCAGCTCAGCTTTTCTTTGCCTTTTAAATATTTTTCTTTTAAGCTTTGCAGCCATTCTCTGCTGGACTCCTTGCTCAAGTAGGTCCCCCCTTCACAAATGCACATCAAATTTGTCATGGAATTCACATAAAGAAAAAGCATCTGAGGATCTGACACGGTAGCAATCTGACAGTTTATGTCAGGGTGTGCTTTGCCGAACCAAGGCAGGAGGGACTGTGATCTCTAGAGGAGTGTTTTATAATTCCTATGCTTAATGGTTATCGAAGTGCTGTATTTTTTTTTTCTTCCACTCACCCCAGTTGTGCAGTTACCGTGGCTCTGGAGGTGGAAGTTTTTCTGTCCTTACAGGCTGTATCGTAAGCGCCAGTGCATGTTTTGAACCACAGACTCTTCGCTTGCAGGACTCACATCTACTCTATACCAGCTCATGTTCAGGGCTCCAGGACACATTTGAAACCACAGAAAACCTTGCCACCATACCTCCCCCTACCAAGAGTCTGCCCTGAGGGCTCCTGCTTAAGAACCAAAAGAGCAAGAATGAAGTGAACACCTGTTTTTATTACTAAAAAAAATTTGAAGTATTCTTGATGGAGTGCAACATTTTCCCTTCTTGGATGATTTGAATCCTAATGTAGTATTTCTTCCTGTGCCTCCCTTTCAGAAACAGTTTCTTTTATTTCCCAACTGATTCTGTTTTCTCTCTTTCTCCTCCTTCTACTCCTTTCATCATCTTCGAGTCCATCCATGCTATTCCAGCATCCCAGTGACCTTGAAGGCGGCTGCACTGCGTGGAAGTGAGGAAAGGCAGCTGTGCGCATGGTTTCTTTGTAGCTCCACAGTTAAGCTTCGGCAGGCACTTTAATATATTCAGGCTTACAGAGACTGCAAGCCACCAGCAATCCTCTGCCTTCAGCTTTTTCCCTTCATTCTCTTAAATGATCATCCAAAGGCCTGCTTAGAAATGTTAAACAACTGCTGTAATTACCCAGTCTTTCTTAAATCCTTTTTCATCTGTGTCACACTACTCGCACATGCCATTCATTTCTGAATAATACAGGCGTAGGTAAAAATGATCTTTTCTTGAGCTATTCATTTATTTCTTCTGTGACCTTTTGTATCAATTTTAAGTATTTACAGTGTCAGAAATGCCTTAACTCACCATCTTTCAGTGCAGCTTTTATCTGGTTTTTGGCTTCATTTAGTTTAATTGATCCCCTATCAATACACCTCCTGTCTACCCTCTGGCAAGGGGGGTGTGAGAACAATTTTTTGGTGTTGGGTACAGCTACTAATCTCAGAAGCTACAGTAGTGGCCAGATCTTCAATACGGAGCCCTGATTTTACCCTGAGGTCTAGTGTAGAAATCTGGTTTATCTGGGAGATATGCAGCAGTTTTAGAAGACTGAGGGTAATTTGATGCAAAGTTCAGAGAAATCTATTACATTTTTTTCCAAAGTAGAGATCCCTGCAAATTAACCTTAGTACAGTATTTCCTTTTGTCCCTTTCCACAGGAGTAGTTTGTTGTTATTCCCCTTCAGACTATCCTCAGAGTGTAGCTAGCTGCCTGTGAAAAAACAGAAGTAGAATAGTCCTGTATCAGAAGAACAGAAAATGTGAAGTAAGCAGAATTATTCAACGTAATTGTCTCTGGGGTCTCACTGAAGTTTATTAAGGAACAGAAGGGCCCATTCTAACATTTATGGGCCAGATTTTCTTAAGAATTTAGTATATTATGTGATGCCTTCCTTATACTGGCTGGAAACTTGGTTCTGAGTGTGTGGTTCATTGCCCCTTTCCCCACTAAGAACACGATCGCACATGATCATTAAACAATGTTACCTAAACAATATGAGACTGGTTAGCAAGTAGTCAATTAATTACATCTTTTTTTTTTCCCCTCTCCTTGCAATTGGCAAATTATTTGGCCTGATTTGCTAAAAAAAAAAAAAAAAGTTCACAAGAAAGTTTAAACTTTATATTCATTTGCTTTTATAGTGGAAATGTGGAAAATACTTTTTTTAAAAAAAATTGTATTGGAATGTCATTCAGAGCTAGAGGCAAGCAACTGGTCAAGCAATTTCCTAATGTAGACACTTGAGCACGTTTTTCAATGGTTACTTTTGAAAAAAGTCTTTACCTTTATCTCTAAAGCTACCCTTTGACGTTTGGATTTCACATTCTAAAAAAATCCATTAAAAGCAAATAAAAAACAAACCACCCACCTGTATTGATCAAGTACCAGTGCTACCCTGCAGTCCAGAAGTGTGTGCTTTGAATAGCCTGCATGGCAGAGTGAGTTTCTAGTTTTCTTTGCTCAGCATTGTAGAAAATGAGATTACATCTCAGTTCTTTAGGGCAGAAAAAGATTTACACAAAGAATTATGCTGTGAAATGTAATCCAAAATAAAGCATCCCCATTCCTTGTTTTATAACAAAAGCAGAAGGGAACATTCAGTGAAACTGAATGGTGTCAAATCAATATCTATCAAAATCTGAAATTGAGTATTTATATAAATAACAAGGCACTGATTATCTAGCTAATGAAGGGAAATTTGAATTGGCTTATTACATGATTTGGACAGAATGTTCAGCTGGAAGCGACAGCACCCTGATGTCAGACCTTGTTTGCTTTGAGCTGAATGTGATCGCCTCTTCAGAGAGACATGTAGAGGCTGCTGTAGTTCGTTCTGTTGAGAAGAGGTCCTCCTTGCTCCCTCAGAGCCTCACAGACATGTAGGGTGCACTAGACTGGCAGAAACAACTAAGAAGGAAGTACTTTGGAATAAAAGCTTTGGGAGTCATGAAAACAGCTGGGAAAGGTGGGTAAAGGTTTTCTTCTGACTTTATAAACTCCCTTGTGTTGTTTGTATGCCCCTATGAGAATAATTCTTTTCCCGGGAGATGCAGACCTTCTATACATAATTTCCATTCCTTAGGAAAAAGTTGGAGTGAGGACAGACTGGGAGAGTCTTCTATATGTGCTGTGTTGAAGCTTCAGAAGAAAGCTCCTTCTTCTTGTTCAGTTGGTATGAGCCATTCTGCAGCTGTCAGAGGTACCATTGAGTCTAATTGTCCATGGGGCCCATGAGTCCCTTGTAAGGCTTCTGTAGCATCCTTAAACCTAATACTGATACGTTTGTGGTTGCTCTCTGAATACTGTTTGAGTAGATGGAGCCTGAGAGAAAGCAGCAATTTCTGTGTCCTAACAGACTGCTGAAGCCTCACATTCCAAGAAGTGAGGAGGTTGGTAGTAAAGTATGAACTATATTGGTAATGGTGTCAGGGAAAAGATGAGAGCCAAGCTGAATTCATAGACCCATGTACCCATAGGTACATTCACAGTCTTTGTAGAGTTCCTGAGCTGTGTGCCTCAGAGGAGCTGCAGAGGGCCAGTGGAGGCATTGAGAGCTACCAAAGTCTCCAGTTTATGGTAGAAATGAGATCAGCATCTATTACTCAGCACGTGGTAGGACTTGCAGTTTAGGGGAAAACATTATACTCCCTCCACCGCAGCAGAGAAGCAATATCAGAATGTTTCAGAATGGAAAACCATTCACATTCTCCAGTAATAAAAATATAACAACATAATCAGTCCGTTCTCACTTCTGTGTTTATATGCATGGAAGAGGGAGTTTTATGAAATGCACACTGTATAATGCTGTGTTGCATAGTAGTAACACTTTCCAGATCTTCATCATTAGGCTGGATCAAGCAGCCATAATACAGAGGATACCATCGATAACCCTTTCTACCAGTAACACGATCTTGCTGCAATTGCACTTCAGGGTGAGTTGAGATACAGCTTTTTTTTTCATGAAAAAGAGTTGAGATTCAAGTTGAGACTGAAAAGTTCCATCTGCAAAGATTCCCAGACATGCTTAGAAATGGGTAAAAAAGACTTAGAGAGTGACATTTATTCAGGCTTTTAAAATTTCCCTCATGAATACAATATTCGCCAGCGTCTGCCAAATCTGCACCTTTCATGGTCCTTTTAGCAACTTGGGAAAACAAAGATGTAGAGGTAAGAAAAAGCTTCTATTCAACTATTTGGAACTCATTCACATAAGAATTTGCCACTTCTTTAAAGATATGAAAGCTGTGCTAGCCTTTAATTCTGCATCTGAGATGCCCTGACTTACAGCAGGGAATAGAGCAGATGTATAGTTCCATATTTTTTTTTTTCTTGTTAATATGGAGGTTCTCACCTTGTGCCACTGAGCACCAGGCTGAAATTCCACCATAAAGCTTCTTAAAAGAGGATTGTCAGTAAAGGATGTTTCTGATATGATATTAAGTGAAATTCTTTAGAGTTAAAAGTATACATTAAGCCAGAGCCATTGATGAGGATCTACAGCATTCAAATTGCTTGCCTTTTCTCCTCGATGTAGTTAATGCTATCTTGCTCCTCTCTACGGGTATGGATCTGTAGAGAATTGCGTGTTAACTCTTGCTTCCAGATGGCAATCTGGTATGTTTATGCTACAACTGAAGTGAGGAGGATAACCCTACTTGTGGCTCTGTGAGTTAATTCTATTTTAGCGATGAAATATGTGTTGTACAAATATATACAGTGTTCCAGTAGCATTTGACAGTTTCTAAAAATTGGGTAGGGAGACAATCGGAGAAAAGAAAAATCAAATCACTTGTACATTTTTTGCTTCACAGAAGTGTTCCTGTCCTCCTTTACCTGTTGTAATGCTGTTTCTGTAGCTGGAAATATAAAGTGAGTTTTATGTCGGTAACATCTGACCCACTATGATTTTTCTTAGGTAGTGTTTGTCTTGTCTCCCTGTTATGAGATAGAAGGCGCTGATGATGCTACCCTCTCCACAGTAAGTTTAGACACTTTCAGTGTGAGATGACGTGGAGTTTTGTGTTCTGGCCACCATGCAAATAAAGTTTGCAATGTGTTAATAAGAAAATTATTTTAATTTGCTCATAGTCATTTATGGAACAAAAAATATTAAAATATAGAAGAGAAGTATTGAAAAGATACTGCTCACAGACTTCCTTGTTTCTTTTCTGTCTTTGAAAGGTGGATTTTTTTTTTTTTTAAATGGATTTGTATTCTACAGCATCAGCAGCATTAAAAAAGCCACTACTTATTACTACTTTCTTCTTCTTTAGAAAAGAATTTTAAATATTTTAGAACTAAAATAACAGCACGTGAGAACTAATTATTTGTTTTATATTTAACAACTTCACATATATCATCCAGAAAATAGTTTGCTGTTTTCCATTATTATTTACTTGGTTCTAAGTAGCCCTTCCACTGAGCTCATGAGTATGTTTTGGTAGTCTGTTTGCAGAAATACTAAAGAAAGCTAATATGATGATATTAATGCAAACTGACATGCACAGAAAATTATATCAGACAAATGAATCAGGGGGCCTTACTGTGGGTCTATAGAGCAAGCAAACACATCTTTCACACTGTGGCTGCATTTGCAAAACGTAGGTGGTGATTACAGTTGGCCAATTTGTTTCCCAAATGAGGGCACTTCAGAAGAACTTAGCTTTTCAGGAGAACAGGGCTCAAAAGTGCATGTGTGGCTCATTTGTTTATTTTTTATTAATTGACACCTGTTGCTCTGCCCCAAGCTGGGCATCTAGAAACAGTCATAAGCCTTTAACTAATCTTGGATCCATAAATAAATCCAGCATAGATTGCCTTCATTGTGTTTCTTCAGTGATAGAGAAGGTGGAAATAGCAAAAATGTTGATCATTTTAATTCTGAAAGATGAATCTTCTCTATCTTACGAAAGAATAAATAGGGTTAATATACCCAAAACATTGAGCCACTCCTTTATCACCTTTATCTACCTCCGCTTCCCAGCCAAGGATAACAGCTTTCCAGGTGAGCAGCCCAGGAGACTTACCTGGGATTCTACGCCATGGGAAAGGATAGGAGTGTGCCAGTGGTGGCACCAGGAGAAGCTCTCTAGAGGTCAACGTTGCCCTTCTTCCTCCTGCACTGTTGTCACCCAGTTATAAACTAGAAGCAAATAGCCTGACACTGAGCTTCCATGTAAGGGAAGGAAGGGAGGAATTGACATTCTGGTTATATCTTGTTTATTATGGCCTTGAATTTGTAGCACTGTGCTTGTAGAAGTGCCAGCATTTTGCCTGGTCTCTTGCTCCAGACTCGAGCAAGTTCAGAGAGATAGATTGATAATGCTTACATTCTTTATCTCAGACAGAAGATAAATTACCTTCTTCTGAAAGAGCTAAACTGTGTTTGACTTTTTTTTTAATAATTAAGAAGGGGAGAATGGTCTGCAGTGCCCAACCTCACAGTTCAGTCCTAATCCAGCTTTTGATGCTTCCTGAGAAAGAAGCACTGTGACAAGCTTAACATGTGCTGTACATACCATAATTATGCCTTTGTCAGTTGGCATTACTTTAAACAAGCTCTTAGAACAAAATAGAGCGATTGAATAGAGTGTCTGATAGTGAACTGCAAGAAGGCAATTTAGAAATGCAGTAATAAAACGTTTGCTACTGAGTGGAGTCTTGCTCACAGTGAATTACCTCAAATATATTTGCCTCTTCTGATTCTACAGTGTTTCCTCTAATTGCATCGTTGCCTTGGAGGGACAGTAGCTCTTCATCAACTTGTTCAAATTGGGTCTGGAGACAACATGACAAAATGTTGTCT
Source organism: Baryphthengus martii (assembly GCA_013396935.1). Taxonomy (NCBI): domain Eukaryota; kingdom Metazoa; phylum Chordata; class Aves; order Coraciiformes; family Momotidae; genus Baryphthengus; species Baryphthengus martii. The sequence goes on from VWZK01011065.1 coordinate 166,554, forward strand.
CCCTTACAGTGAAAGAGGCCAACTAGAAAAAAAAACACCAGTTCCTTAATGCAGTTGCTCATTAGACACAAAAAGAATGATTTTAGCTATATTGCTACAATGGTTGACTCTTCCGTACCGTTGTCTTTCCAGTCACATTAAATGGGCATCAGGGCGAGGGAGTGAGTGATGGATATTTATTCTGTTTACTAGTTTGAAATAGCACTAACAATAAGCAGATCAACAGGAGACAGACTGACAATATATGTATGTATAACTGGTGTGAAAAAAATTAAGAACGTGCACCTTTGCAAAACAAGGTCTTGTTCATTGCTGTAGATGAGGATGTCTGATTTTGAGGAAAGATGCAGTGCTGGCAGCAGTCCAGAAGTACACAGCATTCCCCGCCCCTATATTAACCCCTTGAATACCTCTGGCTCTATCATCTGTTTGATGAGACTGTGGTTTTTGGAGATGTACCTGGGGCCACATCTTATCTGGTAGATGCATCATGGCTACAGCATATGCACCATTAGCAATTTTCAGCTTCACAAGGTAGTCGTAGATCACACAGCACTTTATTTAGCATCTAATAGGCAAGGTAACATCAATGGAATATACTCTTGAGGAGAAAAGAAAATGATTAGACCACTAGAGCTCATTTTTGTTTTCTAGATTTATGGGACCCTTTGTGCTCCAGGTGAGTTGGCTTTGGACAGGGTACCTCTGAGAATGGTAATTGGTTTTCCGTAAAGGATGGAACAACTGCATATTGATTTCAATAAAACTCTTGGCTACACTGGCATTAAAGCAGTAGTACCGCTGTGGCTCTTTATGGCTTTGCTGGTTCTTTGCATCACTTACTTCCTCAGGATGCAGCAAATTAATACATGAATTTCCCAAGCATCCTAATTGTAATTGGAATAAACCCAGAACTGAAAATCTTTTAGACTGGGGTCTGTGAAAGATGTGATTAATCCTGGATCTATTCCAGTGAGTATATTCTAGTATACTACCTACTGCACTATAATTTCCATATAAACACAATGAAAAATAAGGGGAACACTCAGTATAGGAAAAGCAGTACATTTTCTAAAAAGTCTTAAAAAGATAAAAATACCCAGATCCATGAACTTAATTATATTCACAGTGTTTGGAAATCCTTTTCTCCCTTGTTCATGAGGGAAGAACCTTGCTGAGTAGCCTGAGCTGTTCCATCTGAATTCATGTGCCATTTTTAGGCAGGGAAGACATAGCAAATCTTAACTGCAAGTTTAGCAAGCAAATTAAACAAGAAGATGTGTTCAAAGATTCTGATTTTAGTGTTTTAGATATCTACAATTTCAGTTCAGCAGACAGAAATCCCTTGATGGCTGCTCTTTAAAAAAATGCTTCCTTCAAGTTTTCTCTGCTGTCATCCAGTGTTGCCTCCCACCTTATCTCCTGTTCCCTCATCTGCCTGCCTTTTCAGTGGCCCTTTTTTTTTTTTTTTTTTAAATCTCAATTGTTGAGTGAGAGCCTGTCACACAAAACATTAGCCACATACACAAATCCTTATAAAAAGTGTTGCCTTCTGGTAACTGTTTCTGCTACCATGGAAAAATGTGCACTGGATGGCTGATGTTGTTGTTAAGAGTGGGCTACACAATGTTCTCAGCTGGCAGTCATCCTACACACCTGCAGTTCCCTATGCTTAGGATCAACCACCATTAGTCCTTAACAGAAATATTTAAAAAGTAATAGCTGTTGCAAAGCACTAGTAATTCCTAGACCGTTTGTGTGCTTGTCACCTGCGCTAGGGAGAGTCAAGACCCCATGCAGTATAGAATCGCTTCTCAGTCACAGGACCCCTTTTCTTTATTCTTGCTATCGCTGTTCAGGGCCAATCGATATGAAGCTGCACCAGAGCTGCTCAGGCATGTCTAAGGAAAATCTAGTTTGGGTAGATCTGTATATAATTCTTTGGCACGTTGTCTCAGAAATGACAACAAAGTCTCGCTGATTTTTCATGGAAATTGGCATACAGGGAACTGAAGGTAGAAGTTTCAAAGGAGAAACAGATGAAGTCGTATGGTGTAGTTATTGCATTGGATAACTTAATTTCCTGGGTTGTATGGGTTTGCCATAGGCATGCTGTTTGTAATAAGCCCAAATTATGACTTTTGATTATTAACAGAAAAATGGGTGAGTTAATATTCCTTAAAGCATATTAAGCATTTCATAAATGCTACATTTTATTAATAGTTTATATTAAAAACTTGACAGTTGTTCCCAAAATTAATCTGCTAGTTTAACACTTCTCCTTCTGGTTATATACTTATTTTATACATATCAGCAAAAGTTGTTTGTAATACCATATGAATTTTGGTAACATTTTTTTTTTCTTCATGGCAACTTGAAGTTTGAACTTTAACTCAGAATGAAATTCACTGCTTAACCCCCATACATCCTAGCCTGAAGGTGTGCGCATGGTTGTAACTTCTAGTGGGAACATTTAATGTAGCAGTGTTGCCCTGCAGTAATAATGCTCCATATTAGAAAAACTATTGGTGTACCATATGCCATTCAGATATTATTTTCAATAAGCATGAAGCTTTTAATACTTTTAATTCAACACGGGTTTTCTATAGCTGGTGTAAAGTACTAGAAGCTGGCTTCTGTTGTTATTGCCACCATAACGTTTCAATTAGAAAGCCTCTGAAAAGAATTTACACTAGTGAAATGCTTGGGGTAGGTTGCTGCGCAACTGATAAGAGTTTTCCATCCCTTTCAAGTGGATTAGTGTGGTCATCCTTCATTTAGAGGCTGAATGCAATCTTAACTGATGGTGGTGTGTTAGTTTTTAAATGGTTACTTTGCAATTGCAAATCAATGTCCCTTTCTAAGCACCGAGTTGGAGGCAGATCCATATGACTCAACCGTATTTGCACTGCTATAAAAAACATGTACTGACACAGTGCTCCAGTAATTTTATGACCTTCTCCGCAAATGGATACAGTGTGCTAGGTGGTTGAGGTCTTTAAGGATGGCTATGGCTTAGCTAATGTATGCATTAATGGGGATATTCAAATGTATCTTTCTCCACTGGTTCCTTTTCATTACACTGAATAATGAGCTTTAGTTGCTTTGGTTGCAGTACTTGGTGAAGTTATGTATGCTTCTTGCACTACTGTTTAGAGGGGAAAAAAATATGAGAGTCCTCAGACTGGCTAATGAAATAGAGAGAGAAACATGGGCATTAGCTGGAGTGGTGGTTGGCTCCTGAGCCAACTCTTTCACTGTAAGAAAGCATTTGATGCTCTTAGGAGACTTGCTTATTTCTGTGGGTAATGGTTCTGTTTATCGAGTTTGCGCAAATGCATTTAATTTAGTCAATTTAGGCTCTGCATTTAAGCAAATTACAAGTTAGGACTTGATCAGTGAGAGGTAAATTAGTTTGAATGCATATAAAAGGATCTTGCTGAGGGTAAATTTATAGTCAAACCATTACATGGAAATCATAATGTGAAGTACACGTCAGGTTTGATAAATGAAGCAGGACTGTGAAACTGCCCTTATCTTGGAGTGTGCTTGCCTTTGATCAGTTACAGAGCTGAAGTGCTGTTGTGTTTGCTCTCTTGAACTGCCTCTGGAGAGAGAAATCTCTCCAAACTTGGAATTAAAAAGGACGAGCTGAAAAATCCTTGCAAGTATATAAGCTACCCAGCTTTTCTTCCTCTGCTAAACTACTCAGGTCTTCTTTCTCCGCTTCTCGGTCTCCCCCCAACTGGGACACTTGCCAAGTATGGGCATAGAGTGCTGATGCCTGTTTGCGAAAGGTATTATCATGGGAGAAACATCATACAGGAACACAAATGGGGATTTACTGGCTAGGCCATCATTCTGTAAAGAGGATAGGATAAACTAGGTGGCCTCTTCAGGCCCTTCGTGTTGTGGGGTGGGGCATTTTGATTGTCTGGGGTTTTCTTTGCTGCAAGACTGCTTCCTCTAGAGCTATACCTAGCCACATCTCTTTTAAGATGGTACAGGAAAAGACTTGTTTTGTTTTCTTGATTGTACCATATCAGCTACATAAGAAGTCATAGAAAAAGTCAAGTAGCCAAACAGTTGTTGGTTTTGTAATTAAGAATTTAAAAAATCGGAAAATGTAGTATCTTTGTGAAGAAAGAAATGTTGTTACTAAGGTGACTAATTGTAGATTATCAGTCAAAACTGTCAGTTCTTATATACCACAAAGCAGGATATTACAAAGATGTCACACCACAAAGTGGAATTATAGTTTATTAAAAACTCTGTGGAAAAGAGAAATGCCAGTAAAATGATAAAAATGTTTAATTTCAAAAATGTTGGAAGGGGAAGAGAAAATGGTCCATGAACTAGGCAGCTAAGTGGTAAACTTAATTTTCCATCTGCTCTAGTACTTTTAACAGTTCCTAAGTAGCAACAACATCCAATGTCTTTTATGGAATCACATTTTAGAGACTTCACAACACAATGTGCCATTGCCAACTGGTGTTTGAGAGCACACTGCTACTGCATCTAAGTATATAAAACTGCCTGAAGGCTGAAAATAGCATATGCCTTATAGACTGTATATAAAGGTGTGATTGTGCATTGTGGCCGTGTTTGCTTTTGTCATGCTCTGAATGTATTAGCATCTTCCAAACTTGGCCTTAGAGCTATGATCTAGATGAACACTGAGCTTACTGTACCTCTTTAAACCTTTCCTTACTGGGTTTAAAGTGGCTTTGTAGGATTCTGGTCAATGATGACTGCTTGATCCTTCATTAGTGTACCTGGAACACAGCACTACTATCTTTAGTTTGTTTTCAAGTATAATATCTGGATAGAGGGTTTTTTCCCCTCCCTGTTTTCACTTTATAGTATGAACACTAAGCAACTTAGTAGTGTGAGAATTGGTGTTGGATTTTCTGACCCATAATAATTTAGAAACAAACAAAAAATCAAAACAAAAGACCTCCAGAACACTGTTGAAAAATCTACCTATACCCATAACCATTAGCTAATTCTTGAATCATTGTAATCTTCAGGAGAGTAAATAGTTGAAAGTATACAGGCACATTGAGCAGAATTTTTTATTACCTTTTTTTGATTCTTTCATTTATGTGAGGAAAACCAGAAACAAGCCACTGTGAGCCGTTTTGTATCTGGCCCTGGTGCAGATTTGCAGATCTCCCATCTGTAGCAATCCTTTTCCCTGCCCTGCTTTAATGGCATTCCTGACCCGATTGTTTCCTTCTCAGAGCTGTTCGCTTGGCTGTATGAATGTATAATCTCATATGTAGATGTGATTTCATTGGTTTGCATGTTGTAACTTTTTCCTTCAGCATGTACCAGCTGTACGCAGTGTCACAATGAAAGCTGGATTTTCTAATTTAGGGCAACCCACTGTTGCGAGTAGTTTTTGTCTGGGGAGTTTGGTCTTCTGCCTGGCTGTACGTTGCCTGGAGGAGATGCAGGACTGTATTAGCAGTACTCTGGCCTTTCAACCTTGAGACTTTCCACAAGACGGTGGTTTTGTAACAGCAGTCAAGAAGTTACTTAGATTTTTCCTAGTTGCCTCAGTATCAGTGAATTCTCTACAAATTTAGTCACCTTTTTCAAACAAATTCACCCCTTTTGTTAACCCTTTTATTACTTAATGGGGAGATTTGTTCAGATTGTCAAAATGGACTGAATAGTAGCAATAATACAGCCATTGACAGAAAGAAACAGGCTTGAGGGAATACTTGGGTATGGTTAATTTCTTAAAATGCTGCAGCTCTGTGACAAAGATCTGAATGGTTATGCTTGCATCTGGGGAGTTTGGCTTTTTTTGTGGAAAAGAAACTAGTTAGTCATGTTTGATATTACCCAGATCTGGAAGCTTTACCCTAAACTGGGATTCTGCTGTGTTCAGCCAGGAGTAACCCTAATGCTGGGTGCTGTAGTGAATTGCAGCAGAGCTACCAAGTCCAATTGGGAAGAAAGGTTTTTTCAGTGACAGAAAATAAGACAGCCAGGGTGATAGCGGGCTTGTCTGCATTTGCTGGAGTGACCAAAGTTTGCTTCTTGTTGCTCACTGGCAGAGTCTGGGTATGCAGACCTGTTGTCTCAGTCGATGGATCAAGAGCCAGAAAAGCTCTAGAGGTGGCATTTGCAGATCTGGTGAATGAGAGCCTCTTGTTTCTTCTGGTCATTTGAAGTGAAAACTGTAGTCTAGTGGGTATATCAGTAATAGATTGAGATGATGTTGTTTGTTTCCAAGCAGCAATATTTCTTTCACCTGAAGATTTACTCCCCCCTCAGTTATAGGACATAGTTGTCTGCAAGGCAGAGAAAGAAAAAAAACAGAAAAAAAAATAAGAGGAGTGATGACTTTCCCTCAAGCAAATTTAACATAAAAATAGGATTTTTAAAAGAAGAATGAAATAGAAGTGTTGCTTGAACAGATGCTAGATAAGCCATACTGGAATAACTTGTAGCATTTGCATCTTTCCTGAGTCTTCAGGTGGAGTAAACTGATGTGAACTCTAGAGGTATCAGTCTATGCTGTCTTAGCCCCGCCTACATCTCCAGGCATCTTAGTGCTTAAAAAGACTCTAACTTCAAATAATTTAAAGTTGTGGGGGATAGGCCTTGATTTATTCCACCTAACCTTATACTGCTGAGGGATGAAGGAGCCTACGCCATTTTACATACTGTGTTCCCTCAATGCAGAAAGGACACACATGTGGGCAGGTTTTTCTCTCCCAGGGAACCATTCTGTTGACATGAAACTCAGTGAAAGAATGAGGCCTTTGGCTGTTTAAAGCAAATTCATGTTATATTGCAGTACAGAATCATAATTAAGAAAACCACAGGAAATTTAGCTACTCTAGGGCCTCAACTGCCAGTCATCCTTGCTCATGCCAACTAGAAGTACCGAAGTTGTCAAAATAAATTATGCTTAAAAGAGAAGATGTCACAGCAGATTATTCAGCTTTGCAGAGTATTTCATAATACTATATATCATAAAAGATAGTCTTTGAAACTCTAAATGTCTACTTTCATTATTATTGTTATTACAGTGTTAGATAAAGATGGGGCAAGCAGAAAGCATCTTTTTAATTTTGTACTCAAACATCCGTTTGAAAGAGAAGGGAATAAAGAGGTGACTACCATTAGGAAAGGTTTGTGCAGTTCTCTTCAAAATAAATAACTCCACAGCCAAGTAAAATTGTGAGACTGTTAGATTTGGGCCAAATGTTCTGATGTTAATCTCAAGGGGAGCATCAGAAGTGTACAAGTGCAGTGGCTGTTGGAGATTTTTCCCTAGGATTTTTCTTTCTTTGCTGAAACTAGATAGATATTTTAGTTTCTGAAGTGCTGTCATTTTATGTTGTGTTGTCGACTAAACGTGAAATTGAAAGGTATGTTTTATGGCATTGAAATAGATGCATCATATCTGGAGTTATCTGGGACTTCAGGTACTCTGGAATGTGAAGAATAACATCATAGAAATCTACAGACTGAATAATTTGGAGGTGTGTTTCAATTCCATTGCATGACACTTCAGCAGCATATTTAAGGAATTATTTTCAAGGAACGTCCGGATGGTTTTGTGTCTATGAAGCACGAAACCGTCAAAGTGATGTTTCTTCCTACATATTTACACCAGAAGTTTAGCCTATACGTATGCTCTAAGACTTGATGGATGACTGAAGAACTGGTGGGGAGTTGTCATTAGGAAATGCAGATAATATATAAAGAAAACCAATATTTTACACTAAAAATCCAATGGTCTAGCTATGATATCTCATTAAATTTCTCTGAAAATAACATTTTTCATTGCACAGGATATTTTCAGGAGAGTTTCATAAGTTTTCATAAAATTTTAGACAGTTGAAAACTTCAAGGTCTTCTTTAAAAGTTTAAAAACTGGTATGTATGTGGGGATAGGGATCTTTTGTGGGTCCTTCTGTAGATGTGTTCTCATGAAAGGTATGGTGTACACTTTTCTTGTTGGTCAGAAACAGGTCAGTAAAAAATTTTACTTGCATGTACTGAGAAACCTCTCAGCAGACATCTGAGATCTCCCAGAAGCCCCATAGCTGAACAAGGGAAGTCTGGAATTGTCATTGCTGGTGGTTTCTATGTTAAAAGAGAGACAGGAAAAAAATGTTTGTGATTTTTAAGCACACTAAGTTTTTCCTATGCATTCTAAAGAAAAATACTAAGCCAACACAATGTTTTCCCTTTATAAACTTATATAAAGAGCTGAAAATATGAATTGGTACAATACAAAGAGTCTAAAGTTGAAAACTGATTGTATTTAAAATCAAAACCACAACTTTTGTCGCACATAGTAGTTTGCCTAAAGCCAGAGATGAGGAGGGTTTTGTCCCATTCAAGTGAATGTTTGTTGTAAATGCCTAAAACTGACCTCAGTAAACAGGGTCAATCTTAAACACAATTTCGAAAACACCTGGATTTGAAGTTTTTACTTTTGAAGTTTAGCAGTGAAGACAAGCAAAACCAATGAAACAGGAAGTAAAAACATCTGTATGCAAAAAATCAGCCAAAATAAGGGCTTAAATATTTGTGTTCTGTACATGTGTATTAGTTTGCAGTCTTGAACTAGGAAGATACTACATCACTCCTGGCGCAGTCAACAGTGATGTAATCTGTAGCAGTTTGCATACAGCTCTGAGTCTCACAGCCTACTGGTTTCAGGCAATTTTAGTCTCTATCTAGAGTCTACCCATCTATGAATTTGTTGTATGGCAGAAGGTAATAATAGGGACTTGGGTTCATTTCTGAAGCTTCAAAGGCAGAAAGCTTTACTAATAGTACTCGGTGCATCCACTCACTGATCTACAGGAACAAATTAGGCAGGTTTTTCTGTTTCCTTTTAGCTTGGCTATTTGCTGAAGTAGCTGCTGTTTCAGCCTACTGAATTTCTTTCCTTTAGCAGAGGACAGCAGCTGGTTGATTCTTTCCACCCAAAAGTTCAAGAAATGCAATAATGTGCATTTTTTTCATTGTTTCTTCTCTGTCCCACACATTCCTGCAAGGCCATGCAAGGGAGAAATAATTCAACAGAGCAAAGAATATAAAGGCCTTTTTTTTCTTCTTCTTTCCATTTCTTTTATGCAGAAGCTCCAGTATTTGTTTCAAAGGCCAAGGCATCTTTATGTGAAAGACCGTTTCTGATGGAGCACTGAGCAGAGCAGTGGTAATTTCCTGCCTCCAAGGCAGGGCACAGCATTAACTGATGGTGCTCTAGGCTTTATTGTTTGAATTTCCCATGTGCCTTCAAGTTAAAAAAAAACTCCCCCAAAAGCCCTTTGCAAGCAAGTTTGAGTTAAAAAAGGATCCAACATACTGAGTAGAACCTAGAGACTGGGAAACATGTCTCTAAACTAGGTAGTGTCTGTGGGTGTAACGGGCCAAGTGGCTGGACTGGTGTGTGGATGTGTGTTGCGAGAAATTCGTGACACTAACGTCCTGCAGAAAGTCTTGGGGCTTCATTTGTTCATATTTTTCAAGAGTTTTGGACATACTCTACTGCATGGCTGTTTAGAGAAATACTGTATTCCAAAGAGGCCTATTGTAACATACAAAGCACTCCTGCAGCAGTGCTCTCTGACAGCACAGATTTTGCTGAATAGCCTATGCATAAATTTTGCAGCTAGCCTTTTTAAAATAATGTTGAAGTGTATACAAGGCTCACTATGAGCAGAAAACAATAATTAAAAAAACCTTTTTATTTTAATTGCATTGCTGTGCTACCTTACTGCTATTTTTTTTCTTCTTTCTCTTTTGTATAAATACATGGTTTTACTTTTCTACAGTACACATTCTGCGTGTCCAAGCACAACCTTTGCAAAAGGAGAGTTTAAGGATTTGAAACAATCCATAGAAAAGATAATCCATGCCTCAGTGATGATTTCATAGTCCTCTAAAACATACAAAGCATTGAGGAAAATCACCAGGCTTTGACATTTTCGTGAGAATTTAGGAAGCAACTTTCCTCTCCATCTATGTTTAAACTGCTATCCACAGAGCACTCTAAATTTTATTGAAGGAAGATCTGGGATAGCTTGTACATTCAGAATTCCTCACAAACTGACAGCATCAAGCAGAAGCAGTAGAGTCTAACTTTTGGAAGCTGTTTAATTAAGTGGATGACAGTAGAGATTAGTGACATATGCGGTGCTAAATAACTTCTGGGATTCTCCTGCTTCACCTCCATTCTGCTCCGGTGCAGGAGTGTTAAAATTCATCTGTGAATTTTGCTATGTGTAACTTCAATACTACATGTAGTTGTAGAGGAAAGTAGTATCAACTTTATTTATTAAGGATCATGTAAAACTCTATTTCCAGGTAAGTGTGAGAACCTGGTTTTACTTCTTCGATTAGAGGCTACATCTCCCAACATCAAGCAACAGAATCTCTGTTTAAAATCCAGTGCTGTTCATATGATACAGCAGGGATTTTAGGTGCAACATCGTTTCTTTAATAATCCCCCAAAAATAGAGCAAGAAGTGACATTTTCCTTCCCCACACTTGGTATCATGGCTATAGCATGTCAGCAGCCATCTAGGCTACATAAAATTTTGGACTTACTGCAATTTTCACGCAAATATGGTCAGAAGAACTTTCTAAAAGTTCTTGGGAGTGATTAAAGCAAACATTTTAATAGCACAGTAATATGCCCATTTCTAATGAAGGACAGAGGTGTGCATGCACACAAAGACACAAGTTTACAGATCTACCTCACCAAAAGCAATTTAGAAAGCATTTCAGGCAGCTAGACTCAATGATCCTTATGGGTCCCTTCCAGCTTGAGCTATTCTATGATTCTAAGTTCTGTAGTAAAGGAATACCCTGAATAATGTGTAGTCTCACTCATCAGAAGAATGATGAAACATTTCCATTTCAAGCTGTAAGGAAAGGACAAGGGGTAATGGTTTCAAGGTGTAAGAGGGTAGGTTTAGACTGGATGTCAGGAAGAAATTCTTCACGGTAAGGGTGGTGAGACACTGGAACAGGTTGCCCAGGGAAGTTGTGGATATCCCCCTCCCTGGAAGTGTTCAAGGCCAGGTTGGATGTGGTCTTGAGCAACCTGGTCTAGTGGGGGGTGGCTCTGCCCATGGCAGGGGGATTGGAACTAGGTGATCTTCAAGGTCCCTTCCAACCTCAACCATTCTATGAATCTATGAAAGAGAGAGATAAAAACTATTGTTCTACTCCTTTAATGAAGGAGGTGAGGGAAAAGGATTAGTTCTTGCATTCTTTGGAGGTACCTTGAAATAGCTATTCGAATATACCAGAAGCACTACTCAAATACTTGCAAAAAGACATTTTATTATGAATGCAATGTATATAGAGATTTTTTTTTCTTTTTTTATTCTGAGGTGCTTATATAAACAAACCCATATCAGCTGAATGACAGTTAGTTTGCAGGGCATGACAGCGGTTGAACACCCTTCAGCTCCAAAGCTTTGCTGAAGTTAATCTCCTGAGGTTTAGCAGTACCCTTGGTGAGCTTCAGAAATCGAATACATCCTTTAAAACGGATATTAGTGGTCAGCCCAAACTGGGTCACACCATCTGAAGGAGAGAAAAAAAAAAAGGCAAAAGATATGTTAGTTTGAGTTGATACTTAGGTTCCTTCTTTGAAAGTCCTGCTGAAGGGCAAATGTCCCCAGCAATATACTAGTACATTTTATTTGCTGCATGTCTAAAAATATTACGAACATTATGAGTGAAGGTGGTAAATGCTTATGTTAGTGGTAATGAACCAGTCTTACTTCCTTTTTCTGTCCTGGCATGACAGTGGCAGAATCTGAACACATTTAAACTATCACTGTAAACCATGTAACTCAGTTACACGACAGAGAGGAAATTAAGGAAAATGGCCAAATGTCATCTTGGTACCTACAAATGGTGTATGATGCATACATGCAGATCTCCCTTCTAAAGCTATTTCTCTACAGAATAAGAGAGGAAAAAAAAAGCCCAAATGGATGCATTTCTCAGCCCTAACATCATGAGAAAGCCAGTTCCTCAGTATGGACTTCAGGAGTCATTTAAAGAAGAGGTTTGAGAGTTTTCAAGCGTTCTGATTTTCTTTTTCTTTTTTTTTTTTTTTTTTCAATCTGTTAGTAAAGCCAGGGATTTGAGTACATCTCTTCCACTAAAGAAGGAAAGGACAGAAGCAAGGTTTAGTCTGACTGGAAAGCTGAAAATATTTATCTGAAATTCTTGAAATTCATGGCCCAACTTGTTTCTCAGTGTTCTTCCAAGTGAAAAGGCAGCTACAGGAATATACTCTGATAGCAATCTATGTGACTGATGAAGTAAGGGCAGCAGAAATAACTTTACAGCTGTAGAGGACTGACTGGCCAAAGCACTACGCTGCTTGACAGAGAATGAGAAGGCAGAATCCATCTGTCCCTCCTTGCACAAGGAAGAGTGATAGTAGGCCATGAGTAATGGTTTTTATGGTTAGCCTGGAATTTACACCACTGCCCACACTCTGGTGGTGAAAAGCATCTCTCTGCACAGAAAGTTCTCCACCAGCTAATTCTAGCTGGTTTACAACTGTTTTGCACTGTTTATGCAGCCAGAAGAAGCCTCAAGAGGACTGGAAAATATAAATGCTTACTAATTTTACAAAACACTGTGATACGGTGTTTTAAATTTGTGATGAGATTGTCTAGGTATTGGGAATATTAAACCAAACCTTGGATGAGCTAGACGAGACAGCAAGAGAAGTGTGAGGTGTTTAAATGTGCATGTAGGCTCATTAAATCATTTCATAACTTGCCATGTGGCTGAACCCAGGAATATCACTTGAACATGATGTAAGTGTAGGCTTGTTTTGTACAGACTGCAGTGTTAATTCCATTTGTTTCTCTTGCTCTGTTTCTCTTGATGTACAGTCCAAAACGAGATAGTATCTCCATCTGCAGTGTTTTTTTAGTGCTAGCTTCTATGAAAGAATCCTGTTGTGTTACTAAAAGGCCGCTACAAAGTTGTTTTCCTTCCTGCACAAAGTTGTTGGTCCTTATCAATAGTCACTGCAACTGAAGTACAACTCTCATATCTCAGTATCAAGAACATTTTGGAAAATGTTCTGAAGCTTGAGAGAGAGGGCTTTTTGGGTAACCCGTATCACACATTAGAACGAGGGGAAAATAACTTCCAGAAAATCATTTAGGAGTTAACTCAAGAGGCATCTTGCCATTGACCTCAGTGGGCACGAGAGCAGACACATACTGCAAACGTACTTAGTGGTTTTGTTTGCAAACCAGAGAGAAACTTTATTATAAATGAAAAAAAATCGTCACTTAGCAAACATCTTAACTGTGTTTCCTGAAAGTAAACTGGTCTTAAATAAATTTATTGATTGTCTAGGAGCAGATGAATTCATTATCAGCTTAGTGGAAGACGAAGCTAGCTACAGAGCCAAGCACAGGTCTGGATCCTTTTCAGTTACCTCTGCATGAAGCAAGTTCTCTGGAATACTGAGTAGCAAACTTTGGTTTTCTTATTTTTTTTTTCTCCTTTAAAAACCACCAGACCACGAGTGAAGACATGAATCAGAAAGAAATTGTGTCTTCTCACCTCTCTGTGCAAGCTGTTCTCCACATTCCTCAATTTCTCAGCTTCTATAGGCTGATTTACACACACAATGCCCTGGCCTCTCCAAGGGCACATATGCGTTCTTTAGTTAAATTTAAATTTGTCATTCTTAAATTAAATTTAAATTTGCCAAATGCTGTTACTATTGAAACATAACTATTATGCTATTACTAAACAGAAAGTTTTAAGAGGGAGGCTGTGTGTGGGGGGGGAGCAGAAAGCAGAAAGTCCGCCTGCTACTCTGTGACAGTGCCTACATTTGAAACCGGGCAAGGGGTTCTGTCAGAGTCCCTTGGTGCTGCAGAACCTCTTGTTCCAGAATGGAGCTGGATGCAGAAACAAGCATCTGTGACAACTGATATAAATGTGGACAGTCTTACACATCATCTTTAGCATATTAGTTCTAAACGGCATTTAAGATGTTACTAAGCCAGTGTTACTAGAGCGTAAGTAAAGCATCATTTGTGTGTTAAATGCTCACCAGGATATCCTCCGACAAAGACAGGGTCATTCGTGTCTGCTGAGGTCGAGGCCCTGCTTGGGCTGTTACCATACACCTGCCTGTCATCCACAGTCAGCTCTAAACGGTGCTTCATCTTGTTCGCAAGAACCTTGTGCCACTGTCCATCGCACAAGCTGCCTGGTGCATCGGGCTCATAGATAGCAGAGAATCGGCCTGCACCATTGTCAACATGAAACATCACCTGAAAAGTGTAACATGGAAGTCAGCTAGTTCTTAAAACAGTTCTGCAGGGCTTTTTGAGATGGTTTTTGTTATGTTTATTTAAAGTCAACACGCTCTGGCTGCACACACTAAAACTCTAATTCAACACCAGACTCTATGTTGATTGCTGTCCCTCTGGAATCTGGGTTATGTCACTGACGTAAACACTAGTGGAAATATGCAAAATTATTGTATGGCTTGTAATTTTTTTGTCATAGTTTTGGGGTGTTCACCCCTCCACCCCAAGCTTTTCATAGTAATAGTTTACTGACAGGTTTTCCAGACTGAAATGAAAGATACGCACAAGAAACTATTATTATTATTAATGATAAAGCCTTTCCTCAAAACTTTTCATGTTTCCACTAATTTAAGTCCTGGTGTTGCACTTTTAGGAAACTCAAGTGTTACAGAATCTTTTAAAATAGCTTTATAAAAGTGGAAGAGACTTGATGTATAGGAAGTGGCAAGTGCTGCATAAAGGAGAGCCCTGATATTGACTGAGACACCTTGAGATTGGGGTAGTAAGTTTGCATTTAAATTACCAGTGCTTTCTAAACCATGTCTCTATAAAGAGCCAAAAATGCTTTGCTACTCACTTTTCCATCTACTAATTCGATGCCAAGCCCATCCATTTTCTGGCTGCTGACTCCTAGGAGAACACCGTTCATTCGTGTTGTTCGGAATTCAAATTCAATGAGCAGGTCTGTTCCCACTTTGTATGCACCGACTTAGAGAGAAAAGGGGAAGCATAATAAAACCAAGAAAAGCATTTAATACATTATTCCTAACAAAGTGTGTTACCAGTACTGCAAGGTAACTAACTCAACATTATTAATGCACTCCATTTCAGGTGAAATCATGCTTAGCATGAGACCTTGCTAAAAAGTCATAGTCTGTCCCCAGGCAAGAGAACTAAAACTGATCAGCAAGAGTTTCAAGTATTGGTCTCACTTTGCCTCCAGTTAACAGGAGTTAGGTAGCAATGGAAGTTTTTGAAAGCTGCATCTCTTCTTTCTCTGTTCTTTGTCTATCTGCAGAATACATTACCTGCTTTGGCAAAGCCTGTTCCATCAAAGTACGTTCCTTTCTGTGCAGTGACAAAGCATTTTCCAACATTGAAGCTGGAAGTTGGATTATCCAGGTCAACGGGTGATTCTGTCATTTTAAAACTTCTGATGCAGCCATCGATGCTATAGGTGACCTGCAGTCAATATTTCAAACAAAATGTAAAACTCTGCAAAGCAAGCTGAAATGCTCTGAATAAAGGCCTAAAGTATGTCATCAAAAAGTACCTTTCCTCTGCCTCTCTGCTGGATTTATGGAGCTGAATAAAACTTGAATTTTACATGGCTAATCCTTAATATCCGATTGTAATTGGAATCTAATCTCAGTCATACTGAGGATGAATTATGTTACTTTTCAGGGATGTGATCTGAGTCACATCTATTTGGCTTAATGGAGGGGACATAAAATAATACACTACATAATGAAACATAGCAAATTACATCAGCAATGCAGGAATTTAATGGCCTATACTTTACTTTTTTAATTGACTAGGTTATGGGGTTTTCAAGTAGATGAAGATACAGTTCTCTGGGCTGATGGTAATTTTACTAGGCTTTTTTTTTTTGTTCCCTTTAATCACTTTACAATGGGCCTAATGTTGCGTGGTAAGGCAAAGTTAAAGCAGGTACACAGCTACTAAAATGAACAAAGCCCCTACATAAAGGTTATTGGCTGTACATAGTTCTTCATATAATAACTGTATATGGGTCTGATGACCACAGGGGCAAGGGCTACTGTGCTGGCCAGGGAGGCAGGTGGAGGCAGCGGATGTGCTCAGGTGTATGGAGGCTTCTGTGCAGGGTAGCAAACTGCAACTCCAGTTTGGCTTCTGCACCAGGAGCGCATGACTGTGACTGGGTGGTATGTGCACACTTAAGCTGGTGGTGTAAGTAAGTGAGATCCTGCCTGGGCCAGGAGTGTGGGGCTGCTGTGGCTACACCCTGGGTTGCTCCCAGTGCGACCTCTGAAAGCCACTAGCATCACCCCAGAGCTCTCCCTCCCTTTTCTCTCTGAGGTGTGTAAAAGATCTATTTCGGTTCTCAGCTTCAGACACCATCTTTGATATTTGACTTACTTAGAATCAGGAAAATTTATCAGAGGAAAATGATAACTATATATTTCGAAGAAGAAAAGGAAGACATTTATAAACAATGCAGTAGGAATGAGGAAAATAAAAATCAGCATGTAAAATACAGTGTAGAAATATGCACAAATACAGAAAGGAAAACGGCACACCTGCAGAGAGAAGTCTTGACTCTGCACACTACCTCCTCTAACAATATCCTGACTAGTAATTTCAAAGAATATCCAAGTAATTTCTTTCCTTGTAAATCAAATCTAAATGTACTGTCTAATTATACAGCTTATTATTGCTAAATACACCTGTACAAAATTTTGATGAGAACTTGAGCAATATCAGTGAATAAATTCAGTGCTGACCTGAGCAATGCTGTCAGATTCTTCATAAAGCTTTTTCTAATTTCTAGGGGAAAGTCATCTCCAGATCAACAAGTTTTGGTACCAAAAAAAAGAAAAATGCCACAAAAGAAAACAAATCTTGCTTTCTTCACTGTGAGAATAAATCATAGAAATGCAAGACTTGTAGACGATAATATTTTCTAACTTGAAAATTTCACTTTCCCCATGGAGAAGTAAATCTAGTTATACTTTAGCATGGTAACAGGCAATTTAACCTCTTGCTGAAAGCAGAGTTTTGAGTGCTTAAAACATGACAGTACTTAAAACATTTGGCTGAAGCCAAATGAGTAGGTATTAGTCTTCTACACTGACTAGGAGGCCATTCCACCAACAGTTGCATATTAAGTGTCTAAAAAGGCTAATGTGTGTTTAGAAGAAAGCCCCAAGATAATACATCCTCTCAACTTTGCTTCAGAGCCCTTACATGAAGCCTACAAGACAACACTCTACAAATACATTATGTGGTGTATTTTACTGAGAATGACTGAAAGGGAAGTGCTGTTTTTTACCTTCTCTGAATGACATTTGAAGTCACAGCTTCATTTAAATCCCAAAGCACATAAGACTGTCAGGATCTGACATGAGTGTTATTGCCAGACTGAGCCATTTATCTGCTTGGGTTCCCTCCATTACTTCTGACAAGGAGCAATAGGTAAGGATTTAGAGTTACCTTTCTCCTTAGATTTGTATTTGTAAATTGAACATGTATTTCAAAGAGCATAATTTGATAGTATTAGGAACTCTCTTTTGTGAGTAGTTAAGTATTGCTTTTGTTCCTCAGTGCCTCAGATCTGGTTCCATAAATCCAAATCATCAGTAGATATGCCTCAATTTGGGCTTTCTGCACAATTCACAATTTACTGAGAAATACAATCTTAACAGGTCAGTTTTCTTTATGGAATATGACCCTCAGATTTAGAGTGGTTTCTCTTCCCCTTCATTCCTCATCCAGGAGTTACAATAGAGATTTATTTAAGCAGGATATAGGAATTCCTTTTCTGTATTTATTTTGTCTGTCCAAACTGGTGGACTGTTGCCTGTCTATAGAATAGTCTTTCCCATTCGATAACCATCTTACTACAATGGTATTTACTCATTTGCAGTTCCTTTGAGAGTCTGGTTTGTTGCCTTACCAGGACTTGTACTTTTGCCTCCTCTTTACCATTTCTATATAAACACCAAAAATGAGCCTAGACATAGCTGCTACTGACTCTACTTTCTGCGCAGAGAGAAAAATAATGAAGCGAAGAGATTTTTCTCTTATTCTAATACTGGCACATCTTGGAGGTTGGAAGGGCAGCAGGTAAGTGAGATGGCTGACATGGAATTGTTCAGACAGATGCACTACATGGTCTGGGTGAGGGAATACAGTGTTCCTCGTTAATTTTACAAAGTTCAAGGCAAAATGACATTCACCTCTCTGGGCTCTCTCTTTGTCAAGGTACCTTCTGTGACAGCATGGAAACTGGGTGTTTAGACCAAAACTTAAGTATATCTTGATTGGTACTAATGTCTTCCCAGTTTTGTTTTGTTTTGCTTTTTCCTCAACTGCTCAAGAATATGGATAATATGGACCCTACTGGAGGTACACTACAATCCTTTAGTGGAAAGATCTGACTCAGAATTCAGTTAATGCAAAAAAAAAATAGAAAGAGCAGAGTTAGTTACTGTTACAGAAAAGCAGAAAGATCTATGCACTTGTATCCACTTGGATCACTGTACAGCTAGAACATAAGTAAGATAACTTAATCATTAACTTACCGGACCGATTCTTCTAGTTGTGTAGTTAATGGGCAATCCTCCAACATATAGCATGCCTACAACATCCAATATGTCGGCCTTCTTGGGACTAACAGTCCTGTTTGAAACATCATCTACTATAAGGTTTCCTTCTTGCTTCATTCTAATTACTTTTATCTAAAAAGACACACAAAAGCAATACAATTACAGAGTTTTCTGACAACAAAGCACTTCCAGACTGTAACTAACCTTACAGTCCAAAGTATATACCAATGCAGGAGAATGTAGTAGGAGTGGTTAGCAGAAGTACCTCGGCAGGAACTATGGATAATATTCATGAAACTGAGCTCCTGTGCAAGGTTTTTTGCAAACGGATGACTGCCTTTTAAATACATCTGGATCAGGAGGCATCATGATTATTATTTATTAGAATTACTGAAAGGACTTGAGGTGCCATTAAAAAGCTTCATTGTTACTATCATAGACACGCCACAATGTTGGTTTTTTTGAAAGCAGACAGCAATTTTAAGTACTAGGAATAGTAAACGCTGAATGTTAATGGCACCGTTTGCAAATCTTTATTGCAGCACATGTTTGCAGACAATATTGAGTTTATGATTCCACTAGTTTGGATGTGCTCCAGATCATAGTTCATGCTAGAGTAAATACAATACCAACTATGCTCTGGAAATATTATGGTTTCTGTTCAGACAAATGGGCTGTGAATCACATGGAGGAAGTGCAATTGCTGAACAGTAGATGAAATTCTACCCCAAGAACTGTAGGCAAATTTCTTTCCAAAGGTTTATAGTGAAGTCTCTACAAATCAGTATAATAATGCTTCTGCATAAAAAAGGGGATAAATGTAAAATACAACATGTAAATTAGCAGATTTTTAAGCAGCACAGTCGTTAGCTCACCAGAGTAGCAAAGACAAGCAGCATTTTCTTTTTTAACATAGCTGCTTCTGCTGCAGTGTGGCAGCACATCTGTTATGCAACTGGAATGACTAAACACTGACAAGGGGTGGCCTGAAGGTGAGGCACTGAGCCTGTCATGTACTGACAACTGTTAATTTGAGATGGACAGTTACACCTTGGGCAGAAGAAAGATTTGGTGAGTGAGACACAACTGGGAACAGACACTCTTACAGAGGACCTAAAGAGATAGCAGCAGCATGATGTGGCTTCTGTAGGCCTGATGGAAACATTTTAATCTAAAGCATTTTGAGTGGAGAAAAGGTTGTCACTTGAAAGGATTATTTTAAGAAGAAGCACCTGCTTTCTTAAAAACCAAGACTGTAGACTTTCCTTAAAGAGGTTGCCTTTTTCTCCTTTCCCAAAATGGACTTTCTTGTGCTTTTTGGGAACCGTGACTTTAGATTTTATCTCCATTCTTTCCTTCAAAATGGGTTCTACAACAAGGGGCTCTCTCTCACAGGGGGCCAAGCTGCATGCCCAAATAGTGCAGTCTTCCATTAAGACATATATGGTCCAGTTAGTTCTCTCAGAATACGGAGAAAATGGCTAAAGGAGCAAAACACATCTTTTCTGTCTTTATAAAGTCTAGCGGAAAGGGGCCCTGGTCTACTGACAATGTTCCTAGGCATTATGCATCTTTGTTTTTTCCCCTCACAAAATACCTTGGTATAGAACATCTGCCATCATTGAAAAAAATGAACAAAATGAATAAAAATCCATTGAAAATAAAAATCCTGCAGAACAGGGTGGGAATGTAGCAGAGAGGGACTAAGGATGATTGTGAAGAGGGTTTCATAAAAGCAATTCAAGCATAACAGAAAATGCAATTAGATTTTTTGTCTTGTTTGGTGATAGAGATGTGGACACTGATTTTCCAAATATCTGCCCAAAATTTAATATCTCTTATAGTATATAACTTGAATACATAGTTACATGTATTTTTTGCTTCTCTGTCTTTATTGGTGTCTTCAAGCATGCTACCTAGTGAATATACTATTTGTCTGTTGTCCTTGACTCAGTATATACTAAACTTCATGGCTGTGATATAATTCCTTCCCTTACCATCCAGATACCACAGGCATTGTAAATAAATGCTTCCTCTCATAAAGTCACAGAGGGGGCTGCTAAATACTTCCAGGAATATCATATTTATTCCCTAATGAATTGAATTAATAATTCAAGGAAGATTTATTTAAGCATTACTTTTTTTTCTTTGTTCTTAGCATTATGGCTGAACAATGTCATTATTAACATAGAAACAATTGGCTTTAATAATGTATTCCATCCTCATGAGCTGATTCTCAGCTGAAACCTACGAGGCAGGAAGGAACATTTTCTGCAGTTCCTTGCCACCCATGGGACATATACTAAATATGTCCACAAATATGTGTCTCCTGAAGGACAAGTTTCAAAGATCAGCGCTAGCGTTTTTGTTAGTGGAGTATGTACTGTGTACTAACCGTGAATCTAAAAGTGCATGTTTTGTAGACTACAGAAAATCCTAGTTGTAAAGTTTAGCTTGTATAGACTAGATTTTGCAAATATCTTAGGGCAAAACAAAGCTCCCTCTTAGCAACACAAAGAATAATTTAGCATTAGAGACTATTGTACCTTGTGCCACTGGCCATCATTTATTTTGTTGGAAATCATCGTGTTGGTGTCTCCACTCCCCAGATCATAGCTGAAGTAAGGCTGTCCATTCTTTATCTGAACTGTAGCAAAATCAGCATGGTTGATGCGGGCCATATAAAACAGCAATCCAGAGTCAGCTGTTGTTCGAACTTCAAATTCAATTGTCAGTCTGGAAATCAAACAAAAAAGAAAATGGCAACAAAGGAAATGATATTTGATATTAATCTACTGTACCTTTATGTGCTCCTCCAAAAGAACTTTACAGTTAATGGCCCATTTTACTTGTCCATCTGTTTAAGAAAAATAATTTGGTTATACACGAATTGCATTTTACACATACCTCATCCCTGACATGTCAGTGCTCATTAGTCCTTTTCTTGTGGCAATGCAAAAGTGCAACCTTGCCATAGAATTTCAAAATATAATTCTCAGCTGCAGCTGTATTTGCTAGAAAATCCCAGCACTTGTAAAATTCCAGCGGTGTTCTCTGTCATTCACACACATAATGCTCACAAAGAGGAGCGAGCTATAGTGACAGCTGGCAAATGCTGAGTTCCTAATGAGTTGTATTGCCTGAAGACAGGTTGCAAAACTTTTAAAGATGCAGAGAGAAGAGTTTACAATCCAGATAAAAAACATTTATTCTGACTTCTCCCAGCAGAAAATGGGGATGTGTCTGAGGAGGTCTGCTGACCCTTTGGACAGAATAGTAATAGTGAAACCCTCCTCAACAGCAAAGAACCTGGGAAGAAATGATTTAGATTATCTAGATGACAAGGTTATACTGGAAGCACATTACTAACCTAGCCCAAGCTGAGCTGTAACATTAGTACCTGAAAGCAGCTGATAATATAAACACGAGAAATCATTGCATGAAAATGATCAGGCCAGAATTCTTACTTGAAAAGAAGACAGGTAAAGACGATACGATTAGATATTTATTTTAATTACACTCCTAGTTCTCTAAAAATAGCATATGTGAAAATACACAGTACAGCATCTTTATAGCTAAAAATATGTGTGAGGCTGATGGACTTTTAAACTATAAGGCAGCAAAAATGTTTAGTAGTGTGACATGGCCCATTTGTTAATGATCACATGCCTTCAGAGCAAAAATGAGCAATTAACAAGTTGTAGCTTCATAAACCCACTGAAAACAGCTGTATTTTTGTAAGTAGCTCTTGGAATTCCTTTGCATATCAACATGTATTTGTATATATTGTTATACTTTGGAAGGGCAATGTCATTTTGCCTGTTTACTGTGCAAGCTTGATCTTAACTGTTGGACGAAAGGGGAAAAATGGTTTGCTTATTACAGGAAATTATGAAGTTACTGAACCAAGAAACTTGATTCCAAAAAAAAAAAAGAAACCCATGAACTCAGTTGCACGTCCTGGTTCCGTTCTTCCATTTGTTTTTCTGCAAATCAACCTGGGACCTCTCTGTGTGCAAATTTTTACAAAGAGGGAAATTGTTTTTTTATGAGAGCTACTTTGATGGGCACTTCATTGCCTAGATTCTATTCTTTAATGCTTTTTATGTTTGCTTTGTAAGATGAACTAGACATAGAATGTGATCTTTTTCAGATTATGCCCATAATTTTGGGACATGCTTTTGAGAATATTAGGTGGGGTATTTTATTTTGACATTATTCCATCAAAACTCATTGCTGAAATAAACAATTACCTGTTTTTCACTTTGGTGTCATCAAAGGCAACTGCAATGTGGCTGTTCCTTGAAAGACCAAACTGCTTGCCACCTTCCAAAATGTCTGGTTCTGTTTCAGCAGCACAGGAATCCTGCAAAATATACAGCAATCATACAAACTTCATATTTTTTATCTATCTCAGCTGGGCACATACTGGAAGTCTTCCAGCTTCTCAGGACTAAGAATATTCCACTTAATCTAGACACTGGCCCTGCAATTTTCCAGTGTGTTGGTATCTCATCACACCAGCTAACCTTATAAACCAGTATGACAGGAACTTGGTGTAAAAGAGAGCTCATTAAGCTGGCTGTAAAAGCAAGTAAAAGTAATATATGAACATTGCTGCTTTCATGCCACCAGTGGATATTTACAAGAGTCTTAAGTGATTTTCAGGCAGCTCAGTGTTCTCTCAGCTCACATAACTGAGTTTTACACAGTAGGATGCCCTGTTACAAGAAATAAAGCAAGACTTAATTTTTAAAAGGATGCTTTGCTGACGACTTGAAATCTAGTCATCTTAAAAAGAATGAGTTAAAAGTGATTTCAGTTCCTGCACCTGTCAACGAGTCCTCCATTTTACTTCTTTATATTGTTTTACAATTGTATTCTTTGTTTCATGTGCTGTTGCTTACCCTGGTGCTGTTGAAAGCCCCACCTCACCCCCCACCCCACCCCAAACAATAAAGGAAGCTGAATAACTGATGGATAGAAGTAACAACTGCTGAACTCCTGAGCTGTCTAAGGTAGACACATTACCCAGGGGGTAAAGAAAGAAACCCCTCCCTGTCTGTTCCACTTCTATTAATCTTAAAGTGGTGCAACAATAGCAGGTAAAATATCTTCTGCCCAGTCTAATTTTCTCTTTTTAATTTCACCAGGTCTTTTAATCTCTGGCTCTAAAGCTCTTGTATTGGGGTGCCTGGGGCAATGTGAGACCATGGTAATTACCAGCTCCTACTCATGTCTAGCTTTTGCCTCCCACTGAGAGTATTGTGAAGAAACTACTCAAAGGATCTAACACAACACAGTATCAGGACAATACCACTTCGGGAAAAAGAAACCAACGCACAAACTTTGATAGCTGCAAGCTCTGTTTTTAAGCACTGTGGCTGATACCGTTTTGGACTGGCGACAGTCTCTTATTTGAGCTCTGACTCAGCAGGGTCCTGCAAAACACAAGGTGCAGTGCTTTGCTGACAAAGAGTTCTTTCAGTGAAACATTTTGAAAATGTTGTGAGTGACTCATCAGGCACTGAGATTTCAGCCACAAAGATGAAATTTCTTTCCCCCTCTCGCTCAGTTTTTCAGTTGTGTTACAGTTTTTGCTTTTACATGTCACAAAAATCTTCAAAAGAGTATAAAGCACTTCTAAAATGTAGTTTTCCATCATGAATGTTCTGGTTTCAATATTAGAGTAGAATACCATGCATTACGACAAGTACACATTGATGCACATGGAGGGATAACACAGGGAAAATTCAGTAGGACCAAAGAAAGTTACGAATGTGTGATTGCAGTCTTCCAGTGATCATGAAATGGAAAAAAAAAATCCTGTTCCCATAATGCTGGGTAAAGCTTCTAATTATTTCAAACTTTATAGCTTTATCTTCGAGTTTAAAACCTATGCTAACAATGATATTGTGTATATAATACTTACAATAGCATTTGGAGTCGCTAAAATTTGAAGATAGGGATTAACTACTGGTACTGGAACAACAGGAAAGAATTGGAAAATACACTAACACACACTTTTCTGTGGCACACTTACATACTACATGGTAAAAGGACATATGCTGGCAGTAAATTCAATCCTAGACTGGTATCTGTTAGCAAAGGGTCTGGCTCTGACACTTCAGCTGCTCTCCAGCATCAGCAAACACTGCTGTTTTCCCTCAGCCCAGCAAGAGGACCATAAGGAAGGGCAAGGAGTGGGGAAGAGTGCCAAACATACCGTGATGGTTGGAATCACAGCATGTACACACTGATTATTTACTGGCAAATACTGATCAATAATACTGAATATTAATTAGGTTGATGTGGATATCGTAGTAAAAGGGAAAAAAATCGGCAGGGCATGCCTAAAAATCTTCCACATTTATTCAGAAGCCAATATCTGCTTTCACTTCATCTAAGGAGAGCCAGCTTTACAGCCATCAAGAGACTCTGATTTAGGCATGGATCATCAGCCTATATTAAAATATCCCAGCTTCCTTTTTTCAGTAATGGTCTTAAAATGCCCTGGGTTAAAATCTGGCTGTTTAATAATCTCCCATAATACCCTAGAACCTCAAGACTGAATTCTCCAGCTGCAGTTTACTTCAGTCTTGTTAGATGACAGGGACTTCACTGGTAAGTCAAGGAGCTGGGTGTGTGGAAATGAAGAACAGAAAAGCCCACTGGAGGACTGTCACACATTCTCTACAAACAATGCTGTATTAGCAATTATAAAGAAAGTAATTAGGGGGAAAAAAGTAGCACTACTAAAGCAGTCCCCACAGTTCATTGAATAGTGTTAATAAAACAAAGAAGTAATGCATGGGAGAAATAGTGGATGATACCGTCATGGAGTCAAATGCAGAAGTAATGCTGGCGCTCTTCATTTCAGTTGCAAGCGAATCCTGAGAAGCAGTGAATAACATGAGGCAGAAGCAGCAGTTACCCAATGTTGAGAAATATCTTGGCATCTGTAGCAAGCAGCAGCAGCAGAGTGTATTTCCCAATTGTTCTACTTCTAAATCTTGCCTTGCCTTTAGTAAAGGGTAGGGTTTTTTTCATTTGGGATTAAACTCCCCTCCCCTTTTACATACAGATGGATAATAGAGATAAAAAAGGTCCTAAAATGACTTAAGTAGAACAGATATCTTATTTAAGCCTTCTATATAGAAATAAACTTTTTTTTCCTGCTGTATATTTTCCATATACAGTCCTTCTACACCGAGCTTCTGTAGAATTAACTGTCATATGAGTGCTATGTCATTATTAGACTGTAGTTACTTATTTTAACGCAACATTTTCCAGAAAAATACTTTGGAGAACTTACTCAGATAAACATAAAAACTATCCAAAAGCTTGCCTCATTTAAAATACGTTCAAGTCTTCATAATACTAAAACAGTTTTATATTTTCCAAGAGACAAAGTGGAGTAAGGGTGTTTTATTTAAGTTTCTATTTTGAACTCCTATTTCAAGTTTTCACTTGTCTAGTTACAATGGGACTAGTTTCTGATATTAACAAATAGATCTGTTCCTCTCAATTTTGCTATTTAAAAGTTAGTGCTTAGAATCTTAGAAAGTCTGCACTTGCCCTTCTGTGTTTTTTTTATTTATTTTGTTTTTAATGATTGATCAAGGGCTAATATGACTGCAGTCTTTCACAACAGTGAGCATTAAGCTGAATAACTCTTTTTACCTTGTTGTTGCCTGGTTTCTTATCTTTTTATGTTAACCTTACTATAGTGCAATTTGCTTACTTTCGGCTCCAAACGGAAAGATGCATCGGAGCCCTCGTGTTACAACTACTCCACCTTGTGGGAATGAATCAAAAATGCTGCCCTAGAGCATTAAAAGGCTGATACATCTAACTCTGGGGTTCGACACATGCCTATCTTGAACCCTAAGTTTCCATTTCCAGGTACAGAGATGGCTGCATGTAGAGACTTCAGTAGTGCCTAACAAGTCCATCTAGATAAAGCTGTGCCATACATACCTGGTCAATGAAGATGGCCGTGAATCTCAAATACAAAATTAAACTTAATGAGTTAGGGGTTTTGGCCTAATTTTTCATTATTTTTTTTTTTTTTGTAGAAAAACATTGTGACAAATCCTACCTATGTCCAAAGAAAACCAGACACGAAGTCTCAATAAGAGTCAAGTAACAGGGAGGGAATGTGACAATGAATCCAGGTTGCGTTGTCCCTAATTAACACTTACAGCCAACTGACTCACAGAAAGACAACTTCTTTTTTTTGGGGGGGTCTTCATGCAATTAATTGATAATCTTAATCTCTGGGTCACACAGAGAAATTCAATACAAACAAACTTATTGTTTTGTTGTAATGTTGTGTCAATGAGGAGGTGTGAAATGGAAATGAAGATTAAACCCAACCTAGTGTGGAAGTGCTTCCCAAAATAGTTAAAATATTTTGGAAAGCCAGTCAGAAATTGAGAAACTGTCAGAATTACTGAGTCTTTTGTATTTGATATATACAAAGAGGGAATTTAAATATCCTGGTCATTAAATTCTCAAAACTGTCTTAGTATTGTAGTATAAATTGTGGCAGGGTAAATAAGCTCTTCACTGGGAAATGTGCAGTCTTTTCACACTGTTTGGAAACCTCACCCATACTGAACTATATCCTGCATAAACCTGTGGGTTGTATGCAGGTGTAACAAAATGCAAAGGAATTCCTCCCTAAAAATATCTTCCAGTGGATATATTATTCAGTTTAATATTCAGATATCTAAACATATCTTTTCTGGACAGTAAAATATTGCATCAGCTTGTAAAACTGCTACACTTGTGACAGAAGTTTCTTCTTAAATTTTATTTTATAAGACTGCTTGCTCACTATCCAGCTATTTCTAGCAACAACAGCTGAGTTCAATTTAGCAGTGACTGGGACTTCAGTTCTTAAGGTCATAAGTCTCCTGACTAAAGTTATAAAACAGCAGTGGAGGAATTGCCATATCAAACAGATTGCTCTGGCTTACCTGTTTCTTTATCCTGTCACTGAAATGGCTGTTATCAAGTGCTCCACAGAACAGCACAAGAAATATTATAATGACATAGATTTCCCATAGGAAAATTTCCCTTCCAACTTCGATCAGATATTGCTTGGCTTACATCCTGAAATGCAGGGGTTTAAGGCTAAGCATGCAAGCCAAAGGGAATTCTACTGTTATTCTTTACTGCTGTCATATTCCAAACAAGTGACATCAACCAGTGCTCCATTATCCACATGTTTTACTGACCTGTAACAAGGTGCTCCCTTTACAGTATCATGCTGAACTGTTACCATTTTTGTGGTGAATTACTTTGTTATTCTTGATGGCTAGCTTTTGAATTTCATCTGGAAAAAGAAACTTTTCAAAATTTACCTGAGAGAAGTGATCTACACTTACAAGTGATGAAGATAAAGATGATACTGGAGGAGGAGGGGATGCAGGAGTAGTCCTTGGTTTGTCTTTTTCCCCGTTAGTGTCTGGCTCAGGCTGAATCAGGACTGTTGAGTGGATTGGTTTATCTTCATCCTCAGGTGGCCTAACCTCTGGTTCTAGAGAGGGACATCGGCCAATATCTGCATTTTCAAAGGACACTGGTTGAGCGAAGTCCATAGGTCTGAGAACAAACAAATTGATGTCTGTTATTAGATTTTCTGCCTTTTTACCACTCATTTATAAAGAATAGCTGTATGTTGCAGTGTAACTTCACTTCACAGGACACAAGAACCAGAATTCATTCCATCTGTTTTAGTGACAGAAGTGGGACACTTAAATTAGAGGTGATAGCCACCCTTGGCTTTCCGTCTTACAATCAGTGCAGAGAGAGAGGCATCCTCTTTGGCAAGCTTTCTCAGCCTAGGTAGGCTGAATCACACTGTGGGGAAGTCCTTCTCTCTGATGTACATCGATGGAGTGTGGGGTGATGAGATCCTAATTTAGGTACTTCAGTTATGTGAAAGAAAGATTTAGATGGGAACTTTCTATAGAGGTTTTACTCTATTGACTGGTTAATTTCTTTTTACTTAAATGCCCCTTCCAGGTTACTGCTGCATGCACTTTCCACAAAGCAAATTAATTCCCATGGTGGTTCTCAGAATTTGTATACTCTTAGAGATGAACCTTACTTAGAACAAAGTGTCTTCAGCATTATTGCTGGATTTCTCTGATTTCATGGATAAATAGACAGGAGTCGGCTTATCTGTAAAACGTTTCATTAATTGCATAGCCTATGGAGCATATATTGCAGACAAAAAACAGGAAGGGCATATTAAGAAAGCAGATCATATTCTAGGATTTGCTGTTAGTATGATTCCTGGCAATAATTAAATTTGTTTTGGCAGCCACAGTAATTAACCAGACCTCATTAACTGGACATTTGTTGGCATCAGTGAGACTTACGTGGTGTTAATGACAAGATTCCATATACAGCCCTCAAATGGTGGTATGTTTCTGAGAGGTGCAGTCTGAAACGGAGACGAAACACCCCCCACAAAGAGTTTCTTAACAGAGATGGGCAAGTCTGTTGGCAATCTCTGAGTCTGGACTTTGTCTTCATCTACTTGAACAGTGAACATCCTGTGAAAAAGATTTGAAAGCAAAGAAACGTGTATGTGACTCTGGTTATTGCTTGCATTAAAATGACCACTTTACAGGCCCCATTTACTCCTACACCAGCTATAACACTAAGCAACTCAAATTATGTAATTAGCAGCTCACATTAAGCGCGTATTAACCACTAGAAGGTTTTCAGCTACTGCTATGCTTCCTTGGCAGCCCTCTGACGGAGCCCAGCAAAACCTGGCTGCGGTGAGGCGGTAAGACTGGTCATTAGTCAAATAGGAAGAAGTGGTTCGTGGTGTGGCAACACTGACATGGTAAGGGCCAAGCCTGCTCTACTGTGATGGTAGCTGTAATCATCTAGTGCTCAGCGGGATGGAAACAGCATGGGATCGCATTTTGTTTGGGCTCCCTATTTCCTGGTTTGTACAAGTTATTATCGTCTTGCTGGGGGACAAACACTGCTACAGACTGCTTTGATTGCAGAACCAACTACAGGTATATACTGTAGACTTTTTAAAAGATCTGATAGCTTTTCTAGGGGGGGAGATGGCAGAGTAGGAAAACTGCTGATTGTTCACCACGTCTTGATGCAAGTGTTATAATGAATTCTCATGGGTAATGCACATGCTACAAGTTAAAGACAAAACAGTCCCACGGAAGACGCTGTCAAGGTTGAACAGAGGAATGTAGAAGTCTCTGAAGCATAGCACCACTGGCTGACCAAGACAAGTCAAGGAATGGAAAAAAGACCAAAGAGGAAAGGGATAAATATGATGAAGGACATTATTCTGGTAAAAGCAAGAATCAGATGTGAAAGAAAAATCTGAATGCTCTTGCCTGTCAAAGCAACTGAGATGCAAATGTTGTGGGTTTGTGCCATGTTTATAAGGAAACATTGTAAAGGGGACAGAAAGTGAAGAACTCATTTGCCAAGCCATACATTGTCAATACTGAGAAAACAGCATTAATGTTAGGGCTGTGGAATTGAGAGACAGTGGACTAATACGATGGGTAACATATATTACAAGAGTCAAAAATTTAAAAGCTGTCTGTGGGACAATTTACCATTGATGAAACATAGAAAATCTCCAACTTCTGAACTAATCCAGCTCAAGGTGAGCTGACTTGCAAGGGGTAGATAAGAACTTCAGTACTTTTGAAGGTGAATGTAGAATGCTAATTGGCATAGCTTCTTCATGTAGTACTACTATCTCTAATAGAATCTAGCCAGGAGAGAATCAGGAACACAGAAAAAGCCATATATGTCTCTGGTAAATACTGATATGATTTATGAAGTGCAGTTTTTATTTCAAATGTGTTATAGTCATGCTAAACATCAGGACCTAACTATTCAAGTATCTTTGACTACAATTAATTATCTAAACCCAGGTTGGGTAACTGTAAGCACCTTGATTTTTCAGAATTACTGAGCATCCTTATGACATATCAGAACTAATCAGTTTCTGGCAGATAGTCTCATTTCAATTGCAAAATTTCATTAACTCCAATATTCTTCCTTTACAATAATTACAAATTTTAGCAACTTAATGTTGAAAAGAGGCCAATTTTCATATGTAAAATGCTTCGCTTTGTTATTTCACAGAATCACAGAACGATAAGAGATGGAAGGGACCTCTGGGGATCATCTAGTCCAACGCCCCTGCCGTGACAAGTTCACCTAGAACAGGTCGCACAGTACTGCGTCCAGGTGGGTTTTGAATATCTCCAGAGGCAGAGACTCCACCACCTCTCTGGGCAGCCTGTTCCAGTGCTCTGCCACCCTCAAAGTAAAGTTTAGATGGAGGTTTACACAAGTCCTAGACATAGAAGACACTTCACTGTTTTTAGAGGACGCGTAGGGAAATTTGATTGTCACAACTAGAGTTATCCTTTGTGCTGCCGCATGTTAGCCATGGCTGCTGATTTGTTAGTATTTTCATCAGCATGTTCATCTTTAGCTGTTCCCATAGTAAACATTTTAGCTCCAAGCAGAACTGTACAATGATGTGCATTAGTCTTCAACAGTGTCCTATAATTATTTTGGAAGAGAAAGTAAGTACTTAATAATTATCTGGACAATTATCTCTCTAAAGGGTTTTCAAAGGGTGTTCTTCATATTTAATCAACAAAGCTTGAGTTTATGATGAGCAGAGGAGGGGTTAGTCTTAATTTATATGTTTTGACATCCATTTCAGGTTACAGAAATTGCAGAGTTCAGTTAATTTCTTTTGTATCAGAGCTACTTTGCAAACACTGAGGTTTCATCTGAACAAGTATCATCACTGGATGGCGTTTTACAACAATTGTATTTTGATGCACTCTCACAGGTCAGTACTTGCTATAGCACTACATAAAAGATCTTCCTTTGTTGTTTAGAACTTCTTATTATCATCTGCATATTTGTGTTCTGTCACAGTGACACAAAACATTTCACAAAATGCAATCATTCATTTCCAAAATAACTTTTTCTCTCAAAGAATTACGCTTTTACCTCTAACTAGTTGTTGAAGTTGGGGAGAGATATTGTCTGAAGACATTGTTTACAAGATTATTTTTAAGGACACAAAACAATTCAGTCAGAAAATTATAGTGACAAATGACAAAGTAAAATAAACTATAGAAAGGACAGAAGGGCACCTCAGGACTAGACAGACAGAGCTGTTGCTCAAGAAGGCTACAGTGTTGTGGAGGTAAGAGGGTGAAGCTTAGTGTTCAGTGTGCTTGGAAAAGCATGTTTTGTAATATGCTGTATGTCATATCTTCTTCACAATTTTTTTTCTTTTTTAAACAAAATAGAATATTATTCATAGCACACCAATCCATTGAATGTCTGTACAGTAGATACACATTTGAATGTCCAAAACATGTTCATAACAAACCTTACTTGGAACAAGGGCTATTTTGAGGCCATAAATAATACTCAACACTACTACAGTAGTGCTGTTTCTAATCACTTTCTGAATGATGAAGTGTAATTAGCATTTTTTATAATGTTTGAGAAACAGCAAAGGAATTTAAGTGAAATTCTGTTGAAGACAGCGTGGTCTGAGAAGGTCTGCAATGGCTTTCCAGCAGTAAGAATGACTGCCGTTTATCTGGGGCTGTGTGTCCTTGTTGTTTTACCACATTTAGCTGGGCACCACTGTAACCCCACATACCTACACCAGCACATGGCATCTCAAAAAGGCTACAGGCTACTGTGTGGTTGCTGTTTATATACTTTGAAAACAATCTTTTTCTACAAGTCTTGAAAAAGTGATTTACTGCACCACAGCAGTATTTCTCATCCACATACTCAATTAATAAAATATATTTGCTGAGAACCAGAAGGTGAAAGATACCAAACGAGACAAATGCAGGTCCCTGGAGAAACAGACAGCCCACCAAAGCATGTAAACCCAGTTCTGCAGAAAAATAAGCACTGTCAGAAACTTGAAAAAAATTTTGTGTAATGATGGAATTACACTAAATCCTTTGCCTCAGCAGAAGCATTTACATGGATTGCTAACAACATCAGTACATGGGCTTTGTTGAACTAGCTGTGCTATGTGGTCTGTGGCACTTGTAGGTATTTGTTACCCTTTAGCTCGTTCTATCCGGATGGAGTGTGCTCTGCCATCATGAAACTCGCCAGCTTCTGGTCTGATGGTGATTCTGTGGGGATCCCGTATCCCAGTGGAGATATGCACTTCTAGTCGCCCTCTGTTCAGGAACACTGCATAGTAGGCCTGCAGTGTATACGGTGGTATGAGAAGGTAAGTTACATTTGGAAAGGAATTATTTCACTTAATTTTACATTCACATATATGTTTTATTTTCTTATTTCAGTTGTTAATTTACTCACCATAGACAAGATACTGTGGCTTCAGTTGTGCTGCTGTTGCTGCATTCAGACTCTAGTATTTTTGTAATGAGGAATGGGTAAAATGAGGTCATGCTGGATAGCCTCATCAAAACACTTAACTCTCTGCATACCCACTTGCACAGAAGGATGGAGCCTTTTGACCTACAATTCTTCTGATTTTTGCTATTACAAGGCCCCATCTTGAACCCATCAAGCCCTGAATAGCATTGGTCTCGGTGTGAGTTCTTGTGTTTGGAGGGCTGTCAAATCATGCTTGTAGTTACTCTAGCAACGAGTATCATGTTGTAGTGGATTTCAGGATCTAACCTCTAGTTACTATAGCAATGAGTGTGACCTGAAGAGCTGGGAAATGACAAAGGAGCCCCTGGCCTGAAGTTAATGTCATGCGGGTGAATCATTCTAACATGCTGTCCCTGGAGCATGTTCCTCCCGGTCACTGAGAGCTCTCTTCCAAAACAGGGAGGGAGAATAATGAAATATCATTTCCCAAAAGTCCTGAACAAAGAAAGCACCAAAATATCCTGTTTATCTCTTTTGTAACACATCTATCTGTGAGGTTTTTAATCAATCAAGATTTGAATAATTTCTAACAGCATTCACACTTTTACCATTAGTCATTTGGATTCTGTAAGTAATTCTTCTGAACAGACTGATGCTATCATCTTCTTTAGAAAGGATTTATATTTTGTGGGTGAGAAGGAGAGGTTGGCGCACCCTTAAGTCTTTTATGTTACAGCAGTGATCCCAAACAAGGGGCTTGTTTTGCACTACTTTTAGCAGGTTGTTGGTTGGGGTTTGTTTTTGGTTTTGTTTTTGTGTTTGTTTTTTTTTTTTCCTCACGGCAAATAGAGTGATCCTCATTTCTGTCTGTATAAATAGGAACAAAAGATGTTTTCAAGCATTATACTGCATAAGTAGTCCTAAGAATGAGTGAAGAACAGTATTCTCCAATACTTAGGTTTGATTAAAAAAAACCTATGAAGCATCCGTATGATAGAAAACCAAATCTGTTGTTTAACAACAAACAATGGATGTCTTACTGCAAATTTTGAAGAGAAACAGTTACTCCAATGCAAAAGACAGATTCTGAGCCTCTATCAGATCCTCCATCTGATAAAGTAGAACAGAAATAACTTATTCCCAAGCACTGAATTTTAAGTATAAATATCTGACAGTGTCTTGAAACAAACCAAGTGGAATAAGTTTAGTAAAATTTTTTTTCTTTCGCCAGGTTCTTCATACCTGTCCTGTCTGTCTGCGCTTTCTCCTCAAAGAGGCAGCTTTCCTTCCAGCGTGCCTGCGCTTTCTCCGGGGAGGGACAACTGTGCCACTTGTGCCAAACAAGATGATCCCAGACTCATTCTTGGTGCTGAAGGAGAGGTTGATTTCTGTACCCATGTCAAAGGAGACAGGCTGCAGCTCCACAAAACCTGGCTTGGGGAAGCTAACCGTATAAATGTTCTGTAGAAAGAAGAGGACAGGAAAGTGTATTAGTAGGATTAAAAACAAGAATACAAACATGCAGAAAGATTTCTTGAATAATAAACCATGCAAATATAACTAGTGTGAAGAGATGGGAAGTAGTAATAAACACTAAGCAATTTACTTCTCAGTGTGTTGTGCAAACACTAATTTACATGTTTACATCTGGCATCATTAAAGTATTTCTAGAATCCTGTCTTACAGGAAGGCAAAATTCCAGTTTTATTTCGGTATATCCTCTTGGATTAAAAATCACTTCTCACGGCTGTCTTTATATATTAATGTTTTCCATTAAGTTAGTACAGTGGGATTTTGCTTTTAAATCAATACAATAGATAACAATAGCCAATATGAACATAAACTAGACTCTATCATTTGTCAAACGTGCCCAGAAAATATTGTTCATTAATCAGTCGTAATGGCTTCATCATTATTGCTTCACTAAGCACCACTGCTTTTTTGATGACTCAGGCTCATAAATGAAGCACTTGTTGCACAGGGCCCATCTCTTTGGACACTGGCAGCCATGGACACAATTTAAAGAGTAGAATATGTCATCAAATAATAAATTAGTGCATATTCCTGAAGATCTTCTGTAATGCTGCCAATTCATGTATTTTGCCAGCTGTGAAGACCCCTGTATAGAAACAGTGACTGTTTCTAAAGCAACTCACCATTTTTTCAGTACAGTAGAACAGTTTTCAGATCTAGAGATAATACATTATGCCAGATAAAAACATTGCTGATTATGTTCATCCTTCTCTGAAATCTGAAGGCATTTAAATAACTGAACGTATATCCAGTCTTTATCTTTTGCTTTTACTTCACTTCTTTTTAATTATCCTACATATTACATATATCCATACAATTAGAGTATTTTATTTATTTCTCCAACAAAATGATTAATCCACTTAGATTTCATACTCTGAAACTTCAAGGGTTACAAAATAACATGCAAAACAAAATATTACGACTCCTAGCAACAGAAGAAAATGAACACAACTATCCTTCTTATCTATTCAGGAAAGACTCTGTGGTAAATGAAAAAAAAAAAAGTGAACTTCCGTAGAACATCTTTGCCAAAACAAAATTTATAAGATTTAAAAGCATTTGAACATTATGGTTATTTACAGTTTAGCTTTATCACAAACTCAAAAACTTAAAAATGGCCATCTCATAACAGATTCAGGTAGTCTAATATCTTGTCTGAGAGTCCTACTGTTGTGTGGTTTTTTCCACTGATGAAGGCTAGAGGTACAAGTGATAATCACAGCAAAAGAAGGTCCTCATCTTTATTTGGGCCTGACCAATTCCCAGTCACTGTTTCAAGGAATTTGTTTGTTTGTTTTGTAGAAAAATATTTGGAGAGCATCAGGTTAACAACAACTCATTTGGATTTACTGTAGTGGTATCTGATTCAGAACATTAGATCATACCTCAGCTTGCAAAACTATCTTACATAGCACACATTTTCAGGAAAGAAATACAAACTATTTATTGTCACTGGGAATTTTTTTATATACAAACACTCTTCTTTTCCATGGAAAATTACGATATTCTCTTCCAAACTTGGGATCAGATTCCTTGAAGTTTATATGCATTGAAAGCCTGTTAATTCTGTGTTTTGTGGGGTGGTTGTTTTTGTTTGGGTTTTTGTCATTTATTTTTTTTCTGGGTTGATGGTTGGATGTGGTGATCTTAGAGATCTTTTCTAACCGTGAAGATGTTATGAGTCTATGATTCTAATTACAAGCAGTAACAATTGAAAATAAATAGACTTGTCTTGTATTTAAGGTTAAAATAATGACACCGTTTTATTACTGATCAGTAAGAAATGTACCTTCCAGCTCAGTGGTAGCTTGAAACAGTAAGGGCTCTACAGTTCCTATCCTAAAGGTGACTTTATTTCAGTTACCAACAGATATACCACAATTTTCAAAGTAACTCGGATTTTCTGTAGTGAATGATTTTATATTAACATTTTAAAAAAAAAATATAATGTAAATCCTTGGATTTTATGCACATTTTTTAAAAAGGTTTTTGCAATATTGTCAATGCCTAATTCTATCCTCATTCATATAAATAATTTTATATATTAAT
>VWZK01011066.1:0-16206 GCA_013396935.1 Baryphthengus martii
TCACTGCCCCACATCCTCTTCAGCATGGTCTGCTTTTTGCTCGTTTCAGAAGAAGCCTCCAGTCCTGCTGCCAGTGTGGGAGCCGTGCAGAATCTAATGGCTACTGGGGAAAGACTGGAGACCCAGTTTTGGGTATGCTGGAGGAATGCTGTGAATGTTTGCACTACTCCATAGTTTCCAGGCGATGCTGCTGCACTTTCCTCCTCCCCTGCTACTCCTGAGCATGCTGAGAGCAGGGTACCAGTGCTGCACTCTTCTGCAGTCTGGGAAACAGCACTGGGAAAGTTGAGGTGGTGTTGGCATCTCTTGCTAAACACTTTCTAAAGTCTTTGAATTTTGAAGGTAAGAGAATGTTACCTAAGTGCTCTGGTCTTTGGGTAATACTGCAGAATGAAACAGCACATTACTGTAAGAGGGTATTTTATTAAAATATATCTTGGCTTGTTTCCAGACTAAAAATTGTTGCAATATTCTCTCCTTCATATATGTTCAGTAATCTGTTCATCTATTTTCTGTCATCTTTTTAATATTTTTACAAAACTGGGAAGTGCTTTTTTTAAAAAGGAAATTAAATTCTGTTTTCGGCTACGGAGCTTTCATTAGAGTTAGTCTGTAACATGTGCCACTAGCACCAGGAGGTCCTGATACTGGGTTGTAATTGAGTTTTGCGTTCTGTCTGAGTTTGAGAGTTTATCTCAAAACCTAAAATCTAAGGGGAAAAAATAATTTGTGCAGATGGTCTTCATAAAATAAAGGCAGATTAAATCTAGAGCTGTCACAGAATTGCTCTTACAGATGCATCTGCTGCAGAGTAATTACCTCTCTTGAGCCCAGTAAGTTAATCAGTGTCTTTTGTTTGTGTCTGCAGTGAAAACAATTAAAAGCTCAGCTCCTATTTTTTAGGTAAACTTACAGATTCTCTGATTTTTAAGGGTAATTAGATTTATTTTGATGTATATCACAATCCAAAGTGTTCCTGTTGAACAGCTAGCTGTCTGTAATATAATTTATCTGTAGCCAGAACATAATTTCTTTTCAATCACCTTTCTTCCCTTGGGCTGTTTTTTGCTAAAGAGTTCAAAATCCTTTTGTCTCCTTTCACATAAACTTCATTTTAACAGCTCAGAGGGTTTTTTTATACAAACATAAGAACGGCCAGTATTTGCATTTATTTCACATTTTCTTTAAATTCATTATCTGCAACATGAGGAAAAAAATCTGTAATGTAGTTGAGAACAGAAACACTGCTGCTGCCTTGGTTGTGATCTAGGAACATCTGTGCTGGGAATCTGGTCTTTCCAAGACACTTGTGCAGGTAGAGGGGACTCCCCTGGCAGGAGCAGTGGGTGTCAAAGCCTCTAGCAACGGTGACACAACTCCTAGAAGCGCATCTGAAATTCCCAGCCGACTTCCACTGTGGAATTTCCAATAGGAGGGAGGTGTCCCTGCCTGTGGCAGGGGGGTTGGAACAAGATGATCCTGAAGGCGCCTTCCAACCTTAACCATTCTATGAATCTTTTAAACCCTCTGGTACGTGGCAGTGACGATGCAGTTGTGTTTCTTACGAAGAGCAGGCTCACACCTCATGATGAACCTTGCACACCTTCTTCAGGATGGCTTTGCTTTGTTTACTCTGTGTGCTCTACTTGTGCTTATATGTTGGCATGAGATCACAAGTGCTGCTGTCACTAGAATGCACTTTTTGTCTTCACCTTTGTGTGAATACCTTAATCTCTGAGTTCTTTCAAGTCTGTGCTGCAGCAGACTGGCCTTTTATTTTTTTATTCTAAGAATGAGTGACAGTTGCCACAGGGTGAGGAGCACGAAGGGCACAACAGAGCCTCTGTGCAGACAAACAGATATTTGTTTTATTTTAATTCTCAGTGACCTTTATTTTATCCTGATTCAATTGCTTACTCAAGGACACAGCCGTTTTTCTGCCCTTAATGCATTAAACATTTTTCCAGCTAAAGTAAGCATCAGATATATGCTGTTGTCTTAAGAGTCACGATTAACCTTCAGCAGTGCAACCAAGAGGAAGTGAAAGGAGATGAAAGTGGAAAGTGGGTTTGTTTGTAGAGTGAAGCAAATGAAGGACTTTAGTGCTATGGAAAGCAGCCCCATGGAGAAAGACCTTGGAGTCCTAGTGGACTGTAAGTTGTCCACGGGGCAGCCAATGTGCCCTNAGAGGTTTTACAACTTAAGAGCTGAGGATCCCCTGAATGTTGATTTTATTTTCTGACAACTATTCCTGACTTAGATTAATTACTGGGAAACACACCTAGCCACTGTATTTCTAAGTTAATAATGTTCAAACCCTAGTCATTCTTGCATGTGAAAGCTTTGTGATATGCTCTTCTATCTGTAGCTACACCTTCTTTAAGAGGCACAAGTGTTTATACACTTTGCAAAAGTGTCCTCCCATGTGAGGATACAGAGAATGGTTTATGAGAAAATGAAAGAGATTAAGGAAGTGGCTTGTCAAGGTAGTGTAATATAAATTAGTTACATCCTCATGTTGTCCACATTTAATCTAAAAAAAACCAACCTATTAAGTAGCATTTGAAGACCAATGAGTTGGACACCTTCAAAACTGGAGCTGAAATTGTTTGCTGAAATCTTTGTTTCAGAATTCCCTGCTTTAATTAGAAACAAAACAGATGTATTTACTACAATCACAGAATCCAGTCTGTTTGAATTATATTTCCTTTAGGACCTTTAAAACAAAATTCTTAAGCTGGTTGTATTTTTTTTGAGTTAAAAAAAATTAAAAGAAAATTACCTCAATGTATGATCAACTAAATTATCTGGGCTGTCAAATCCCACCCCACCAACCAATTTCAAATAAGAACCAGGAGTCTTTAGCTTTTACTAGAACACAGCTATCAGGAGTATCTCCAGCCTAGATAGAGGAAATAGAATAACAGCAAACACCATTTTATTTAAAAATGGAATCTGCTTTCACTGATAAGGATCTGGTTTGTATCATATACATATCCCATTTATCACTGGATAAAAATACCCAACATGAGGCACTCACTGCATCAAAGATTTGCCATTTGCTTTGAGCAGGTGAATGGCTATATTAATGATTATTGTAATTAATAATGTTTCTATTAGTTTGCCAGGAGTGCTGATCAGTGGTCACCCATCATTAATTCAACAGCATTTTTAAAAGAAGAGAAAATGTGACTCCAAAAGGTGTGTGAACATTGTTCAAACACGTATCTGACAATGAGAGCTGATAGCTGAAGTTGGCAGCTATTTCCATTGCTGGAATAAATGAGTTTCACAGTTGATCAAAATTATCGATAATTTTCTGTATTAACTTCAGCCACGTTACAATTTGACTACAAATGGCAAAATCTGAAATGCTCCAGCAGAATTTGCACAGGCCTATCATGCCAAGGTTTTAGGTGATGCCAACCCTCTGTTCTCCATTACTGAGAAGTGATCCGATGGGTCACGCTGTGCACGTGCCTCTGGAAAACTCACCTCCTCCCAGAAACTCCCTGAACGATTCCAGGGCCTGGATTGGTGCTTCTTACCTAGGAATTATGAGCTCTGTGGATTTGAAGCTATTTTGTTAATTAAACCAAATTTTCAGGCTTCTGAAACTGTTTTGCCTCCTGTTTCAGTGAGTCATTCCACTTTGCAATGGCTTTTTCACCTTGTCTAGTTCATTGGCTCCCAGAGCACTAAAAGCAACTACCACCCTGATGGGATTTAATTTGTGTACACCTCTGCCTGCCATTTCCTTGTCGACTCATTCCAAAGCATGTTCTGTTTTCAAATTTATTTTCTCACATGGGCCAGCAAGCTTTTCCCAACAGGTAGAGCAATATTCACAAGCATGCTGTCCTTCCCCCTGCTCTTTAAAATGTGCATCCAAAGGCAAGATGCTAAGCTAAAACAACCCCATCTTTGAGCAAGGCCACCATAGTAAAGGAATTTTTTGGTTTCTTACGGAATCCCCGTCTCTAGTCCCAGGATACCTCAAAACCTGCCTAACTGGGGACTCCTAAGTGCAGAAAGCTGGTTTCATGCCCAGACAGATGGGTTGTTTTTAGCTTTTATGTTAGTTTTAGGAAAATAATTTTCATGCATTTAGCACCTGCACTGCAGCTGCCCGTTGTCTGGACTCAAAACCACTCTCTTTTATCTGTTGATTACATATTTGTTCAGCTTTACTCATGTTTATTTTCATAATATTTATTTCTTGTCTTTTTTTTTTTCCCCCTCTAATACTGTTTTGGAGAGAGGAGCAGTTGCTGGTGGAGAGCTGTATTCTCAATTCAGATGACAAAAGAGCCATGGGAATTCCCAGATGCCCTAAGTGGTGTACTTACAGATAAAAAAACACACCAGAAAATGTTCATCTGCAAGAATGTCTTGGGCTTGAACGTGATTAACTTCCAAATAAAGTGGCTAGGTGCATTTCCCAGTAATTAACCCAACAGTGGTTGCTTCAATATTTGAAAAAAGAGCCAGTCAGTTGTGAGAGTCTGATCAATAAGCTACAAATTCTGACTTATTGGTGTTTCCCAGTATCTGGATGTTTATTTCTACGATCTCTCTAGAATTTCTTCTCTGAATATGAGCTAAACAGACACGATCAGAATTCATTTCATTATGTTGAAAGTCATGCAAATGCTCTCCCATCACCTTGAAAAATAGTTGAGGTGCTGTTCTTTACTGTTTGTAAATGCTGCAAATATTTACACATGCAAATATCAGCTGGTTTATGAAAAACACACATTACAGTGTTCATAGATCGCTGCGGTCAGCTCAGACTCTTCTACATTTTAAAAAGCAGGTTCATCTTTCTCCCTACCTTGCTACTCCTGAGCATTTTTGGATGAAGTAGGTATTTTCAGGTGGGCAATCTTAAGGCCTAAGGTGGGTGAAAAATGTTTCCTTTAATAAAGCAACTATTTGAATTGCCCTGACTTGCTCTGGCTTGCTCTGTTTGCCTCGTTTCGCAGGAAAGAATTAATTTTCCAAGCTACGTGGGGTGAAGCAAGTTCTTAATATCTCTTGTGTGGCTTAAAAGCAGCTATGTCCGAAAAGTGTGGTGAACAAACATTAGGTGGTTGCAGTAACTACTGTTAACCACAGTTCGTCAGTAGTTGAAGGTGTTACTGAAAAACTGTTTGAGCAAGTGGTTCACCCACAACACTTCATCTTGCCCGATAAAGTCCGGGCAGCCTCTCAGCGGGGGCCACCCTGGTGCAGATTTTCTGTGAGGTAATCATAAGGCCTGAGCAATATGGAGTTTTATTTTGTCTGCTTTTGAAACAGGGTTTGGGCTCACGGCTAAGAAGTTTTCTTAAGAAGCAGGACTAATAGGCTATGCTGCCGGTTAAAGGGATGCAAACAAATCTGGAGTGACTGAAACTTTTTTATTGTTTGGCCTTCAAGGGCTAAGCTGAATCATGGCAGGGAAATGACTGCGTTGCTCAGCCTTTCTCATGACTGACTGAGAGGACAAACTGAGGACATAGGAATGGAGGCTGCTCTAGTTACTTGCTCGGTGTTTTTTCTCCTTTTGGGGTTTTAAAGTTATATTTGTTTTCAAGGACTTTCTCCCTTCTGCTCTGCCCTTCAGGGTTTGTTTTAGTCCATTCAGAAGCATGTGGAATCCCACAGTCGTGACACCACCCAAGAAATGTTTGGCAGGTGAACGCAGCCCATCAGGGGCCTGAGGATTCACTCTCAACGCAATTCTTACGTGACAACCGTTTCCAATTTCAGTTTTCAGGTGCTTGGTTTATTAGCAATACAGCAGTTCCTACAGGAAGCTGACTGAGTAAATGGCAAAACCCTTCTGTTCAAAACTCAATTTTCTATCAAGCTGGTTCTGATGGAAGAGATTTTCAGCGATTTCCAAAACAGCATGTAGATAATTAAGGAAAAAAACCTTTTGTGGTTCTCAAGCCTCCAGCATTTGCAAATGGTCTATAAACGTGCCTATTACTCCAGTCCAATAATCTTTCTACTCATTACTTAATTTCACGTAATACTGCAGCAAAACTAGAGGGCTGAAATGTGTACTCGGTGTACTTTTAGAGTGGCGAGCCAAAATGCCACAGGCTAGTGATGAACAAATACCTCTAAGTTATTAAACTTGTCTGTCTTACTTGCTTTTCATTGTATTCTGTTGAGATTGTATTTTCTGTCTCCTGAAAATTTCCTGAATGACTGTTTGATATATGTGACTCTCCGAGTTCTTCAATATGAGGATGTTTCATTTATTAGCCTGGGGAAAGCTGATAGGTGGAGATTGGTATCTTAGTTCCATTCTTATTTTTGTGTCTGTTTTTTCATTTTTTGATCAATATCTCCTCCACAAGCTTCCTGTAGCTGTGCAGAAGAAAACAGCCTCAAGCTGTGGGATTCCACATGATGAGGCTGGGGAGAGGACAGAGCCATAGGTCTGCTCTTTCTGTGCCAAGCCACTTTGGGCTGGCTGTGTCTCTACACAGCCTGTTCAGTATGTGCAACCACACCAGGCCTGCGGGGAGACTGGGGAAATGCCTTACTCTACTGGGAAACCTTCACCAGAATGTCAGTTGATTTCTTTACCTATGTACCTGCTGTTTACCTGTGCTTTTTAAGATATTTTGTCTGTTGGTTTGGTTTTTCCTCCTTCTAAAAGAAGTGCTGGCCTTTCTGTGCTTGTCTGACGTGCAGCATGTTTTCATGAGTGTGGTTTTAAAATCATTTTATTGCAGGTAGGTTCAGGAGAGCACCTCTGCAAGTGCTCCTCTTGTTCTTAGTGAAAGATCAATCCTGACTGGAGGTAAAGAGCTTTGGTCTTTGATGCAGTGACTAACAGACACAGAGGTGTGCAGGCTGGAGGGAGTAAAGAGTTGGGTGGAAGTTATGTGTAAGTCAATCGTCATTTCCGTTTAAGTCACTTCATCTGCCTTATTTGACTTAGATTTCAACCTTCACAAGTTTTAGAGCTTTTTCTCTTCCCCACAGCAGCTGTTTTACTGTAGATGCCCTGTGGTACCCGGACATCAATTCTGCATCAGCAGCGCGGGGCCTTCCGTGAAAATGGCTAATGTATTATGGGTCATAAATATTCATATTTTCTCAGAATATTTATGAGTAGTGCTGTATTGGATCTGACTGAGCTGGAGTTCGTTTTCCCCAGAGCAGCCCTCAAGGTGCCGTGCTTTGTATTGAGAGCTAGAAAGGTGTTGCTAACACCCCGGTGTTGCGGCTGCGGCCGAGCAGGGCTCGCACAGCACCGAGGCTGCTTTTTCAACGTTCCCCCCAACAGTGGGACGAGATCTTGGGAAGGGGACACAACTGAGACAGCAAACCCAAATTGACCAAA
The DNA here is from genome assembly GCA_013396935.1 of Baryphthengus martii. Classification (NCBI taxonomy): domain Eukaryota; kingdom Metazoa; phylum Chordata; class Aves; order Coraciiformes; family Momotidae; genus Baryphthengus; species Baryphthengus martii. The sequence continues at coordinate 7,349 of VWZK01011066.1, forward strand.
GAGATATTCCATACCATATGATGTCAGCTCAATAATAAAAGCTAGAGAAAGAGGGAGCAGGGCATCCTCTTGTCCTCGAGAGCAACCGCTACGCGTGTTGGAGCCCTACTTCCTCGTACGGGCCAGACATCACCTACTGATGGGAAGTAGAGAATAAATCTTTGTTTTCTTTTGCTTCCACACATGGCCTTGCTTCTCTTTTCATTGATCTGCCTTTGTCTTAACCTACAAGTTTCTCCCCTTGGTCCAGCTGAAAGGAGGATGTGTGGGGAATGATAGAATGGCTTGGTGGGCACCTGGCTTCCTGCCAAGGTCAAACCGCCTCAAGTATAATTTTACCTACGATTTAAGAAGGATGCTTAAAAATATATCTTGTTTTGCAGTATTTTATTGGTCTAGAAACTACCTTTCTGCCTGTGATTGTCATGTCACTTGTGTCCACAGCTGTGCAGAGCTGGTTGGAAGCAGAGCTGAAATGCGTGTGAATCTTTGCAACGTAAACTTCAGTGTGTGTTTGTGGGTGCTAACATCATAGAATCATAGAATGTTAGGGGTTGGAAGGGACCGCTAGAGATCCTCTAGTCCAACCCCCCAGCCAGAGCAGGATCACCCAGGGCAGGCCACACAGGANCCATAATGAATTGGACTTTCAAATGCTCTAATGGCAATGGCAGGTAGCGTACACCGAACAATCTCCTTTTCCAAGTTCACATAATCTGTAAGTAAAGCACATCTTTGGCTTACTGTTACATAATGTGTAGTCTGTTCTTCTCATTACAGAAATGTTGTCATGACAGGCTCTTCCTCTTCCATCTTAGCTGTATAAATAGCATCGTATTCTTGTTTTTCGAGGTGAACTGTCATGCGTGTCACTCTGCAAGGAGTTGCAGGAGGTATAATTTTTGTAAAGCGATGCTGAAACGTGAGCTACTGATCTCCAGTGAGAGCTTTCTGCTTATTCCTGTTCTTGCCAAAGGCATCAGCTGAGGATTGTCGTTCCTCTTGAGTACTGAAAATGTGTGACTCTGAATGAAAGGCGAAGTATTTAATATATCAAGAAAGGATATTGCTTTGGGATTTGTTTTCTTTCTAATACAAATGCAGTGATATTGTCGTAGTAATCTAGAGTTACTTCCTGTCTTTGGCAGTAGCCATTGCTGAGAGTTTCAGAATAACAGGCAGTTTCCCCTCCCTGTATTTCATCTGCGTCTTCCAGAACGGGTGTCTGCAGCGTACGACGTGCTGCCTGTTGGGCCCCATTCTTGCCTTTAGCAGAAGATTTGTTCAAGCCCAGAAGAAGGGGATTTAATAACTCATGCAGACTTTTTTCTTGCTAGGCTTGTCTGTGATCACTAATTGTCATCCAGATATACGTTCAAGTCCTCTTAATTTCAACTCACAACTTCATCAGCTCTGCATGACAACATCTGCAGAACGTCTAAAAGTACAGGGTCTTTCTTTTGTGTGTCTTGCCAGAAACAGGAAAGCGTTTTCCCCGCTCATCTTTCACCTTGGAACTGTGAAGAATGTTGTCTTTTATCAGTCCCTCTTTGTCTCTTCAAAAGGTCTCTTTGGATGACTCAGGTTCCCAAGGGACTTTCTCAGCTCTTAGCTGAAGAGGTGGGCATAAGGAATCCTTTTCCGAATTCTGGAGTTAAGTAGCTAGGTACTGAACCTAGGGACTGAATTAAAATTCCTGCCCTTTCAGTTAATTAGGGTTCTTTGGGAAATTCTTTTTATGTCAGAAAGCTAACAGTTCATGAAGTCCTGACTCTCTAGAGTCAGCTGGGAAAAAAAAATAAAAAATGAGAACAAACAACACTGGCATTTATAATTTTTAGGCAGGGAAAAAAATATGAGGTGAAACAACTACTATTTGCTTTAGCTGTGCAATGGGAATAAAGCAAGAAAACTCCTTCAGGCACCGTGAAACATAAACCTCAGTTTTCCTTCATAAAATTATTCACAAATCTTAAGCAGTGAAAATCAGCCAGGCAGAATTATTTATCACTGGTTTCAAGCACTAGACTTTTGCTTTCATTCTGAAATAGCTTAAAGATGAATATGATCTGGGATAAATGAGAGCCTTGCATCGCTGTAAGTTACTGATGAAAAGAAGGAAAAAATCAATCTTTTTAATAAAAGCCTTCTGCCTGCTCACAGGTTGGACAGGGATAAATGGTCAAACTTGACTCAAATGGTGTGAGTCCTCCCTGTGGGCAGGGTGATGCTGTGGTCCTGGTGAGTAAGAGACTTGACGTACAAGGATGGTTCTTCTTTTCATCTACAGAGAAGGCAGAGGCTTGGGGATGCTTTCCTTGGATCCTGTGCATCCAAGGTTGAAAACCCATTGAGATGTTTTGCTGTGGCTAAGGAGAGGCTGGTCTAGCCCGGCACTGCTGTGTCTGTGCACGTGAACGCACGTGGTGCTACTCTTGGCAGACGCTTCCCCGTACTCTCCTGACACCGGGTTGGAAGCTGAGCAGTTAGCCTAAGAAGCCTTGTCAGAGCTTCACTTTGGAAATTGGTGCCTTTAGTGTTCCATAGGTGAAGTCTGGCTGTCAGTTCCCAAGACTGGACACGTAATAGGAAAGCAGCAGGTGATTGCAGTTTAATAAAGCCCCTTGGTGCCCTCATCTGCTGAATAATAACTTTTAATTGCCAGTTAATGTCTTTTGCTACATAAACAGGCTTTTTACTATTTGTGTTCCAGAGGAAGGTTACTCTTGATAGTAGAATCTTTAACCTTGGATCTTAAGAAGCTTTTTTTAAATCACAATTTGAGACAAATAGGATGCTTTAGGGGGTTTTACTGCCTACAGAATCCTGTAAATTAAACCACTCTAGATATACCTATCTGAAGAACTCTTAACTTTGCGATTTCTATTTTTAGAATGGTGATGAGCTCCAAGGGAGGAACTTGCCTTGTAAAAATAAAGTCTCAGCCACTCCAGTTGTGTTGCTGCCCATCTCTTCCAAGATACCTGGGATCTTTGCGATGAGAGATGTTCTTGTGTGCTCTTGCACTTCAGGCAGCTGCCCACAGGCAGTTACATCCAATGCCCGTTGCTCTGGGGCCTGGCAGAGTATATATCATCAGCAGGCTCTTGGAGCACAGCCGTAAGTGATGGTATTTATGATCCTGTCACTGCTTCTGCCCATACCATACCTATTGTGCTAGACCATGGGGCCTGGTTGCTTAGGAACAGGTTTGTGAGATGACAGCAGCGCCCGTCTCTTGGTTTTCAGCAAATGAGGAGTGTTAATTTGTAGGAGTTCATATTGTCGCCGACTCGCTCTGTGGTTCATTAAATCCAGTGTGTTTAACTAGTGCATTCTCTTGAAAGATTTAATTTAGCTGAGTTTTCCAGCTCTGTTAAAAGTACAGCGCAGCAGGCATCAGCTGGGAGCTCTGGGAGCAGGGCAGACCTTAATACCAAGCGTAACATTTAGTAGAGTGTCTAGGGGGATGTGCTTGTGCCTGCTTATTGCGTTTCGAAAGCGCTTTACCATTTGCCAGGCTTTTTATTTTTCTTGAATTTCAAATTCCTAAGGGAGTTCAACAGAAAAGGAAGCGTTTGTGTTTCCCTGTAATAACCGCTTACGTCTTACCGCAAAGAAAACACAACACCCCCCGCCCCCAACTTTTCACACCACAAATGTGCAACAGGTAGAAATGAAAAGCAGGGAGCCTGGCTCAATACTGGCCTATACCCAGTGCTATTCCTCCATCACTGCCTCCCTTTTCTACTCCAATCCCCAAATCCCTCCAGCCTCTTCCTTCCCTTCTTGCTGCCTTTCACCCACCCTCCCACGCTCACCTCCTCCAGGTCTCCTGACAGAGCGGGCAGCGTTTGCACAACTCCCAGTCGGCTCCTCGGCAGTCAGGCACAGCGACATGTGCCTCTCCTGTGGGCTGGTGTGTGAGGACTAAAACTGCTTATGTCATGTGGAAAGCAGAGTCTCACAGATACTGCCTTGTGAGCTATACCCTACTGCGTGTTATGGCAGGAAAAAAAAAACTGGTTTGGGTGTCATCAGGGAGACAGCAATGTAGGAAGGTTTATTATATTCTTATTTTCACTTTCAGTTCACAATTTACATACCCGCAGGGAGCCTTTTTTTTTTTTTCTGCTTACAACAGTCATTTTGAATGATAATGTCATTGAAAATTCCATTTTGCCTTTGCCTTAAATGCTGGAAGGTTTCCCAAACAACGGAGCAAGAAGAAAGCAGCTGTTTTCTGCAAGGCAGAGAAATTGTAAACTTTACTGCAATTCTTCAATACTCTACAGCAAAGGCTTTAGTATCTGTCACTTACTCAAAGTGATAGGTGTTTGTACAGCACCTGGCAGAATGATAGTTGGGTTTTGATATTTTCTTTTTTTTTCAGTGCTATTGTAATGGAAGTGGTACAGTGCAAATATATTACAGCTCACGTAAAGGGATGTATGTAATTAGCAGTTCACACATGGGTGTTAAACTGTTGTAATCAATGGAAATTTTATCGATGCAAGTAGGGGCAATGGGATTTGGTCCCAAAATATCGAACTTTGCAATGCCTGAGTACTTAGGGATGCGATTCCTGGCAGGCTAAGGTGCTGCGTGAGATTGGAGTATAACGAGTTCCTACTAAATCGTCCTGAAATTCCTTGTTTCTTCCCAGAGCAGAGTGGAATTACGTTGTTGTGATGATAACGTGCAGTCCCACTGGAAATTGGCCAAGTGAAAAGAAAAAAAAAATATGATTTTCTCTGCATTAGCTGTCTCAAGTGATCAACACATGATTGTAAAGTGCATGGGCACGTAGGGAGTTCTGCTTCAACGTGGGACCCGGTTTTGCCTCCTGCACAGATTTGCGTCCCCCAAATCATACAGTTTGGCACAGATTTGCTGTCAGTTGGGAGCTCTACTCAAGCCCTAGTAGTTTTGCCTCAGCTTGAGCTTTCCCATGCCATATGGACATGCCTGATGGAGAGACAAGAAAAGATTTTCTAGGAGTGGTGAGAGAGCTATAGCAACCCTCAGGGCTGGCATCTGTGTTCGCTTGTCTTACCACTTAATAGCAATCACAAAATAAGGGACCCTTTCTTATTTGTGGATGATTGCTTTCACCCCAGGTACATCCTGGGGTTCTCACAGTCTGTGAGAACTTCTGAGTGGCCCCTTACTTTATTCCCATTGATGGGTACCATCAACTAAAACAAAGGGTAACTTTTGTCCTTTTTGTACGACTGGTTGTAGTCCATGGATGTCAAGAGTGTATTGACTCCAACTGTAGCAAGTCGCAGTGGGGAGAAGACCTAAAACAGGTGGTAGTGTCCAGGGCAGGTGTGGTGTCCAAGGCAAGTAGTGACTGATTTTTGTGACACTCTTCTGTCTTCCTCTCTGAGGAAGAGTTTGGGAGCACAGATTAACTGCGATGTGCCAGGAAGCAGGATCTGTGGTCTCTTTCAGGTCTTGAACTTGGCAGAAACTCATGGCGGTGCCTCAGGCAAGGTGGTATTTTAACCTCTGATGTGGGAGTCGGGAGCGGGAGTTTATCTCAAACTCTGCAGCTAGAATATCTCTCCTGCTTCTGCTCTTCAGCCACTCTGGAAAAAAAACAACCCCGGATTCCATTATGCTCAGCCCCATCTACTCTCAGAGAGGGTAGGTAAAGTATTGGTGACTTTTGGGATAGTCTCACCCAAGGAAAGAGTTTCTCTCTGCTTTGCTTTGTTTTTCCTTTCTACTATTGCATTGCACAGTTCTCCAGTCATCTTGGTCAGGGCCATTTCTTCAGACAAGCTGATCCTAATGGTCTCTTCGGGCCTTCACCGCTGGCAGGATTGCTGTAGCAGGGAGCAGACACGTGTTTTCTCAGTACACCATCTCAGAGTTGGGTACCTAGACAATCTCTCTTGCTCTGAGATACTCTGGATCCTATCAGTCCTATAATTGACTTTACAACGTGGGGATGTGCTCTAGCATCATCTAACCAACATCTGGTTGATCTTCAGTCACTCCTGTGAACACAAGGGCAATTTTTATGTCTTCAGGGAAATTCAGCCCTTGTTCCATGTTATCCACAGGGTGTGATCAATCAAATAGCTGAAAGGGGTTGAGGGCTTGAACTATTTAGAGATGGTGCTTTGCTGCCCTTGTAGAACATGGCTGCTCTAGTAGTGTCTTAACACCTGAGAGCACCAGAGCAGCTCTGGGGTGGGTATGAGACTGGCATTCATTTTGCTGTGCTTGGACTAAAGCTCCATCTGTGCCAAGGATGAGTCATTCCTGAGCCCTAGAGCAAATGATTCCTGCCCTAAAACAAGCGATATAACTGCCCTTTTCACGGAACTGGTGATGGCAAAACACTGTGGTTTAGCTCTTCCGTGCTCAGTTCTACAGCCTAAATCTCACACGCCCTCATAATAGGATGGACCTTTGTGTCCTGGGCGGGAGGGGAACCGCACGTCCTAAACACGGGGTTCCTGGGAGGCAGTCGCATGGTGTGGGAGAGGTCAGGAAGCTTGGGCAAAGCCAGCTACAGATGTCACCAGAGAATTTAGCAGCTGTTGGTGTCCAGCTGAGCCTCTGTAAGGGACAGGGACAGATCGTAGCAACACCAGCTCTAGTGAAGCACCAGCAGCGGCAGGGATCGCTGCCCACTGAAATTGGGGGGACTTCTTTCTCCAGAAAATCAGCATCTGCTGTTTGAAGGGTGACTTATTTTACACTCCAGGTGCACTTGAACACAGTTATAGAGAGACTTAAACCACTACATGAGCTGCTGTTGTGGAAGTGCAAATAAGAACACTGCAGAGCGCTTGCATCACTGAAAGTGGCCCAAGTCCAAAGCAGGATTTGGTTCTGTGCTTCGGGCGGTAGGGTTGTGCGCTCGTACCAGATGGAGACTTTAAATTTTCATCAGCAGGTTTATAAACACAAAGAATACCCTTTTATCAGCCCCCAGGTCTTCTTCTAATAAGCTGCAAATGCTGAACTTCAATTAACGTGGAGTGGAGGCGCAGATGAAATAATACACGTTCTTACTGATGATTATCCATCATGTGCAAATGAAGTCAAGACATGAGTAAGGACCTGCTTCAGTTTTTGGGTGGTTTTTTAGGTTGTTTTTTTTTGTGGTGGTTTATTTTTTTCTGTTTTGTAGTAGAAATGAGTGAAAATAGCTAAAAATAATTCAAACCAGATTCTCCAATAATGAAACTCCATTGCAGGGAAATGGAGTACAGGTTTTCAGCCCTGCTCATCTTTGCATTGGCTTCTGTAGGTGTTGGGCCAAGCCAACACAAGGGTGTGTGACAGCTCTGCTGTTGTTTGCCATGGAAGGATAAAGAGCTTATGAAACATGACATTACATTGCATTTTTCCTGCTGCGGAGAGCTGGCTGGAGAGGTCTACGTTTTGAAGCAACATCGCTCTGTGTTATCAGGGAATCTCGGCTTTCTTGAGGGTTGCAGGTGCCCGCAGAGGGAAAGGAATTCATTAGTTGAATGCTGCCTGTGCCTTTAGCAGCGTGCTTGCTGGCCTACGCCGTGTGCTGATGTGCTCTAAGTGTGCTCCAGCTGAGAAGCTCATTCTGGACCCTGCAGGCATCCAGCTACTGGGCTCATGCCCTGTGGTTTATAAAAGATTCAGGAGATTTGTGCATTACAACAGCAGTATCAGCTCTTTAGAGGGGGTTGAGGAAGGACCTCTACCTTGACTGGTGTGTTTTAGAGAGGGAAAGGGTTTGAGTGTATTTGCAAAGATCGGTCTTAGCACGTAGTTTTCCTGACAATTTCCCAACACTTTCTCAAACTGAGGAAAGGTGCAGCTTTGTGAGGCGTAGATTGGTTCTGGGAATTTTGCATCTAACTTTTCGTGTCTTGCCTTAAGAAGGCTTTGGTGGAAAATTAATCCACAAAAAGCGTAGGGCCTACTGTTGGAAAATAGAGATACATCAGTTTGATTCAGTAACTGAAAGAAAACTGTTCTACCAATAACAGAATTGAGTGCTTTCTGACTAATCAACCCCCTGAAATACTTCACAGTCATTTCTTCATTTGATTGTCCTTCAACAGAGGATGGCTGCTTTATAGGTCGTATTTGTTTCCAATAGAATGGAATCATTTCAGTTGTAAAGACCTTTAAGAGCATTGAGTCCAACTGTAAACCTAAGACTGCAGAGTCCACCACTAAACCATGTCTGCAAGTGCTACACCTACACATCTTTTAAATACCTCCAGGGATGGTGATTCAACCACATCCCTGGGAGGCTTGACAACTCTTTCGGTGAAGAAGTTTTTCCTAATATCCNGGGCAGAATCACCTCTCTCATCTGCTGGCCACGCTTCTTCTGAATGGACCTGTTTTCTTGGACTAGCTGTGATTTGCTACTCTGATGGCCTATGTAGATGTTAAAAGAAGGCCACTAAGCTTTTCTTTGGCAGGGCATTGGAAATGACACATTGCAAGAGGAAGAAAAGTTCTATTTAAAATCGCAGAATAGGAGATGAAGCGAAATTGAAAAAAAANGCAGAACAGCATTGCAAAGCTCCATGAAAACCAACTGGATTTTGCTCCTCCCAGACCATGGAGGTTTGAGATTTGTAGCTGGAGGCAGCTGTGGCTCTTTTGAAAAATATGGCTGTGAGCCATGTGTAAGAAGCAGCAAGAGGACAGCGTGGTGCAGGGATCTGCAGTTGCCACACTAGTCTGAGCAAAATTGTCACCTGACTGAATTATTGGAGATGCATGAGGCTTCGGTTCCAACTTAACATAGGTACCGAGGCTGAGAGATTATTGAGGCAAAATCATAGAATCATAGAATGGTTTAGGTTGGAAGGGACCTCTGAAGGTCATCTAGTCCAACC
>VWZK01011066.1:16279-65224 GCA_013396935.1 Baryphthengus martii
ATGGGGAGGAAGAAAGAGGCAATGTACAGTATGGCTGCACAGACATCTTAATTTCATTTTAATGAGTCTCTGACCACTCAGGAAGGGGATGGTACTTTGTGTACTGGGAGGAAAAGAACAGCCTTCTGCCACCACGCTGAGCTTGCCTTTGAACTAGGTCTTTGACTGAAACGAAGGACTGCACGCTGCCTCATCTTTCACAGAACTAGAAAAGACCAAGCTATTTTCTGACTCCCTGTGCCCTGCTTATATAACTTGCAGATGACGGCTGTGCAACCTCTGGCTCAGCCCTGGAAAATTTTCCTGTCGGTGACTCAGGTGCTTGGCAAACAGGCTGGCACGGCAGGCTTGGAGATGAGACTGCAGTTAGCGCTCCCTGGGTACCACAGTCCAATCCAAGGGCTCTTTATGGAGGCTGTGCCTCCTGGAAGCTGCGTGTGGCTTCCCGATCATCCTGGTCGCATCATTGGCAAGAGCCACTGTGCCGATGCTATATTGATTATATGGAAGTACAAAGCATCCCGCTTGATTTCCTTGGATTAAAGAGCAGCACAGCCCTGACTGTTGACCAGACACGTGGGTCAGCAAGGAAGGAGGAGAAGAGCTAGTCAAGAACGAGTCCTCAGCCTTTACATAAATTTTATCCTTAAAAATTTCTGTGGGATGTGAGGAGAGTGGTTAGTGCGGCTGGGCTGCGAAAGTGGAACTTCCTGGGGAAGCGTGAAAATCCCCTTTTTGCACGACCCGTTCCCAAACTCTGTGCCCTTCACCGTAACAGTGTTGGGTTGGAGTCTCTGGCTGAAAGCTGGAGAACAGGACTGCACATTGTGCTGTAGCAGTAAAATGGAGAACTATGAAAAGGAAACAGGCCTAGGATGAAGGGAGAAAACTGAAACAGAAGCAGAACTGCTTCTGCCACAAATTAGGCTTCCCTGTGGGTCAGCTGTCATCTCCAGCAGCAGCAGATCTCAATTTTCACCTCTTTGGAAGTATGACTTGAGAGGAGCCAGGAGGTCCGTACCACTGAGCAGTTTCATTCACTGCGGAGGGCTGAAGCCGGTACAAGCGTGAGATGCCCAAACACAGCCCATCTTGCATGAATCTACGCAGCAAGCCCCTCAGGCAGTCCAGCCAAGTTTAAAGCAGCACTTGGCTCGTTCCTGCACAGACGCCTCTTGCCAGACTGCAGTCAGAGGGGACAGAAAAAGATTTTGCCACAGGGATGACCTGGTGACTAATGTGTTTCATTGATCTTGTCTTTGCAGGAGAGAACAATCTACCCTCTGCAGTTCCAGGGAGCTTTTCTGCTGGAGGCTCTGAGAAAGCAAACAGGAGGTGTTATTCAAAAGCAGGGCTGTGTGAGCCTGCTGAACCTAATGATGCTGTTCTCTCATGGATGTACGAACAGAATAGCGCAGAAGATACCGGCATCAGGAGATCTCTTGATGCCTTCTACAAAATGCATTGCAAAAGACACCCAGGCAGAATGGATCCCACCTACGAGGCTGCATCACAATGTCTGTCACAGAAGATTTCAGAGCTAGCGAAGCAGGATGGAACAAAATATGTGTCACGGTGCCTGCAAATGGCCCAGGTGGTCTTGAACAGAGACGGATGCAAGATCTTTCCAAACCACCCCACTACTGCTTGTTTTTCAAAGCCAGCTGAAGGAGAAGTCAGATTGGAAGACAGAAGCAGAACACCTGGACTCTCAGATGATGTCCTGCAGTTCCTCCTGAAAGGAACACGGGCAGAACACGGCCCTGACGTGTCCCATGAGAAGTGAGCAAGGTGCTGGTTGGTTTCTGTCATTGGAGCTTTGCTTTCACTCTGGAGAGAGGTGGCTTTCTTGGAAAGACACTGCTCCTCTTAGCACCCTCTATTCCATGGAAGGGTTCATCTGGAGCAGACCTTGCCACTTTGGCCTCTGCAGGGCCGCAGCTGAACAGCGGCCTAGCTGAAAACCAGCCCCTGTGTAGGTGTGGATGTCCAAGTGCTGTTGACTATAACAGACTGACTGAAGGAGCTTGGTACGGTGTGCTCCAGACCTAGGGACAAAACTTAAGATTTTAGTTCTGTACCTGACCGATGCTGTGACGCCGGTGCTTCCACGGGGCTGCTCTGCATGTTTACCTACAGGCAAACGAACCCACGGATCATGATTGCAATGTGGGTGAGCTTTTTCAACAGAAAAAGTGTGTGTGCATGAGATAGAAGAGAAGAAATACAGCTTCTGAACAGTTTGGTGTTTGTTTTGGTTTTTTTTTTTTAACAGGAGGGATGAAAAAAAAAGGATCAAAAAAAAGCTTTATCACCTTAGTGATGTTTCTAAACGCTTCAAATGCACCAGCTGAGCAAACTGGGGGTTTCTTTTCCTGTCTGTATGGAGGTGGTTTAAGAGCAACCTGAAATAGATTAATGAGTAAGGGCTCTGCAGAGGTGTCCGTAGGGAAGCTGCAGAGTTGGTGCCAGCTGCCCTGGTTGTTGCCTGCTGTAAGATGCAGAGTACCAAGGAAAAACAGAGCTCACCTATCAGCATGCCCAAGACTGTGGGTCGCTTGGTTGATTCTGTAGGGGCAGTGCTGCTTTTCGGAGCTTTCCCAGAGAGGAAGCCAATGCTCATTGCTTGAGGACACGCTGTTATCTTCACAAGACCTCGGGATCACTTTCCTGGTGTGTTGGTGGATGAAGGAAAATGTTCTGTGAGATATTTGAACCATGGAGGTGGTTGCTCTCCAGGGGTCATCTGACGTTGGTTGATTACGGCAAAGTTTTGCTGCTTCTAACGAGCTCTGCTGCTGTTTATACCCAGAACTTTCTTGCTCTGGTTTTAGTTGGCAAGATCCCCACTGGCTGGCCCGATGCACTGATTGCCCAGCTTGGGTTTTGGTGACTGTCGCTTGCCCTGTGACATCAAGGGCTGACCTGAAGGCTAATTTCCAGCGGCTGGTTTTGGCCACTGCCACCAGGGGAATTGGAGGTACTCGAGATCTGATGCATCGCTCTGAATTTGACAGGCCTAACTCTCCTTAGCTTTGTGCTTAGAGAAAGCAGGAGTGAATCCCAAGGAAAATACTTGCACAAAGGATGTGGAACCGGGCTCCCGCTGTCGAAGGCTCGGTGGGAAGGGTGCTGCTGTCGTGAAGGGCTGCAGTTCAGGCCCCCCTGCTCAGCGTGTGGGAGCCTTTTGAAGTGGCCAACCAGGAGCAAGCAGAACTTCCAGTCCTTCTCTGGACAGGTTACTAGTCTTTACTGTCTGCAATTATAAATGTTCTTTTCTTGCATGACATATTATTCTCTAAAAGAGACGCTTGGGTTGGAGAAGATGATTCCGTGGTAGTCGTTACCAGGGTTGCCAGGCCCACTGCTTTGATGTAGTTTTTGCTTTCTCTCACAGTTTGCTTGAGGGGCTTGCAAATCAAAGATACCTTCTGGGAAAAAAAAAATAAAAATCTGAGTTTTGTCTTCTCCAAACTTCTATTGTCAGATTTTCATTAAAATGTAGAATAAACCTAATTATTTTATGGGAGATTTTTGTATTTCAGGTGCTTACAGAAGCAGAGCTATCAGGATAAACTAGGCTTCAAAATCCTTTTGATTTTTACTTATAAGCAAACAAGCTAAATGTTTATGGGAATCTGACAATTTGTCAGATAATCTGGTGTTAGGAGCTGAAACGTGATGGAGTTTAGAATACCTGATCATTCCTACTGTGAAACAAACAGCTCCATTTCTGGATAAACACTTAATTTTAGAAGGTGTTTCACTGGGATCTTATAGTTCAATCACTTTTATTAAGTTAAACAAGACTGCAGCACAGAGAATAATACTCATTACTCCTTTTCCCACTCACTGCTAATTAATTTTTCAAAGACCTGCACTGGAACCTGCTGTATGCATTTCCAAGTGTACTGAAAGCCAAACCATTTGTATTACTCATTTCCTCCATAAACATCTCTCCTCGATTTCTTCAAATCATGGGGAGAGGAATGAACCTCTCTCCTTTGCCAGGTGTTCCAAGCAAGACCCACCAAGTGCTTTGAACAGGCTGTACTTGAAAGAAGCACGGGCCTAGTCAGCTTTTTATGATGTTCCATAGAAGAAATTGTAATAACAAAGATTACCTCTGCTGAGCAATAGCACAGGGGACCGAACTTATGGCTGGCTGAATTTCTTAAGCGGTTCCATAGTTACGATTAAGATGTGTTGCTTGAAATTAACTAAGTTGAATTTTTTATCCCTCCTATTTTTGGGTTGTTGGGTTTTTTTGGTGACTTTCCTCAGCCTAAAAGAAGGGAATCTACCCATGTTCTGGATCCACTAAACTACTCTTTCAGACTGCTTCACCTCCTTCTTGCAGCAAAGCGTTCGGAAAGGTGGAAGCAGCTTTCAAGGAGCAATCAGCGTAAAATGCGTTGGGCTGCCAGGATCCTGTGTCAAACCAGTCTCAGCGCTGCAGTGGGACAGCTGTGTGACAAAGCCAGCACTGCAAACACAGCCACTGGTGCCTTGTCTTCTGCTGCCAGCTGTAGAGGCGTGAACTTGGCTGAAGCTACTGTCCACTACGAACATCGGCGTCCAGCCAGTGGTGGGAGAGAGGAAGAGGCCAGACACCAGAAAGAGTGAGTGAGGAATTTGGCAGGGGGAAAACTGCCCCAGGATTGCAAGCAATTGTTCTATTCAACATCTTTGTTGATGACCTGGATGAGGGAATCGAGTCTGCTGTTAGTAAATTCATGGTTGACACCAAGTTAGGGGGCANATACAGCCTGAAGCTGCACCAGGGGATGTTTAGGTTGGATATTAGGAAGCACTTCCTCACAGAAAGGGGGATTAAACACTGGAATGGACTGCCCAGGAAAGTGGTGGAGTCGCCATCCCTGGAGGTGTTTAAGGAAAGATTGGACGTGGCACTTAGTGCCGTGGTCTAGTTGGTGTTGGGGTGTTAGGTCATAGGTTGGACTTGATGATCTCAAGGGTCTGTTCCAGCCTCAAGAATTCTGTGATTCTGTGAGTGGGTGCCTTGGGTTGAGCTTTTGAGCAGCTGGTTTCCTGGGTGCTGACCCTCGATCTCCTGCGGCCAGGGTAAGGGAGGCAGCCTTCCCAGGAGAAGTGAGGCTGTCCCAACAGGGTAAAGTGCTCTCAGGCTCCTTCCCCTGCCAGTTTAAATGCATCCTGACAGCGCTTCAGTCCCGTTACCCTTGCCAACATCACCCCTCCACCGACCTCCAGTTCCTTTTTGTCTTTCATGATGGTGCTAATGAGATCCCTGGAGGAGTTTTCTCTTTAAAATGAAACAGATCTCTCTGAGCCCCGAGAGCCTGATGTCAGTGAGCAATGAATTCACAGACGACCACTTACAGTCTCTTGGAGGCCTCCTGGCTCAGCAGCTTTTTTGCTGCTTTACTCCCTCTAACAGGAAGACATGTGCATGTTTTTCACCCACTTGGTTGTCCACCAAAGAGGTGGTTTGCCGTGGTGATGTTGCTTGCTAACTGAGGAGGCTATTTGTTCTCCCACACAGATGTGTTCAAGGAAGCACAGAGAGCGAGAGGAAGGGATGTGCTTAAGGTGACAGCCTATGGGCAAAGAAGAAAGGACAGCTGGGATCTCAAAAGTCAGCATCAAGGTTCCCAGCTGACATCCTTACTCCAGTACAGCCACACTGCTTGCACCAGTTTCAGGATTTGATCTTCATCATTTCAATTTCAAGATAGCTCTTAGCCTGCCAGCCTGGCTGCTGAGATCTCCTATCTGTTCCCTTTCCAGGCTGGCCAGATCCCACCAGAAGTGTCCGTAGCTTGCGCCCATCAGATTCCCTGCTGTGCTTTCACGCGGGGCTGCTATTCCTGCCTTACTGCCCCTGGCAGATGGGCACAGCTGACGTGCTCTGCACGTCTTCCCAGCAAAGGCAATGGAAATTTGGCCGCTAACTTAGAGCGGGAAGAGGCCCCGCTGGCCCAGCTGGCTGCAAGTTATGGCCAAGATCTTTGGCCTCAGTGCAATCTCTCTTTGCAAATGCATTTATACTGGAGCTGTCTGGGTTTAGATTGCTTGGGTTGAGTCATTGTGAAGCTGATACGTCTGTCTTCTAGGTGGTTCTGCTTGGTGTGTTGCTTGCTTGCTTTCATAGCAAGGGTGTTGTACACGTGCTGGAGGACACACAGAATATTGGAGCAGACCCTCAGCTGCTCCTCCAGCTACTCAAGTTAGTGGTGCTAGGGGTAAAAAAAGGAGTTGAAATGAGGATCCAGCATCATTTCTGTGGTAGTAAGTGTATCCGCGAGTGCTGGTCTGTCAGAATCCAGAGAAGAGCGTCCTGTGGACAAAAACGGTGGAGAAAGGTAATGCCAACTGCTTCAGCGACAGATACAGCAGGAAAACCCAAACCTGCTCTTGAGTGTGCTATCTGTAATCACAGGAACACTTTTGGCCTCTCTCTGCCAGCTCACATTGCTTCACCACCACGGATCTGTCGTGGCTACCAGGGCCTTGATACCGATGGGCGTAGGGAGCTATTGTAAGGATGTGCCAGGAGGAAGGACTTCAGTCTGGATCAGATGTTGTTGCTTATTTTTTGCCAGCATTTGTGCTGTTCCACACAGTTAAGTATGAATTGGTGTGCAAAACCTTTTAACTGCCATTTTAAGAGAAATAACTTCCCGGAAAGAGAGAGCTGGAGAAGTCAGAGGACTGCATCTAAATCCCTTCAGTTGCTTGGCTGGATTTGGTGATGAATTGGTCTGTGCTTTGGGTGAGCTCTAAAACCACCTGGGCTCCTATTCAGATGTTTTAAAAAAGAACACGACGACAAACCCATACAATTTCCACAAAGAAAGCTTGGAGCAAAATACGAGGTTTCTGTTCACTAGGAGAGCCCTGCTGCTACTGATGTGTGAGAGGCACTTGCTGGGTTTTGATGGAGGAGAGAAGAAGTCCTAATGGACTCTAGTCTGACCCTGGATCAGCCCCAGGGCCAGACACCGCCTTTTCTACTCATACCAAATGTGAGGTGTCTGCCTGGAGCCCTTCTTGGGGCTGTAAGGAGAAAGGGTGCGTTCCAGGGTGCTCCTCCTGGCGCCTGCAAAAACCTGAGCTGCCATCTTTTTATCCACTTTTTGAATGAGATTTAAGAAAAGATTCAAGGAAATCGTCGTTCATTTGTTACCAAGGCTTTGAAATGATGGCAAAATGAGGCAATTTTGGTTTGGAAGGTGCAGACTTCAGGAAGTTAAACTGAGGTTCTGCTGTGGGGGGATCCTGCTGCTTCTCTACGTGCCGAGGGGCAGAGGAGAGGTGAGGCACTGCCTCGCTTCTGCTTCAGCTCCTCCAGGCTCTTGGGCCTGCGCTGCCACTGCCTTTAACATCTCAGGTTTCTTGTTAGAAATTTCTGCTGCAGCACTAAAGGGATAAGAGGACTTACTACTCTTCAACTCTTTAGGAAATGAGATACAAGCAATGACAGAACAGAGAATAGGTGGCTGCTGAAAGCACAAAGATAGCAGCAGAGGAGAGCATGAAGCTTCGGTTTTGAAGAGCAACGTAGGCAGAACAGACTGGATGCAGCTGAAAAATTTGGATTACGACTCCCATCTACAAATCTTGGCTGACATCTCGCAGAGGACGCGGTAAGCTCTGTGCTACTGAAACGCACAGTCTTTTGAAAAGTTTGCACCCCTCAGAGTCAGGAGCGCCTGTAATTCTGGGCACTGCTCACTTTCAGGTGCCAACAAGCCTGCCAAAAATAGATGTGTGCCTCACACTGAGCCAGAAGGAAGGGCAGAGACAGAGCCTCTTGGAATAAACATCTCTGGTGCAGGTGATAAATTTGACGCAGGGCTTGTCTAGAGGAGAGGATTTTCTTCTTAACTCATTAGGTTTCTTGGAAGTATGAGTGTGATTCTTGTGTCCGTGCTGATTTGTATGGTGGGTGATTGAGAGGCGAAGTTTTGGGGAAGGGTAAATTCCCTACAAGGAAAATGGGTAGGGGATAACTCTCAGTTCAGCACTTGTTTAGGTGGGTGATAATTGGGCATCCTGGGATTTGGTTTGGAAATAGTTGGCCAAAGTGGTTCTTTTTGCATGGTTGAAGATGCTACTGCAAAGCACTTCTGGGTTCAGTGCCTTCACAGACACAGCCCCCGCACTCGTGGCAAGATGAAGGAGAGGAAACTTGTGGCCTTAGCAAATAAAACCAGAAATTATGTGCTTGGGGTGCCAACAGAGGAGAGTTCATGAAGCTTGAAATTACCTTCTGGAATGGGAGTTACGTATAGAAAGACCGTGCATTGTGGTTGCTTTTCATCTGTTCTGAAGTCAAGGACATGAATCAACCTGTGCTCTTTTTCCAAAAGTCCAATGCTTTTCAAGTGACCTACTGTCCCTCTGCCCTATCCCTACGTATAGAAAAGGATGAACTCTTGTATGCAAGTGTTGCTGCCCTTAAACGTGTCTGGTCCCAGCATTCATGTCCCAGCTTTGCTGCTGCCGTGGCCCCTGATACACTGCCAAGTTCAGTATCTATTACTAGGTGAAATATTTGCCTTCTCCTGTCATGTTGCTATTCCCCAAATTTCAAGTATCTCAAGAACTTTTAGCCCTGTTGCTTTTGAGACGGGTTTTTTTTTTTGCCTCCCATGACTGGAAGAAGCTGCAGAAGCACAGTCAGAGGCTCACTGGTTTTCATCTAACTTCTTGGATGCTCTCAAAAGCACTGAGATAGCAGCCTGGAGGTTCGGCTATTCATGGGGCGGTTCTTCCGAATGAAGAACAGGATTTTCTGGATATTTAAGTACCAGGAGTGGTATGAGGTCCTCACGAAAATGTCCCACATTCTGTACACGTCTTGCCAATTTTTGCAATAAGCCCTGAGAAACCGTGTTTCTTTTTGAGGGGGTGAAGTGCTTTCCTCTCTGCCTGGCTTGCACTTGATGTAGCTTTGACACTTCCACAGTTTCAGCACTCGGTGAAGGACAAACCACCTTCTTCTCAGAGGCTCTTTGCTGTTGGTTTCTCTCCATTTGCTTTGTTTGCTTCTGTGACCCACCCCATTGTTGGTTTGGTTTGTTTTTTTTCTCCACTGCATTATTTAAGGCAGGAAATAACCTGTGTTCCTGGAGGCAAGGAACCAAGTGATGCTGGACCGCTTTGTACCCTAACAAGCTCCACCACCATGAGCTCAGCAGACAGCTGCGCTGCTTTGGTTCAGCTTTCTTTTGAAAAGAGGAAAACTCGGCTCTAACCACTGAACATTTAGCCACTGGGCAAAAAAAATAACACCCCCAAAGTTATAGTCTCCTTGAAACCCTCCTACCAGTTGTTGCCCGTGCCGTGTGCGCACGCTGTGCGGGATGTCTTGCAAGGGGCACCTTTGAGCAGCAGGAAACATTCCTCCAAGTGGTTCTGCTTTCCCCCAAGCATGACCTGCTGCTCAGAAGAGCTGGCTGTGTCACCCCAGGGCAGAGCTGCCCAGCAAGCTGATCCCAGGGGCACTTGGCGCCCTCCTGCCCTCCACTGCCTGCCTGCTTCAAGAGCTGTAGGAGGGAATTTTCCCAACTTTCCCTAAATCACGCTGCTGCAGCTCTGGCAATTTGCACAGAGGGAGAGCGGAGATTCCCACACCCTGTTACGAAGGTTGCGCACATGCAAGTCACGTTTGTTTTCTCTCTTGTTGCAGTGGCCCTGCCTGAAGCAGTGAAGATGTCCTCTCCACAGCCTGTGTTCCCTCCACCCACCTCTCCTCCATCTCCCGGTGAGAGCCCTTGCAGCAGGGTGCCCTGTGCTATCCCAGGTCTGTTCCCAAGAAGCTGTTCCTAAGCTTTGGGCTTCCCATGGGCCCTCTGTCACTTCTGTTTGTCCCATTGTGTACTCTGGTAGTATGTGGAGCCTGACTTTGCAAAGGCATTTGGTGCCTTCCACTGTAGAACAAATCCAAGGGTTTTTCCCCTTCTGCCTGTTGAAGAAAGCGTCCTGGCTTCACAGCAGAGGAGCAGCACTCCGAGCCTGGCTTAGGACGTCACCCAAACCCCACAACACCCGTCAGGGCTGTGGGTATACAAGATCTTCAAGTTAAATGTGTAAGTGAAGTAAAAGATGGGGAATAACATCACCTCCTTAGGGCCAAAATTAATCCATCATTACTAAGTAGGAGAAACATAGGCCGTGGTGAGGACCTGACAGCCAGTGCCTGAGGGCCTGACCCAGATCCAAAGCCCACCCAAGGTCCTGGGGAGGTTCCTCTGTTAGCAGTGTGTGCACCTTGGCTTGGGCATTTACCAGCTGAGCTGGACCAGAATCCCTCAAGATCTGAGAGGGGTGACTCACACTGCTGCAGGCACAAACCTCCTGCCCATGCTCACCAGCCACCTGCATTGCCTTGGGGCTCATCTTCCGGCTAAGTCTGGCAGGCAGCGAGCAGCGAGCGCTGCCTCTCTTCCCAAAACGAATCTTACATAAATTCCCGATCCAAACTATTTTATAGCCTTGACGAATCCTCCTCTGAAGTCATTCACCACTTTCCTCCACTCGGAGCTCCTCCAAGATGGTTGGTATTGATGGCCTCGCTGATGCCTACTCCGACAGAATTTTTATTTTCCCTCCCACGCAGCCGCTCGTGGGAGGCATCGATTCGTGCCAACGATCCGCCCGATGCTGGAGCCAAAAGGCAGCCAGGGAGAGAGCAACAGACAGGTGCTGGAGCAGATCCTTAGCAGACATTAATGAAGTAGCTCCCAGCCTGTGAATGGAGCCAGGGCCTCTTTTACACCAGCAGAAGGTCTTTCCCCAGGAGTCTGAGGTGTTTTGGTACGTGTGGACATACTGGGACGTACAGTTACCCAAATGGGTGTACAACAGGCAGGATACATCCTATATAAATGTGTCTGTTTTGTTATTGGGTGTGGGTGATTTGGGAGGGGACGTGTGTTTTCCCAAAACACAAAAGTTCATTTTAAAAATACCCTGTTCTGTAGGCTTTCCCTAATGACTATTTTCCCCCACATATCTATTAGCCAGCAACATATGCCAGCATTTCTTCCTTAAAAGTAAAAACTGGCACATAGCACACGGAGCATGAAATAATAAGATGTGATTAAGACAGTAGCTGGAGCTAACCAAATCCAGAAAACTCATGGCTGAAAAGGCAAACTTTTGTTTAAATCACCTTTGCCGTGGCTTGTTTAGTTGCAGGTGCTGTGAATTAAGAGAGGAAGTCTTGTAATGAAAGAACATCTAGCATGGAAAATCTCACCTCAGTTCAAGCTGAACAAAGTTTCACTCCTGCCAGAAGGTAGGTTCTTGTAATGGGAAATGGCAGTCAACCTCAGGGCAGGTCATACCATCCAGCTAAGCTACCTGTAATGACAGCATTTCTGGGTAGGCTGCAGTACGTGGGCCAGGAGCGCTGCTGAGGGGGTGCGAAACTCAGCACCTCCCACCAGGGAAACAGGATGAGTCTGTGGTCCAAGAGGTGGGTAGGGGAGATCAGTGCTATACCCTGCGACATCTGTTCGGTGTAGCTTTCACCAGTTGGTTTGTCCTGAGTTCCCAGAAGCTTGTTCTGGATATTTGAGAGCTTCAAAGAAGGATTGAGAGGACAGGGTGTTTAGAACCACATCTTTGTCTGACAGTGACTCTCCTAAAAAGACCACAATTAGAGGTCGAAATAATACGGTTTTGTGTCTGTGGTGCTGGCCCACTTGTTTAAGAAGTGACTCAGCACGTGCTCTATGAGGCTGGCTTGTTTTCCCATCCTTTCTCCTCACCCTCCCTGGGTCTGGAGGGTCCCTGAGGGAGCATCACTGCTCCAGGCACAGTCTGAGGGCCACAGGGCCTGCCGAAGGCAGTCATAGGATAGCTGCCTACGCGTTCACAAAGCGCTGCTTCCTTCCGCACGATGGCTGGATCTACAGATGAGTTGCTTTGTGGTGTTTTTTTTTTTTATTTTGGGGTGGCTTTTTCGTGATCTGAGTTCTCAGTTCAGTAAGGAAAGGTTGGTCTTAGTTTTGAGACGTGTTGGAAGCAGAAAGAGGTGCCCATGAGACAAGTACCACCTAAAGTGATGAGAAAAGTGCGTATAGAC
This sequence comes from Baryphthengus martii, assembly GCA_013396935.1. Classification (NCBI taxonomy): domain Eukaryota; kingdom Metazoa; phylum Chordata; class Aves; order Coraciiformes; family Momotidae; genus Baryphthengus; species Baryphthengus martii. The sequence goes on from VWZK01011066.1 coordinate 28,359, forward strand.
AAGTCCTGTGTCTGGGTTTTTGTCTCTCTGAGTGTCAATGCTGGTTGGCTGGTTTACAAGAATAACCTTTTTGCATGTGAATTACTGAGACAAAAAAGTTTTCTGGGGTGAGGGAACACAGACTGTGGCTAAAGGCTGTTTTGAAGACGAGGGGAGTCTTTCCAGAGGCAGCAGTGTTGTCCTGGACAAGGGTCAGACCTGTTTCTGGGCCCCTCCCTCCTGCTCCTGCTGTCAGGGGGTGCTTCTGCCACACTAGTGCTTGATGAGAGGAGATGGCATCTGTGCCCAGCCTGCCCCAAGGAGAAGGAAATCAAGCCAGTTAAGCACAGATGCTTCTTACCCAGCATTTGAGGGCAGCAGGCACCCTCTACAGCCCTGAGCTGTCCTCAGAGCTACTCAGAGTTACTCAGCATGGGTGGGACAGTCAGCCATATACACTGCTCGGCCAGTGTTGAGTGCTTCTAACCTTGAGCAGTGGTGTCTTCTCAACTTTGCTCCCAGTGTAAATTGGCCACACTTGACCCATTTGAGCTGAAATAACCCCCTGGTGGCCACCCGACACGGGTCTGCGTGGAGGGGCAGACATGCAGGAGCTGTCTCTTCCCAAAGCCAGGGCATGGCATTTTGCAGGCTCAGCACACTTCACACGAGAGCTGGCAAAGCCACCCCGCTGTGGCTTTCTCTACTCTGTCCACAGTAGCAGAGTCTCTTTCAGAGCCGTGTTTTCTGTTTTTCCTGCTTGTATCACCTCTACACCCCCAGGGCTACAACTGGGGGCCTTTCAAGATCATTTTTTCCTCCCACGGTGTTTCAAATGTTTTCTGCTCAGCCTTTCAGATGTCACATGGGGTGGCTGGACTCAGTCACCTCCAGAGGCCTCCTGTTTGACTGTGGCCAGCACCAGCTGCCAGCAGAAAGGCTGAGGAAACCCTGGGACATAAGGCTGAGGTATGGGGCCGAGCCCAAGGCTGGTTGGAAATCCAGAGAGAATGTCCCAAACCTGCTTTTTCAAGAGACAGGCCTGAGTGTGAAGGATCAAAGGTGCTAAGGGCCTCAGAGAAAGCTGGCACCACCTGCTTCCCATGGGAGCCTGGCTCCCAGCTGGTCAAAGCCACCTTTCCAAGGCCTAGAGGAAGCAGCATGGCAGGTTCCCACCTTAGTACCACTGGATAACAGGTCACAGCTCTTGGCATTTCGTTTCTACCTTGTGAGGACATTTAATCTTGAAAGAGGTTTTTTCTGTATTCGCTGGCAGGCTGTGTGTTGGCTCTACATCCCTGGCAGGGGGCCTGCAGCACATTGCAAGTGTTTTTGGCCAGAAAGCTGCAGAGGCAGATGTGTGCGATGGGATTTGGAACATCAGCAAAGACGCCCGTCGCTCTCTGCCTGGTCCTGCTCGTAGGTTGCCAGGGGCCAGCTGCAGTGAACCTCTGCTGTTTGCTGTAGATGCTGCTCCTTGAAAATCGGTATTTTTCCAGGGAGTGCAGCAAGAACCCAGTATCCACTCTCTGGCAGCCACAAAGTCATCAACTACTAGAGCAGCTGGGTGGATGGGATGGTGCCTGAGTGCCAGGCAGTGTGAAGGTGAGTTTCTACCAGGCTGTGCTCCTCTCTCTGACCAGGGAGAGATCTTTGGAGAAGGGACAGAGCGGTGGCCCTGATGTGGTGCCGTGGGATCAATGTGCAGCATCTATGCTTGGAGTCAGTATGTATTGCCAGCCTTGCCTGGCTCGTTTGTACAGAGGTGGTAAAGCCAGGAGTTTTGTGACCATCTGTGTTTGAAGAGAAGGGCCTAGAGGAGTATTACTGGCAGGTGGGTAGAGAAGAGAGACCCAAATTAATGTCTCCCTGAAGTAAATACAGTTAAGTCAGTCAGCTTGTGTCCATGCCAGCTGATCACTCAGTACTTGTCCTGTCAGCCGGTCAGCACTCGCAGAGCTCCAAACTGCGCCATGCCCAGCCAAAATTGCTGGGAGAAAAGGGAAGGGTGTGGGGACAGGGCATTGGAGCAGGTGGGTAGCGAGGCTGGGATGCAGAAACAAGCTGGGATTCCTGGGGAGAAAGGGGACGCACTCCAAGTCGCTGCATTCATGTGTCATTAATTCTCCCTCTTGCAGAATAGCTCTTCAGCTCTGAAAATATTCTGATTGTCCTTGAGAGGCGGTTTTCTTGGTTATTGCAGGGTTAGAGGGAAGGGTTAGGTCACATTTGAAGGCCTTTGCTTTTGGGGAACCAAACTCTGGGCACTCCTCCTGCAGATGGAAGTGGTTACTGCTGCTTGGCTCGCAGAGCCACTGGCTGTTGGACTTTTCCCCACTGGTCATGGTCAGTCCCAGCTGCTCATTCCTGATGGCTCCAAGTATTATGGTGGCTGCTTTTCAAGGGCCAGGTTGGATTGCTCTCCTGGTTGGTGTGCTAAACATCAAGTGTTTGCAAAACATCAGGTCAGTGCTGAGCTGTGGTTTTTCTGCTTCCTCTGCCTCGCTGTTGGGGTGAGTTATTTGACGTCTCCAGGGTCGTAATGGAGGAGATGAAACTGGGAGAAAATTCAGGAGAAGAAGAATGGTAGTGTCCAGTGAATGGAGGGGTTGTGTGTGAGGGAGGCAACATCCCTGCCAGGCCCTACCTTGTCCATGTGGCATTTTGCAGAGGAATTACATCACTGGGTAGTTATCATCTCACCCAGGAGGGAGTGCCTGAAAGCTCACGTGTCCACAGCGAAGCCTAAAATGACAGGTCAGGGATGTGCTCTCTGGTCCTGGCTCTCAACTGGTATTTGAATGTAGTCTCTGAAGTTGATGGAACTAGACAAATACACACTGACGGAGTATCTGCCAACTATTTTCAGTTCTCAAGGCTTCATTTAAACTTAAGCCTCTTAAGCCTTTTTTTATAAGCACATAGCATTTCACACAAAAAACCTGAAAGCCTTAAAATCAGGGTATGCAAAAAAAAAAAAGGATTTTCTCACGAGAAGAGATCTTAGCAAAAAGCTCCTCTTGCATTTTGCAGGTTTTGCTCTCTCTTTATCATAGAGTCTTTTTGCAGCTGGGTTTCTGACTCGAGTGACAGCGGTGATTGAAACTTTCTTTGGCAATTCCTTTTGCTCTGAGTACTGGTGTCATGAAGTAGATCTCTCAGCACTGTGTTTTCAGTCTGGAATTATGTGCAAGGGCATAATGGGATTTTCTTTTCAGTACATACGTCGCTCAGCAATAAAAAGTTTCCTTTGAAATCGTTATGGTCTGTTGCAGGAATCTATATACTTTTATTTTACAAAATTGGAATTTGCCTCTGAAATTTCCATGACACTATCAACCACAGAACAATATTGTTCTTACCAGACAGAACCCTTGCTTAGAATCAAAGTGCTATAAATATTTAAAGAAATTAATTACTGAGTAAGCCAGACTAGTGCCCCAGTCTGTAAATATTAAATGGAACATACACAGTAGACAAAATGCAGGCAGAAACACTGAATGGGGCTGTTTCATTGCCTAAATGAAATTATTTGCGGTGCAACGGCAACTGTAAAAGTCATTTTTGCTTAATGACAAGCAGCACTCAAAATACAAGGGCTTAAGTCAGCGATTTGCTTGCTGGAAGAAATTTCCATCCAGTTTTACAGTCTACTGCACAAGCCCCAAACTTACTCACCAGTGAGGTTACCAGTGTGGTTAATTGCATATACTTTAAAAAAAAAATATAAAAATGTTGAGAGGGTTGGTCAGGGGTTGTTTTGTTTTCATTCTAGTGGTCTCTTTACAGCTTCTGTAGCCTGTGAACGTATCCAGAGGCCTTGGAGATTTCTATCAGCTGACACAGGGCTTTTTCCAGAAGAGTGGAGCGGGGTCTGTGCATATATTTTTAATATCTCTTAACAGTTATGACGTGTCTTATAAGCACATTGTAAACCTATTTTCAATGTGGCCATAGAACATTTGACCTTATTTCTGTGGTACGGATGTATCACCGCAGAGCTCCAGCTAGAAGGATCCTGCCTGGAAGAGAATAGGGTTCCAAGTGAGCAAAATCTTCTTTTTTTAAAGAAGACAGACGATTCGAGAAGAGCCAACCTGAACTTTTAAGGTTCTCCTGGTTCTGAAACAGCAATATCCTGTAAATTCTTTAGATTCTTTTTGAAGAAAGTCTTTGAGACTTAAAGACTAGCAGTTGGTTTCTAGCTGCTGGAAACCAGCTGCTAGTCTTAAGAGCATATAGCATGAACAAAACCCTACCATGGGAGGTTCTATATAAATATAGAAATGAAAAAAAAAAATTGTTGCCCACGCTACAGAAATGACACTTCTGTACCACACAGGGTCTCTTCACAGCTCCTCTTGTCTCTCAACTGGAGCTCAGTTTGCTGGGAGGTTCGTTGAGACTAAAGCCACAGACAGTGACAAGCGTGTCTGACTTTCGGGGGGGGAAAAATGACTGAAAAAATATTGCAGTGGAGGCAAAAGATGGGCATTTCAGATAGAAATGGAGGCATTTCAGATTGAAATTGGAAGCCGGTTATTGTGTAAATACAGAATCGGGTGGGTTTGTATCTCGGCGCCTTCGGGTGATTTGCGTCCCGTGGCCTCAGTTCTGCTACAAAGGCACATTTTTTTGTTACTGTTGGGTTTCAGAGGACAGAGAGGCTACACCAAAACGTGCAGACTGACCACCCATTACAAGTAACAGACCACACCACTCTGATCCACCCAAGCACAGACTACTGCAAGGTGTGCTTGGAAGCATTTTGGTTCATCTAATATCAGTATCATTTCACCTCCCGTGGACTCACCTCAGGCAGACGTCGTTCGCGATATCTTTGTCCCTGTCATTCGTCCGCAACCAATTTCCGTTCATCAGCATCGCTGCAGGTGCCTGGTGCAGGATAAATAGTCTTTGCTCAATAAGGAGGAGGAGGTCTGATGGTGGTCCCTCTCACAGAGGCTTTGGCTGGAGGCATGCAGAGATTTTGGGGTGTATATGGGCATGGATATGGGGTGTCTATGCACCTCTGGAGGGTTATTCCTTCTGCTTTGCCAGGCCCCCCGTCCGGACGCAGTGCGGACAAGATCCAGCCGAGCCCTGCCCTGTTCCCTCTCCGATGGATGTGTCTGATGGATTTTAGCTGCTCTGAAGTCCGTCACCGTACGAAGGAAGAGATGAGCCAGGCACTTGATGTCCTCGCTTTAGAGGTACTAAGATGATCATTGAGTTCCTGGGGCGTAGTTCAACTGTGTGTTGAAGGAGCTCTAAGCCACTGCAGCAGTTGGTGTCGGTGAGCTGTGGGTCAGGATGTAACGTACGATGGCAGCAAAGCCCAAGCATCTGTGCGACTCCATGAGCCGTTACGTTGCAACCAGCAGTGCATATTCATGAGACCTCTGGAAGGACTTTTGCTGCCATTAGTGAAGCTGGATAAATGGTGTCCCCTGAGGGACATCTTTTCAGGTTTGATAGGTGTTTTTCTCCAGATCCATCCCTTTAGCACCTTCTGAATAAAAGAGATGAGTTTGTTCGTGAAACGGGCTGCAGGATTTTCATTCCATGAAAACTAATTGGCATCCAAGAATGATGATAATCCCACTAGCACATCTAATTAGAGGAGAGCAATCCTCATACTCCCCGAGCAGTCTCCTCTCAATTTAGAAGGCGCTCAGATGCAGAAATTGTCTTGTCATCCTCTGAAGTTCTAGCTTCTAGCATGAGCCAAATGTGTATGTTGTGGTTTGTTTTTTTTTTAAAGCATTTATATTTGAGAGAATCCAGCAGGATAAATACTGTTTATTCATAGAGTGATAGATTGTCAAAACATTACGAGGCGTGTATATCACCGCAGCCGAAGTTCTGACACATCTGAGAAGGGAGGCTGGGGTGTGCCACTCACAACCGATCGAGTGAAATATGCCACTGCCTGCGGTAATCCTGACTCAGTGCAGTCACACCTCATGCCGTCTGATACCTGGCTGCACAAGTCCCTGTGAAGCAACGTTGTTTTGAAAATCCTGTGTGACTTAATTACTCTGGGCAAGGGGTTTGGGTTCTCTTTGTTGGGTTTTTCAGCGCTGGCAGACGTGTCTGTGGGGCCATGCTTTGAAATCCTACCCTTGGGTGCTGAAGATGGATATACTCCATACAGTTCTGTCTCTGCTCCTGCCATGGACCTCTTGGGGTGACCTCCTGCAAAACTGGAGAATCTTTATAACCTTGATTCTGATCAAATTTGAAGGCTTTAACATCTGCTCCTATGTAGCCCCTGATGTGACTGATGTCAAAACATGGCCCAGCAGCATTCTAACATCTTATCCATGGCAGAAGCAGGACTTCTTGATTCTTTGGGATCAGCCCATGCAGTGCTAAGCTGAGGAAGCGTTTCAGAGGAATCCTACAAGTCAAATACAACTAAACCAACGGGTACGGAGAATAGAGCCGTGAAAGCCCCAGTGATTGCCGCTGTGGTGCGAGACAGGGAGGAGAAACCACGTGAGGCAGGGGTGCGGGTCTCCTTCATCTCAGCTGCCAGTTCTGCCACAAGGAGGCTTCTGTAGAGGTGGTTGTACCAACTGTCGTTGGGACTTGTGCACAAATAACTCATATATACTAACCCAGCTAGCTATTTTTATTTGGCGTTTTTGTATCACTTGCCCCTTGCGACTGTCTTGTCTAAGGTAAGTGTAGCCAAGGAAATGCTGGAGCAGAGCACTTACACAAGGATAACCAGAGAGTGCTATTTATATGGCTGGGGAAGCAGAGGATGCTTAAAAGGCGGATGTTTCACCTCATACTCTTTCTCATGAGGAGGTTGAGGCCAAGCTAAATCCTCACACCGAGATGGGAGGATATGGGGTCCTTAGAGCCAGCAAAATTCTTTGTAGTCTTTTGAATCAAACTTTTGAATTCCCCCAGCCGAGGTTGATGATCGCCAAAGAAGTATCTGCCTGTGGAAATGTGGCTTGTCTGGGCACTGTGTGGGGAGGGGGGGACACCGAAGAAGCAAAGATGTCGCAGTGATGATTTGCTTTACATGGTGGCCAGGTAACTTGAATTGTGTTATTTTGCAGAAACTATAATCCGAGCGCAAGGTGACTAAGACACCTGGTTTTGCCTCCTGAAGTTAAAGGCTTTCTTGTGAAAGAAGCTTGAAATGAAACTTGAAATGGACTTCTACGCACAGGTGAAGCTGCACGTGAGTTTTGCTGGAGTGTTGTGTCGTTGTGTCCTGGTTGGTACGTTTAAAAGCTGTGTGGTTACAGCAGCCTGGCATTGTTAATGCACAATATAATGGTAGAGAGAGCAATAATAGATGTAACTGCCATTTTGATGTATGGATCCATTGTCCTTCATGAACACAGACAATTAAAGGGCCATCTGCTTAGCACGGAGCACAAACAAAAAAAAAAAGAACAGCTGAAAAATACACGTAATTTGGAGATGGCCCTCTAAGAGTTAATGAAAGGAAAAGCAAAACAAATCCTAGTCTTAGAATGTCTTCCCCTGGCTCTGAAGGAAACTGAGGGAAACTGCCTTGTTCTGTGAAGAGCTCGTTGTAGCTTGTCATTTATGTGTTCAAGACCAACAAGGACTAACTGGGACAGTGGGAGCTGTTTAAGGTAATTATGTAAAACTTCATCTCTGTAGGTTTTTCCCTGGCTCCCCAGAGCATCATCACAGTAAATACGAAGTTTGCATGTGGAGATGGATGCTAAGAGCAGCGATTTTCCCGGTAAAACTCTTGAGGAACACTGTGCGTCATTCATTCACCGGATGACATAAGTTACGGTTATGGCTTTCCACTCTTTCTCTGGTCCTGGGTTTGCTGTGTGCAGGGTGGGGCAATGATTTGAGTGGAAGTAACAGAAACCTTGCCGGAAAAAAAGGGCTGCCGTAGCACCTGAAAAGGCTTCGATGGGGAACGGCCGTGGAAACGCAGCTGTCATCTCTTGTGAAAGCTGTTCTAGAGCGATGGGTTAGCGCTCCTCCTCCCTGCAGGTAGAGGCTCAGCATCCTCTGACGGTGGGAAAGACCTAAGGATTGATTCCGCATCCTCTGAGCTGGAGAAGGGGCAGGGAAACCCCGCTTTTCTCCTTGTCGGGAAGGATGGCGGCGTGGCGGGGGGGTGGGGTGGGATGTGAAGGGGCGTTAGGAATATCAGGCGGAGGGCAGGAGGAAGAGATGCGGTAGATGCAAAGGAAGGGAAAACGAGCTCGGCTTTCCTAGCTTGGGAGAAACTTCCCTCGTTCTGGAGAACCGGCAGGGAGGGGAGCGGGCGGCGGCCTGCGGCGGGGGGACGCGGGCCGAGGGGTTTGGGCCCCGCACCTGGGGGGGAGAGCACAAGGTNGGCGGGGCCGGGCGAAGGCCGCCCTGCCCGGGAGGCAGAAGCGAGGGAAAAGCCCCACCGGGCGCGGGGTGCTTTAGAGGGTGTTGGAGGGGTGACGCCATCGGGGGGGAGGTATGACGTCATGCCCGGCCCGCTCTGCGTCACCTCGGGGTCATCCCTCCGGCCGGCCCGGTGAGGAGGAGAGCGGGGTAGAGCCGAGGCTGGAGCCGTGTCCCCTCGGACCGGTGAGGAGCCGGTTCCCTCACGCTGTGCGGGGTCTCGCCGGCTACTTTGAACTTATTTTTTTCCCCTCAGCACAGTTGGTTTCCCCAAAGACTTCTAGGGATGACTTTATTCCAGCGGTGCTGCTGGATTTTTGCCAGCTAGTTCTTGATACCGAGAAGCGGTTGTAAAGTAGCAGGTCTGAAGCTTTACTGACGGAATTTACTCATTTATTTTATTTTATTTGCACGTGGTATCAAATATTAAAACCAGCCTGTGAAATGAAGATAAACCACAACAGGATAAGGTGGTTGCTTGGTGTTAGAGCTTTTTAAGCGTATTGCGTCCTCTCTTGCAAGAATCGGGGTCATTCTGGGTTGAGTAATTCGTCTCTAGGTATGTTGGAGGTCTCCACATGGAAATGCTTCTGGGACTTGTATGGAAGCTCTATAGTCGAGTGGACTACCGTTGTTATAAAGGGAGGGAGAGACCCCAGGCCAGAGAAGCTCACCAGGGATCCCATGGGGATTTCTTACGGAGTATTTTCTTCCTGTGTATGCCATTTGAAGGGGTCAGGTGCCTCTCTATGTCCTTCTTGACTATCTCGCTTTCAAACGTCAGTCAGAATCTATGAACTAAAGAGTTTGGGGCTGGGAATCTGAAACGTTAACTTCGAGAACTTTCTAGTGCTCCTTCTGCAAATCAATATCTGCCGAAGTTTTCGTGATCTTTCCCTAAGAAGGGTTTTTGCTGACATTTTGATGAGTGATGGCACTGCACTGAGTCATCAGCATTAATGAAACAAAGCCGTGTGGGGCTTTCATCGGGGACTCACCAAAAGATCTGTCCCAGTCTTGGATGTGCAAACAAAAGTCACATGTATTTGTCCTGCATTTCTTCTTATTTTTTTTGTGATCTTCATCAGCTCTCAGCACTTCTGCACAAACCAAATAATCTGATTGGAACTCGGCAGATTTGGTTCAGGTTTTTCTGCTTGGGCAGGGAAAGGGTGTCCATCTTGGTGTGTGTTCTGACTTTGTTCCTGCTGCGAAACCCTGCAGTTGTGCTGTCTGCTGTGTCCCCACAAGCCCAGTGGGTGGGTGCCCTGCCACCTGACTCAGTTGGCATGGCCGGGGCGATGGGTTCATCCTTCCTGAGCACATGTGGAGAGGAAGGCAGAGGTGTTGGCCAGCCATCTCCATCTGGCAGGTGGCCCCAAGGGAGCTCTTGCCAGCTGGCATGGGCTGGCGCTGGTGTAAAATGGGGCGTGCTGGCTCCCCGTGGGCTTCCTGTCTTGGCTCCAGCAGAGCAGCTGCCTCAGTACATTATTTCAGGCTCTGGAATGGATTGGATACTTATTTTGTTCCTCTGGGCAGGTTTCTATGACATATGTCCAATGCCATTTGCTTCTTCTGACATTGTTATGAAAGCTGAATGCTTCCCCTTTGTCTGTGCCTGTCAGCTTTCGTCGTTATCCCAGTACTTGCTTAACAGTCATTAATCTATCTGTTAAACCTTCTTGGAGAGACGGGAGCTTCGGAATGACAGGGCAAAGGCAGCGAGTACAACGTGACTTTGTATTTCCACACCCCTGGTAGAGAACTCGAGAGGCATCTGAAGTTGGCATCTCCAATAGCAAAAGGCACTCAGAAGTTTTTCTGTTCGGTGCTTTGTCACAGCAGCTGGGTATGACGCCCAGGAGATGTACCGGGGCAGCGTCACTAAACTCAGAGGTTTGCCCCTGTCCGTGATTTCTCGCAGGCTCGGAAGGCCTGAGAACCCTCGTCGAGAAGAGGCAATGAAGTGGGTCATGAGCAGCTTGTGCCACAAGAGCAGTGTCTCCAACCCCCGTGGGATTGGGAGAAGGTCCCTTTTTAGTGGATAACACTTTTTTTTAGGAGAAAGGACTTTGCTGCCAGTCTCCTACGGCTGCCTTTGCGTGCATCCTTATCCCCCGTGCTCCGGCGGAGGAGGCAGGCAGGTCAGACTGCAGCGGCGTCGGCGCCGTGCAGTGGGGTAGTTATTTGCATACCGAGTGTGTAAATAAAGTAACCTAAAGCCTGGCTCGGTCGGCGCTGAACGCAAAAGCTGGGGGAGAGGGTTGGCTCTGTAGAGCACCGTCTCCCCCACACACCACCTGGTGTTCTGGGCTGGGGATGCTGTGCTATTTTAGGGGAATCCCTTCTGTGCTACCCTCGTGTGGGTTCCCTTCTCTGATCGCAGAGACGAGATGGGGGCTGGAGAAGCGCATCCCTACGGGTGCCTTGGGATGGAGGACAGTAGAAATACCAAGAGTAGTTATTATTGTGTTGCGTTCAGTTATTACACACGGAGTCAGTGCTCGAGGGATGGCTGGCTCCTCTGCAGACACGGAAAAGTAGGAAGGTTTTGCCGCTTTCCGCAGCGCGAGGCTGCCCGCACGCTCCCCGTCTGCTTTGCAGGGAACTTCCTTCCCTGACACAGCGTTAGTTTTCTCGACGCCGTAGGGTCAACCGATCCCCTTCATCTGCATCATCTGCTTTCTGTCCAGCTGTTAGAGAAGATCTGTCCCTGTCCCAGCCAAGCAGTATTGCAGAGAGGGTTATAGATGTATTTAAGACTGTCCTTCCTCGTGTAAGGACTTGGGAACTGCACCCCAAGCCGTACGTGCGCGTAGGGTGGTTACACACCGCGCGCTGAGTCTGCGAACCCGTCGCACGAAAAGCCTTGCTTCCGTGTACTCGTGTGCGGCTGGCAGACTTGCTGCACTTCTTTCCTGCACATCTCAAAGTGGATGAGAATTGACACAGTTTATTAATAATGCCCACCGGCCAAGCTCATTAACAGCTGGAGACGTATTGCAGCAGCGACGGCAAAATAAAGCAGCGCGGAGGTTTCGTTTCCAACAGTGTCTTTCCTAAAGCAAATACGTTGGACTGGGCCCAGGAGAGCCGGTGCAAGGAGCACCGTGTATCCTCAGGATGGAGAGAGAGAGATGGGTTGTTCACCTTCCTTCTGGAGTAATGTTTTCCCTGAGATTTGATTTTTTTTTAAATTTTTTTTTTTTGCATATTTCTTGGGGTGATAATGGACCACTCCATGAATGGAAGTTTTCCTGACCCCTCTAGCTGTGTCCTTCCCTTCAGGAGATGTCTCCTATCCAAGCGAGACCGGCTTTCTCCAGTAGGATTGGGACAGTAATGGCTTTAAAGCCTTGAGGAATGGTATCCTGTTGGGGAGGGGGTTGGCACTTGGAGCCCCTTGCAGAAGCCAGAACATTCTTAGGGTGCAAACAGGCCGTTACCACAAAACAGGTATGACTACATGAAGACCTGACTGACAGGAAAGCTCTGGTCTTGGAATTTCAGCATTGCTTTCCATTTTTTGGTGTACGTTTGTTTTTCTTTTTTTGTGCTAGAAATGTCAACATGCCTCTTCTCTCATGCTGGGCTGCAACTTTATGTTGCTTTTCCACCCAGAATACGAAAAGATGTTAATGTGTCTGGTTTACTGACCCGCCGAACCAAAACTCAGGCCATCTCATCAAACCAATTTGACCGAGGACTCCTGTCAGTGATGCTTGTTGCTAAGACTAATGAGTCTGTCATGATTTGGTTTTCTTCTAGGTGCCAGCACAATTCCAGTGGAAAAAGATCGTATGGAAGAAATGGTGAGTGGCCGTATCTCAGTTTCTGAAATTTGCTTTATCAGTCACGTGCTCTCCATGTTTTGTCTTTAAACTCTCAGGGTAATGTTTTTTTTTTTTCCTGAGAGTAAGTTCTTAAGAGAAGATCAGTGATAAGGAATTCAAGAGATCCTTTAGCTGTGAGAAGATACGTGCGTGCATTTCAGTGCGTTTGATCAAAATGGAAGCTGTCAGTGGGGTACTTCTGAAACTCTGTGTGGTACAGCTGCCCAGAAAATTACCTGAAGTACTGCTACGTGGGATAGGGCTGTAAAAAGTGAGATGGCAGCTAAACATTGACAGTTACCAACTACGTAATGGACCTTCTAATGCAGTCCTTCCATCTCCTGCTTTGGAAAATTCCTTAACCCGTTTGATAAAATAAATGCCACTGGCTGCTCTCAACACCCGTCACCCGACATCAGCCCCTCTCTGCTGTTTGACAGGGTGATCATTTAAATTGGTAATCACCCAGGGAGAACTCAAAATAGTTAAAAGGCAAATGGCCCTATAAATATTTTATTGCCTCCTCCCATCCAACCACCTAGATTGTCAGCCTGAGACTCTCTTACCCCCGACAGTCTGAGTTGCTCCCTCACGACCAACAACTTCAACACTTGCAAATCATTTTGCAGGCGTTGGTACAGAAGAGCTACTTTGGTAGCGCGTAGGATCGGAGGAGATGGTGTGATTTTGCTCAATCAATCAATTCCTCCGTTGCTAGAAAACTATCCAGTTGAATGTTAAGCATTAAAAGAGGGAGGGCTCACAGCACAAACACACACACGTAAGTAACACGCTCCACATTTTTTCATACAAAGGATATAAGGGTGGTTTTGGTTTATTGGCAACCCAAGCGATACTCCTGGTCGCACCTTTGTAGCATCCTCTTTTGGACAGATCCTACAGGATCATCTTCTGAACATGTATTGTACTGAGTATTTATTTTACTTATTTTTTTTGGTAAGGTGCTGTTACCACAGGTTGTTTGACTCTCCTTTGTACTGAATAGGTTATTAAATATTTTAAAAATGTACAAAAGGAACCTATGCAAACAAACAGGGAGATAAAAAGAGCTCGTGACTATCCTCTTCTCACTGGTGTGGGAATGAGGAGCAAAGCACTTGTTGCCCAAATGCACAGGGAGTTGTAGTAAAGCTGGGGATTACTCAAAACTCAGAACTATTAGCCTGAGCTCTAATCCTAAACTGGCTTTCCTCACTAACTGGGTCAGAAGTAGGATTTCTATTTTCACCGTGAGAATTTTTTCTCCTGTTTTGCTTCTTCTAGGTAACACGGTGCATAGTGGAAGTTCTGTCCAACGCTCTGTCTAAGCCAAATGCACCACCAATTAATCCTGAATGCAAAGAAATCCTGAAGAAGAGTAAGTACAAAGTTATCTAAACTCGTGAAAGGCATTTGGTAGATGAATTCTGTCTTGCATTGGAGCTGGTGAACGGTTATTTCAGCCCACATGAAATTGGGGCCTCCAAATTTTGGTGTCAAAAGTCCGATGTCTTTCTGTTTGATCTGTCTTGCTCAAAGAGCCTGGCCTGGTAACTGCCAGAGATTCTTGGCTGACACGTGTGGCTCTCTACTCAAGCTACCTGGAGAGTCTGAGAGAAGTAGACGAGCCCTTTAGGTGGCCTGAGAGGTCAACCAACGTGAACTCAGTTTGGACCAGAACCTGAATGCGTCCCAGAGGGTAGGAACCCCACCCTGGCAGGGGGGTTGGAACTCGATCTTCAAGATTCCTTCCAACCCTCATGATTCTGATTCTAACTGGCTTCAAATAACCACCACCTACATTACTAAGCCTCCTGCTCCTGGTGGCAACTGAATCCACACCCAGCTCAGGAGAGTCTTTTGTTCAGCCCAGAAATGATTTAATGGATCCTGGAGGTCTGGAGATGTGTTTCTGAAAGCTCCTTGTGGGAGCGCAGAGCGCGGTGCTGAGCTGCCTCTACGTCGAGGTGTAAGCCCGCCTGCGCGCCCGATTACTCCCTGTAGTAAAGCGTGGTTGAGCTTGACGCTGCGCCAGATTGCAGAACGCACGTATTTCTTTTCTGCCAAGTTACATTTATTTGATTCTAGAAAAATGAAAAAGGCTCTTGAGCTTACCTGCCAGCAAGAAGCAATACTGCAACCTAGCTGTCCTGCTTGTTACTGGGGGAATAACACGTGGCCCTGATACAGTCATCGGAAGGGGGCTGGTTTTGGGGGCTTTGGGAATATATGTAACTCGTATCTAGCTCAGCCTCACATTCCTAGGAGATTCTGAATGCCATCAGGCATGAAGTTTTGTTTATGACATTGCTACTTGCAGTAAACTTGCCATGTTTTGGAAAATGAAAAAAACCCACCTACTGAAAAGAGTGGGTAAGGACCACATTTTGGACATTAGACAGATGTCCTCCAAGAGTATCAGATGATGAGCTTTTCCGAAATAATGAGCTATTTTAAAAAAAATCTGTGCAGCTATTGTCTGAAACCTTTAGGATTTGTGATCTATTTCTGACGTTACTCAGACACAAGTGGAGCAGAAATATCTTCATAGAAAAACCCTGTTACCCTTGTATTCAGAGACAGAGTTTCTTTTAGCATTTTGGAAATAGTAGAAGTAGCAGAATTTCATTAAACATAAACATTACAAAGTAACTGATTTCTTCCCTTTTTTTTTTTTTCTTTTTCCAAGTCAATTTAGAGCTTTTCAAATTTGTTAAAAGCCCCAGATATCTTTGGATAGCTTGAAATAGATGGTTGTCTTTTCTGTGAATAAGTGTGTGTGATGGATGAGTTCAGGGTACTGAACACAACTCCAGGGCCCACTGATTTTTAATGGGAATGAGAGTAATTTAATTCGATCACAAAGAAAAAAAGCCCAAGAGAAATAATTATTCTGGAAATTTCAGTGGAACTTTTAAAATGCCTAATTAAATGGAAATTAGTTAATGCTTTTTCCAGGCAAACAGAAAAAGCAAACATACCAAATATTAGAAAAATGACTAATTTTAAAAGCAGAATTCAAAAAATACAATAAAAATCTGTCCAAATCTTCTTGCCTCTTTGGGAAGCCAGTTATCTATTTAACTTGAACTAATACTTCAGTGGAGAGCTGGATTACTTCATTACACTGCTTTTGTCATTGTAGGTGGTAGAAATGACAGAGAGAGAGGCGAAAACAAACCACTTGACGTGAGGCATTTGAAAGACTCAGCAGAGATTGAAAACCATCACGCTGAGAGTGTGGAGAAGGAACTAAGTCAGGCAGAAGAGGAGTCTAAAAAGTACGTGAAAGGAAGTGACGAGGAGAAACACGCTCACGAGGAAGAGAAGGACGAACACCACACACCTATTCAAGAAGAGAGTCTTCACACAGAAGAAAAGAAGCACTACCAGGAAACTGGAAGAGAGGAGGAGGAGGAGAAGAGCTACCACAGTGAAGAAGAAAGCAAAGAGAGCAAGCATCGTGATGAAGAGGTAGAGCACGCTGTTCTCAACAAGAAGTCCCATTCTGAAGGGGTGAGCGCAGAAGAGTTCCCTGATGGGAACGATCAGCGCCCCGTGGGCCGCTGGCGCTCAGAGGAGGGAATGCAGAGCCCTTACAAAAGAGTTCATGAAGGTGAAGAAGGAGAAGCAGAGGAAGAAAGAAGTGAAAAATACCACTATGAGTCTAAGGAACGTGATTTCTCCCAACAGCGAGAGCGTGAAGAATCTGATGAGAGTGAAGAAACAGAGGAGGAAAAACAACCCTACAGACCCAAACGTTACCATGGGAAGCACAGAATGGGTGACTCCGAAGAGAAGAGGGGCCGTGGGGGTGAGAAGGAAGAACTAGCTGAGGAATCAAACACGGAGGAGGCCCATCTCTGGGACAAAAGGAACCACCATCAGAAACATCACGAAGAGTCTGAGCAGCAGCATGAGGAGAAGAGTGGTTATCGTGGGAGGCACGGGTCTGAAGAGGCGGAGGAAAAGAGGCGTGCGGACCAGGGAAGTGAGGAGTACAGACAAAGGTGGCAACAGAGTGAAGAGAGCAGCGAAGAAGAAAACAAGAGGCGTCGCCACAGTGGAGAAAGTAATGAGAAATGGCTTGAGGAGACGAGACGCCACGATGGATCGCGTGAGGTGAGGAGGCACCATTCTGAGGGAAGGACGTATCTCGGAGATGACAGTGAGGAAGAGCTGGACAGGTATCTCAGTGGTGGCAGCAAGGAGAAGCAGCGTCGCGCCGGAGGGAGGTACAGCTTCTGGGACGACGAAGATGAAGGGTCCCAGAAAGCATACGCTCGAGAGCGCAAAGGACAGGCCAGAAGACACTACAGCACCGAGGACAGCGTAGAGCAGCAGCGCTACCCTGGCAACAGTGAGGAGGAGGAGGAGGAGGAAGTAGAAAAGAAGCATCAGAGCAGCGATCAGGTGGAAAATGAAGAGGAGAATATGGAGGGGGGAAGATACGCAGAGAGGGAAGAGTACAGAAGCCGTTTCCCTGCAGAGAACGAGAAGAAAACCACGGCATCCTACAGCCCTTTCTACCCCCTGCTGTGGTGGAAAAGCCGGCACTTTGAGAAAAGGGACGGTGTGGGTGAGCAGCTTTTGGAAGGCAAAGAGGAAGGCAGGCCCACCCTGAATGAGAAGAGTCTTTTCCCTGAATATACTGACTATGACTGGTGGGAGAAAAAGCAAATCCTAAGTGATTTGAACCACGGGCGTTCCCAGAAGAGGAATCTTGGCAAAACGACCAGATACGATACGAAAAGGCAATACGACAAGATGGATCAACTCGCACAACTTCTGAATTACAGGAAGAAGTCGGCTGAATTCCCGGAGTTGTACAATTCTGGAGAAGACGTGAAAAAACGTCATGTCGTCAGGAATGACAGAAGCCTGAGCCAGAGGCCTCTGACGGAAGAGGAGGTACGTGTACAGGTGTTCCTCTGGAAAGTGAGGGGAGGTTGCCTTGACGTGCACGGTTCTAAATCCATTCCCAAGGCAGCTGGTCAACTGTGCATGGAAACCCACAAGATGTAAGTCCCCCTGAGAGCCAGATGTTCAGTGATTCAAAAATACGCTTGCTTTGAATGAATTCAGTGGAACTGACCCAGGACACTGATTGTGAAATAAAGACAACGTGCATCCTCAGTAGCTTCTGTCTGCTGCAAGACAGGAAAAGAAAGGAGAGTTTCTTCCTCTTTGGGCTCTACCTCTCTCTTTAGGTTCTAATAAACCAAAGATGCCTGTTGGAGCAGGAGCAGAGAGGTAATTAGCAAGCACCGCGTGGTCTCTTGGGCTGTTTTAGAATGTCCAGCTGTAAAATAAGTTGGTCATTTAGAGTGAAATTGAGGTGTCCATTGACTTCCCAGCTGTAATTGCAGAGCAGACCTGGCTTGCACTTGCTAAGCCCCATTCGTCCAGGTAGTTCTCGCCTATGGGAGTCCTTTTCTCGTTGGACTTCCTGTCATACCTCATTGTCCAGGAAAACAGTGTCTCCACTCATCAGGTAGATGCTCCTCAGGTATGTCACTGTACCTATTGCACAAAGCCAGGCTGGGAGCAGGGGAGGTTTAGTCCTAATTTACAGAGAGGTTAAACCCTGTTGGCAAATCATCGTAACAAACGAGAACTGGCTGCACAGCTCTGTTTTCTCCGGCATCTGGCCGCGTGGAGGTGTTCCTCTTGTTGCACACTGCGCTTGCTGCGTGTTACCAGCTGCAACCGCTGAGATCAGAAGGTTCTAACCTCCTGAAGGACCTTCACCTGGGCAGGAGTGACTGTGCACAGCAGGGAGCAGCAGCTGGGAGATAGCAGAAGGTCACTTGTAGATAATGGTCCTTTAAAGCTGAGAAGATGGAGCTCCAAGTAGGGCCAGCTCTCAGAATGAGTATTTTGACATTTTCCCCAGCCCTAATTTGGTTAAAAGCAGGAAGTTGCACAAATCCCCGAAGGATGTGCTGCGTGGCTGCTAACGCGCCTCACCCCCTTGGTCTTCCCAGACACCACTAAGGAGCAATTTGCCGATGTTATTTGATGCATAAAACGCTCTTTGTGTTTTCACAGGAAAAAGAACTGGAAAACCTGGCTGCTATGGATTTGGAGCTGCAGAAAATAGCTGAGAAGTTTAATGAGAAGAGGAGAGGCTGACGATGATCCGCTTTGGAGTTTCAAAGCTAGGTGTAGCTGTACTTGCAATACCTGTATTTTGTGGTAAATTCACTGCCACTGGATTGTTGTTTGCCCTAAAACCAGGAGATACTACTTCCTGCCCACTATAGTGTAGTGATTTATACAGCTGAAAATGTCTTTAATTTGCCATTATGCTATCGAGATCTGAATAGCATGGATTTTAGTATTACGATGTTTCACGCAAGGCAGATATTTTTAATATGCTTGTGAAAATAATTGTGCTAGTGTTCTTCAGAAATATCTTTGTCTGAGTTTGAAATAATAAAAACCCATTGATCTTGGACCAGACTTTCTCCTTGCTTATTTTACTGCCCGGGTTATTTCAAAGCAAGCTGTATCAGATGGACAGATTCTGTAAAAGTGGTTGGCTTTTGGTTCACCAATATTTTTGAAAAGTTACCAGAAGCGTAGCCGTGCCTTTTATTTGCCAGTTAGCAAAAGCATGAGAGGTAAGAAGGAATGCCAATTAACTTGCTCCAGCAACTCATGAAACGTTGGATAGGACCTTGAGCAACCTGGTCTAGCAGGTGGTGGCCCTGCCTGTGGCAGAGGGGTTGGAACGAGATGATCTCGAAGGTGCCTTCCAACCTTAACCATTCTATGAATGATTTTGTTCTGGAAATCAGTCAATAGAGGAGCAGAGAGGCTGCACCACCAAATGGATGCTTGTTAATTTGGAGAGCACGTGGTGCTTCAGAAGGCATTACGTAGCGGGTTGGTTTTGCCGCTTGCTCAGACTGAGTAGTCCCGTGGGCTTTTATCACCTCCCAAAGGCGCGTTGCTCGCGTGTTCTTTCTGCCTGCTGCAGGCTGGCTGGTCACGGTGAGAAGCGTTAGAGAGCCCGAGCCCTGCGCTGGAGCGGGGCTGGTCTTGCCCAAGGTGAGTTTGAGAGCAGCCAGCGAGCTGGGGGCAGGCTGGGCTCCGTCTAAATACATCACTTGCAGGAGGAAGTGGGGTGTGGGAGGAGTCACCTGGTGATCTTAACGACACTACGAAGCCGTAAAAGAAACGATCCCATCATTAGTTTCTGTTGCTTCACCTGTCTGGAGTTCAATTTAACTTATCCAAAGTGTTTGGGTTTTTTTGGTTGTTTTTGGTTTTTTTTTACAGACTTCTGCTGTGATGGCGTCTTCAGTTGCGTTTGTAACACCAGGTAGCAGAGGGAGGTGCTGTAGCTGAATTCTTGCTGAGTCACATTATCAGTAAATGTGCAGGAACTACCCTGAGCACAGCGTAACCCATTCCATCCACCTGCTCATTAAAACACAAACACACTCTCAAGTTAACTGTAAGGCAATATGAACTGAAAATACTCCGTGCGCTGCTGATCCTAGAACTGTCTGAGCAGTGTGATTTTTTTTTTTTATTATTGTTTTTTTAAATTTTTATTTTTTAATTTATTTTTTTTTGTAAGATCACTCGCATGTTTTATCTTGTTTAGTTAAGGTACCTGAAGCCCAGATCCTGACTCGAAGAAGTTGACAGAATGTTTACTTCAGTAAGACCATGGCTTCACCAGACTTTTCCAGAAAGCTTCCCAGAAAGCGTCCCAGCTGCAGAAATACTTCATTTGCTGGTTACTTCAAATTCTGAGACTCTCCCTTTTAAAATCTCCAATCCTATACAATAAGTATTGCAGCATGGTACTTTTTTTTTCCCCCAGCTGCTGTGAGAGAAAGCCTCCTTATGAGTATGTAACTACCTAGAAGCAAACAGCTTTAGTTCTAGCACAGAAAACTTTCTGAATTGTTGTAAGTCTGCAAAGTCAGTAACAATTTATTTATTTTTTTTTTAAGAAGCTAAGCTTATGCAAATACACATTCACAAATCGGCAATGTTTTGCTTAAAAAACACGTCCCTTGAAAGACTTTAAACCCAAATATCATCCAGTGGCTTCCAAGAGGTTTGTGACAGCACTTTTATCTGCCTCCTTTCTCTGTTCTGCTCGTGTTCCTCTGCAGGGCCGATGCCACAAGCACCAAGAGCCACGTGGGCGTTTTGCTCCTGCCTGTTCCATTTTTATCGACACACTTGAATTGCTTATTCAAGATTGTTCTTTTTAAACAGCCCTCCAATACAATTTGCATTCATTTGCATTATTTAAAGGCAAATTACATGCTTTTGGCACTGAAGCTAGGTGGTATAATTTAAAACAAGTATTGGTGTGTTAAGATGCCTAATCTTCTTCCAGGAAATCAAACAAAGCAGAAAGGGTGGGTTTGGCTTCTGTAGGAGCGGTGTCTTGCTTCTGGCTCATGCACTTCTGGGTAATGGTAAATTTGATGTGTCATTCTAGTGAAAAACAGGAATGGAAAGCTTGGTAACTGCTTATTTCTTCTGATCTGCTCTTTTCAGCCAATTTGCATCGTGAAGGTAGTCGCTTGTTTTGCTCTGTGACTAAAGACAGGAATAAAACCAGGTATCAAGTCACTTTTAAGCGCAGCGCTACGGTGACCAGACCAGGCCTTCACCCTGCCCAACAGCCACGGCCTATTGGAGAAGCAGAGGCCTGAGCATTTCAGTTGGCTGTTGAGATTGGATATTGCCAGCTGCTGGAGGAAGGCTGACGGTCCTCTGAGGTGTAAACTAGGCCCTGAATCTCCTCTGAGGTGTAAACTAGGGCCTGAATCTCCTCTGAGGGCCTGGATTTCCTGTCCCCCATGGTGGGCAGGTTTCAAGGTTGGGTGAGTGTTGCAGGAGACACANAGGGCCTGGATTTCCTGTCCCCCATGGTGGGCAGGTTTCAAGGTTGGGTGAGTGTTGCAGGAGACACAAACAAGGTCAGACACAGTGCCCTGATTTCCAGCCCGCAAAATAACAACAGCTCTTTTCTGATGGCAGTGGCCCATTTCAAGCTGTAGGCAAGGGTTGTGTTTTTGTG
This sequence comes from Baryphthengus martii, assembly GCA_013396935.1. Lineage (NCBI taxonomy): Eukaryota > Metazoa > Chordata > Aves > Coraciiformes > Momotidae > Baryphthengus > Baryphthengus martii. The sequence goes on from VWZK01011066.1 coordinate 49,623, forward strand.
CTGGTTTTGATTTTTAATCAAAACCCATTTGAGGGCCACAGCTCAGCTAAGGTGACTGTAACCACAGCCGAGCCAGGCCTGAGAAGGCCGCCTGCGTGGTGGAAGCTGGCTTTTCAGGATGCCCAGCCAAACCAAGTTCTCCGCTTCTTCCAAGGGTGGCTTCTGCAGGACTTACTTGGTGGTTTAAATGTTAATCTTGCCCTAAGGAAGCCATCTCTAGTTTAAAATCCACTACCTTTCTCCATTCCTTATCTACGCATCACGGACCAAAATTTCACGATACCAGTTTGTTACGCTTTATGCTGTCAGAGATAAAAGTCCTGGAACCTTCTGCCTGGAGACTCTGGCGATTATCAGGTTCCTGAGCGATGCTTTATGGAGACTAAATACAGGTAGGCACGTTATCGCCTTCCTTTTCCTCACTCTGGTCTTGTCTTTTTTTCTTAGGGATACTTTTAATGATGTCATTTATTTTCAACTTGTGTTAAGATCTTACAGGGTGCACTTTCTCTCTCCTCCTCTTCCCATTTGTTCTGTATTTTTCCCAAAGTTGTTACTTGTAAAATAATCTCAAAACTCCCTCAAGTTTCAGACTCTCATAACTTGCATTTCAACAACGCTTCCCTCATTACAGCCTTTTTGTTTTTTTCGTGTTTCAACTAAAATAGGAACACATAGAGTATGTTCCATCAGTTTGAAACATCAGTAATTCTAAACATTTTACATTAATCATTTCTTGGTTTCTTACCATCTTCCACTGGTACAAGCAGTATGGCATATTTAAAAGCAGGGGGACAGGATTCATTGAGTTTTAACGCTGGTGGAATGAAGCCAGTTTGGCTTTGATCTCAAGTAATTTTTCAAGTGTTCTCATACTGTTCATTTCTCAAAACGGATCTTTTTATTATAGGAGTAAACCATTTTTTTTCCTTGGGTGGTTATTTTTAGCAGACTATAGATGACAAGGAGGATTTAAAAGGTACAGTGGTTGCACGTAACCTTTTACTGTGTAAGTTTTGATAGCTTTATAGTGCTAAAAATGTGTTAGCAGTGTACCTACCAGCTAAGTGGAAGTAGCGGAGAAGTCCCTACGCCTGCTTTATGGGTAAGAGAACACTGGAAAAGGTAATTTTTTTTGGTATTAATCTCCTGGCTTACAACAATTTCATCATTTTTCTTGTCTTTTCCTAGCTTAGTAAAAAACACACATTGCATTTCTATTCCCTACATGTGATTTGCAACACGCTGTAGGGAAAGGCGAGAGGAGCAAAACTACAGTTTTGAGATCCACCTGCTTGGTGGAATACAGAGGAGATGGTGAAATCTACGATTTCTCCATTTACAGGTTTTTCATGTAAGAAAGAAAAGGAAAAGCTTTCCATAAAAATAGAGAGGGGAAAAAAAAGCTGTGAAGTTTACAAAAATCAGACTAGAGGTAGACAAAAACTTGAAGATACGCTGTAGCTGTTCACCCAAGAGAAATCTTTAACTACGACTTTACATAAAATATATTCCCTGCTTTATTTTCTTTTGAGATAGCAGTGTCCTAAAAGAGCACTACTTGTATCAATATACAGAATGTTAGAGCTTTCTGAAGTCTGATTACTTGATTCCAAAATCTCCAGATATCCCCCTGATGAGCGATTTCGAGAATGGAAGCCAAGTCCTGCTGGCTCGGTGAGCTCCCGTGTGGGCCTAAAGCTCCCCCCTTGGGGTTCAACAGGGTGCAGCCAGTAAGGTCGTTCTCCTCCTAAAGTCTCTGCTAAACCTTTTTATTCCCAAGAAGAAGGAGAAGTAAGAGAGAAAAAAAAAAAGAAAATCAATCTCATTAGAAAAAACATCCTGCAGTTTAATTGAAATGGCAAAAGCAAAGTTAAAAAAAAAAATAATAAAAAAGCTACGTATCATGAAAGATAAAACAGTAGAATAAATATATATACATCCAGCAGCTTTCAAAATAGTGATATCTTAAAAACATGTAACAACTCTCAGGAAAATGACAGGCAATACTAACAGAAACATTCTGTTTAAATATTTGGTATTTTAATTTGTGAACATGCACTGTTCCTTCTGTATTTATTTCAGTAAAAGATGGGGTCATGCTGTAAAGTTCTGCTATTAGGATTCTCTTGTTATTGTTCCTTTGGGAAGAAAAGTGTATGATTTTTGCAGTTCATTCTACTTCCTTCAATTACTGAACGCAGCCAGGTTCTGTGTCCCAAGAGCAAGCAGATCACTATGTAAAGTTAAAAAAAATTACTTAATCGTACCCACTTTTGGCAACAAACGGAATGCTTTCACCGATGCTTTATCTTCCCTTGATCATCATCTTCTTTTTTTTTTTTTTTTTGAATTTGCTTCCAAGGGTTTTTCTTCTCATTCTGATCATGAAAACGAGTAAAGAGCAAGAGAATCCTCCTTACCACAAATCTCTGCTGCTTTTTGCTGGCATAAGTATGACAGGTACAATTTCTCTGCTGTCAGGAGCACAGAGAGTATCCTTGTTATTTTACTAACAGTAAGACTCCTGAGATCTAAGCCCCAAATCAATTCTTCAAATGTTAACAATGGACATCTTGAACTTTACATCTTTTAGATGATGGCTCTTCCATCTTCAGTGCTTCTAAATGACTGGAATCAGATTTGCCCTTATCCAAGATGACAGTTATACCAGATAAAAGGTACCCTCCACCTCCGCTCATGGTCAGTTTTGGATGGCTTCGATCTGGTAAGACCTGAAAAAAAAAACAACAAAACAACCAAAAAACCCCCACTCAACAAGCATCTGTAAAAACTCACTCGATATGCATACATCTAATTGTGTAATTTAAGCTTGACAGTATAAGATTTTAATTTTTTTTTTCATCTGCCACAACAAACAGCCCTTTGGAAAGTGTATTTATCTTTAAGGGGCATACCAGAAACTGGTTCTAGAAATACATGAGAATACAAGCTCCTCTCTTACTAATCATTTTTTCATGGCATTTCCAGCAAAATTAGAAAGTCAAGAGTTGGGATATGTGAAAGCCTCACTAGCGTGTTCAGAACTGGTTTACCTGGCAAGAAACCCCAGCTGGTCTAACACCAGAGTATTAAGTAATACGGTAATTTCCAGTTCTGTCCCTCTAACCTTTACGTAGCTACTCTTGAGGTAAAGCACAGCAATGAGCCATCACTTTCGCTAACCTGTCTGAACATTTTCAGCTATGAATTTCCTCATCGGTCCCAATTTGGTTGCCTGATCAATAGTCAGTAATTGTGGCCACCCTTGAATTAAGTCATCACCGAACTAATAATTCCTTAGGGACTTCCAGAAGCCTACGGGCAAGGAGAAAGTCAGTACAACGCAGGGATCTCTGGTGAGCTGCTGAGGGATCAGACACGCGTCTGCTGCTTCCTAGCTGAGCGAGTACTCCACGTTTACAAACATCTTGTTCAAACAAAGTTAGTCAAACTGACATTTTCCACTGTGGAGATGTTTTTCTTTCTCATCTCGTTTTCATCATTCAGTTCCCAGACCGTAAACCTTTTGTTACTTCAGTTCCAGGAAACGTGTTATTTCAAGACAATGACTTTTCAAGTCACCACTGTTCCTAACATTAGAAATTTTTCTTCAGCTATCAAACAAACTGAAGAAACACTTGTAATGTTTTGCTACATCTCTCTTACAGGATATTAAACTGCCCCTCGCTTTAGGCCAGCAACTCTTCAGCACAAATATTAAATCTGTCAGTGTGCTAGAAATATTCCAGCAAATGTTTCAATGAAATGCTTTGTAAGGAGAAAATCAAGTGTTTCCATTTGAAATCGTTGCAACGAAGCATCAAAACTCTTCAAATGACCACTCTCAGATAAAACGAGTGCTTATATCTAGTTTCAGTCCTTCAAAAAGCCCTCATATTTTCAGAGAGTGTTTTGCTCCCCAGTGTTCAGGCAGTTTTGTCAGTCACTTACTGTAATCCTTACCTGGTAGTTTCGTAGCCAGGTCTCAGACAGCTTTAGGTTGATAACACCGCCTCTTTCCCTCAGCTTCGTGTAACATTCCAATAATGGCTTAAAGAAACCAAGCAGTAGGTTATACAGCAGAATAGTCTCAAACTCGAACTGGTAACAGCTAAAGTAACATCCTTTATTTACCTCTTTATACTGGCAGTAGACAACAAAAGGCCTTGAAGGAGCAAGAAATTCCAACAAAGAAAGTAATAAAGGAGTGGGATGAAACTTGCTGGCTACAATTAAGCTGCAAAAGAAATCCCACATGTTTAGTTTTCTGCTTCTAAAACCAAGTGACATTTTCTCCTACTTAGCACAACGATCCATTATTGCTCATCGGCACGTTTGCCTGGCTCTAACGACTCCCCAGATATAAAACCAAATCACGATTTCCTACTCGCATAATTAAGAGGGTAACCCCCTTGTTCCCTGCAGGGCAGGATGTTAAACACCCTGCAGAAGTGTTCGTGTCAGCTGTGCTGATCAACTCCACGGTCATTCCTACAACCCAACGACGTGTGCCGCTTTCTCTACCCTAAGACCGCCGTCCAAAGCCAATTTAAATTTTCTGACTGCTCGTTGTTGCTTAGAATGTAACCTCAGCCGTGATTTGTTGAGTCAAGGTAATCATTAAATACAGTTTTATATTAAAAAGTTATTATTGAAAGAGAAAACAATCCCTTCATGGGCATCACTAAAAACATTTTAAAAAAGAAATGATGTCTTTGACAACTTAAAAGCTTCGTATTTTATTCTTCATCCTCATTTAAATATCACATTATAAATCACATCTGCAGATGCTTAAGATTCTCTACAGGTATCTAGTGTTTTTACCAAAAAAAAAAAATCACTGCAAGAAATGGTTAAGATTCAGTGAGTTAATGAGTTGTACTTGTGCAGAAAGAATGGGCTAATTAAACAACTTCTCTAGTACACAGTTACTACAGGAAAAGACCCATCAATTAATTAACATTTCTTTTTCTCCAAGGGAATGTCCAACACTGGAGATACCATCAAACCCATCTAACAAAAGGGAGGTAAAAAACGACCTTCAATTTTCTAAACACAGTGGAGAAAAAGAGGTGAGATGATTCTTACACAGTTGTTTCGCTTTTGTTTTTCTGCTGCCCACGGCCTTGCAGACTACAGATTTAACCCTAACACCGAGCTTCAAAACATTTGTGCTCAGGAAATCACCAAGTGGACCATGAAGAAAAGAAAAAGCCTCCAGACTGTGCCTTCAGAAGGCTCGGAGTGCTGCCCTTGCGCTGCCAGGAGCTCTGCCAGACAACAGGAAGGTAAGTGAGAGATGAGAGAGACTGTGAAAAATCAAATTCTGTTCTCTCATATGTCGGCACATATTGCTGTCAGCAGGTAGCCTGGGCAGTTGCAGAATTAGTGTAATGGGTGAGAGAAGAGGAGAAGGAGGCAGGGGAAGGGTAGAGAGGGGGTGTGGGCTAATTCTGAACACAAGGAATTTCTATAAACCAATTTCTGCTTTCATCAGATCAGAAAAATTTAATAGTCTTTCCGAAAAAAGTCTTTAAAAAATACCAAATCCCTAATAAATATCTTTCTCCCCCTGACTCCCAAGACCTATGACAGACTTCAACTCTCATAAATGGAACTGAACAAACAGGTGTAGTAAAAGGACTGTTTTACCACATAATAGCACAGTAAACATATATTTTATTAAAATTGTATGTTCCACATTAAGTGGTAAATACTCTTAAATTCAGGACCTGAAGAATCGGGCACCTGAAGTTGGTGCCCATCTTTACTTAATGACCAGTTTTGCTTTACTCTGACAATAAGTTCTAATCTTTCCCCCCACCTCCAGCATTAACCAGCTGTTCCCCATCCTTTCCCCATTTCTCTCTTGCAAAACAAAACAGATTCCTAACTTTCCTGTCTGCTCCTACTCGTGTGCCAAGTCATTAGTTCAAAGCATTTCTTCATTCCACACCAATTTTTCCTGGCTTAGCAGTACGTGTGCCCTGTGCTTCTTGATCTGAACAAATGGTGGCTCTCAAAGGCAGATGACTAAAGAAAGGTGATCCTGACTGAGTCATCTGGGACGGTGCCTTCAGGCAACCATCAACCTCTCTTCTTCCCCGTCAGGCTGAAGACCTCCTAGAGCAAGAAATCACTTATCCCTTCAGGTACGTAATTTGTTACAGCTTTCCTACAAAAGTAGTATCGTGCGATTGAAAACAAATGAATACGGGAAAAATACTCAACAGGCTTCCTTGAACTCAAGCAGCAACCCAATATATAATTTTTCCCTAAAGGAAGAATCAAGTAAAGTCAAATATTCATTTTTCGTTTGCCAGCCCGTGCACAGACATCAAGGATGATGATGGCCGCAGGAGACAGCGGTAAAACCAGAACAAAATAGTGCAGTACTTTTTACAAACCTCCTTTACCATTTTATTGCTTTGGAAAACACAGAATGACCTGTCCCTGCATCTTTATAGAAAAGGGTCAATGTTGAGAAAACACTAAAATATGAAGCAGCAGAAATGTAAACATTTCATAGCAATAAACCCAAGAACTACACAAGCACTGAAACGTAACCAATAAAAGTGGGTTCAAATTTATCCGAGAAGAGGGCTTTACTCCTAAGAAGCCAATCTTCTAAGGAGGAAAAAATGAGTATGAATGTTACTAAATTAACTAAATTAATATTTGATTAACTCAAATCCCTTGAGGATTTGCTAAGGACACCATGAAAAGGTAACAGCCACCAAATGCTCTTATGCTATTGTGGGGCTAAATTTCTAGGAATGTATTTATCATATTTGTTTTAAACTTCTGGTTTCAAATCTTCCTGTTAAATCATTCTTTGGAAACAACTGATCCTGACTAAAGCAGGTAAAATGAATTTATGTCCTTCTTCCTGTGTAAAAGAGGAATGAGTTTCTAAAAACAACCCAACTTCAAAACAACAAATTTAGTTCCAATTTAATAAAAAACTCTCAGCTTCTACTTCACCAGTTATAATCCTACGATTTTTATCAGCAGTCATTTTGCATTAAATTCTACCTGGATTCTGTTTCTCTTTGGATTGAATAGGTTTGGTTGTGAGGTTTTTTTTGGTTATGTTTTGTTGGTGGTGGTTTTGGTTTTTAATGTTTATTCATAGCTGGTCAGGAAACGATGACTTTTAGATCATATTTCAAACAACTTAGATAACAGAAAAAAATCTCAGCCAGGTAAGAACCAAACAAGACCCAACACATACCTGAGTTGACTGTTTGCTTGTAAATATTAAGAAAAAAGGTTAGCATATTTCTAAAACAAAGGTTTTATTTGTTTCAAGGTGAATTATTTTCTGTAGGTAAGTTTTCAAACACAAGATCTTTCTGAATCCAAACTCACCCATCAGCATTCTTCTCTCTCAACAAAGCAGCAGTTTCTATTAGCTTTTTCCTTCTCTCCCATTGTTTTCTTTGCTTTTCCCGAACCTTTGAACAACAAAACAGTTTGCACTTTAAACGCTAATTACATATTGGATCACTATTCCATGAACTTAACTTCCATTTGTTGTATCTTAGATGGCCCAGTATAGAAGACAACTTCCAGAGTTTCATTTTAACACCTGAATAAGCTGTATTTCAGCGTGTCTGATTCAGACAGCAGAATTTCAAGTATATAGTAAACTTTTAAGTAAAGTATACAGTAACTTTTAAGTAAAGTATACAGTAAACTTTTCAGTAAAGTATAAACTTTTCAGTAAAGTATACAGTAAACTTTTCAGTAAAGTATATAGTAAACTTTTAAGTATATGTCAAACTTGACTAGTCAAAATAGATACTCTTACATTTTCTTTATTTTCTTTTTCTTTGCTCTCTTTAAATTCTGCCTCTTCAGCATTAATGTCCATTGTTTCTGGCTCTTCTGTTTGGCTGATCTCCATAGCTGCTTCAGGAGTAGATTCCTGTTCTGTTTCCTTCTCCTCAGTCAATCCATTGCTTTCTTCTTCCAGCAGCGTGCTATCTTCAGGTTCTGAAGGTAAAGTCTCTATAGAAAATGTCCCAGAGAGGAGACTATCCACTTTACTGAGAGGAAATTCATGAAGATGATCAAAAAAAAGTTTTGGAAATCCAAAACAACCGGTAGCAGCTCTAACGGGTCCCCCTCCTGGATACATCTGAATAATGGATCCATAGCCTATGAGAGCCAAAGAATCAAAAACACATTGGAAAGGCAGGATTTCATAAATTGTTTAAAATTTCTCGATTTCTCAAAAGGCTTAAATGAAGCATTTGTTTAAGGAGAGGGAAGTAAACTGCCTGCTCTTAATCTAACCTTCATCAAATTTAAGAGGCTGCTGACATGTGCTTCGAGGTAGAAAATCTTTGTTGGAAGGGCAACAGCTACTGCAACTCAAGAGGACAAAGCAACTCAAAGGTTACGCATGTATTAAAAACAAATCTGTTTAGGATTAGCACAGAAGATATAAGCAGTGACAAGCTGTTAGAAATGCTAATTTAATTAAGGATAAAAAGACAATTTTTCTCTGGTATTTGTTACTTTTAGCTACGGAGTGGTTATTTTTTGTCAATATGAAAACAACAGATAATTTAAACAGCCTGAAAGAATTTCTTCAGCATCCAGACTCTAAAGGAAGATACGTCAGATGCTTAAAAATACTAAAAGAAACTTTTCAACAGTTCTGCTGAAATTGCATCTGATTTAATTTTCTACAGAAAGTATCCCTATGGCTAAAAGTTGCTGCAACAAAACTGATTTATAATACAACTGGGTCTTGTGCTGTTCAGCCAACAAACAGCACGTCTAGATGCACAACCCTGTGTCACACTTCCTACCTTTCCAGGCTTTTGGAATGTAACTCATCTCTGTTTAATGTCTTTGAATGACTTATGATTAAACTGATTAACTGAGCTGTAGAAATAATAACCAGAATGCTCAAGAAAATGCTACATACTACTTTTAAAAACCACATTTTGCAGATGTTAAATCTCTGGCACAATGAACATGAGGAACGACGATGTTTTTCAGTGCTGTGTGCTGTCTGAATTCCAGTGTTACTATAGATTTTTGCCATTTGCTTTCCTGGGCTTCCCAGGTGTCTGGGAAGAATCTGCATCCAAGCTCCTTACAGCCTTTTCTGAACACAGTTTCATTATGCTAAGACAGAAAGTAACGTAGGTCTAAATACAAGGACATCAACTTCAAATTTTGTATATTTTTTTTTTAACAGTGAAAAACAAATCCAACCGAAATATGCAAAATACTTTTTCCAATGGAAAAACCAGTCTCTCTGAATACTGGAGACAGTAAAAGTAGATTTTAAAAACTAAGAAAGTATGTTTTGAAGTCCTGGGCTTTTTGAAAGTATCAGAGATGCATATTTCTTAAGTTTCAAGTGAGCCCTCAGTCTGTACCTCGCTAAAGCCGCCGTGTTACTCACCTCCCATTCTCTCCATCACTGCACCCAGCACAAGGCCTGCACATGTTTCCATTACAATCATCTTGTTGCCAGCACGGATGTTTCCTAAAGTCAACATCTGAGCCAGGGTGTCGTACCGCAAGTGGCTAGGAGAGAGTGTTTTAAGAAATATCCAATTAGTTTTCTTAAGCGTTAGAAATATTGCACATCAGTAGATTTTTTTCAGAAGCAGGACCAGTGGTCTTCAGAGTCACTGTGCAGAAACTTGTAATTAATCATCTGGTAAAAAAGGAGGACTACAATCAGAGCCACCAAGGAATTAGCAGGGGAAAACAAAAGTAGGTTATGAAGTCAGGCGTATATACTAAAGTGGACAGCTCATGACATGTCAGACAAAATATTTTTGAAACTTCATTTCTGTTTTTTGTTTATTTTCTCTGGCATGTCAGTTTTGGAAAGGACAGATGGTATTGGAATGCATTTCCTAATCCAGTAATGTCTCCTCAGTGATTTTTCATCTGTATTGCAGTAGCAGGCACCACTTGCAATCCAGGATCAAAACTTAACTCAAGTGACTGCAGTGTCTGCACTGAACACACTCCGTGATGGCCAAGGAAGTGATGGCTAAGCTTAATAGGTAAATAAAGCCAAGTGAAGGAGATGGAGGAAGGAGAAAGAAAAAGGTTTTCGAAGCCTTAAATAACATAAATGTGAGGGGTGTACTTGAAAAACCCTCACAAAAACTACTTGAAAAACAATACATCAATCCATCTTAAACAATGTCTGTAACAATATAGCATTTGATTCAGGTACGTGAAAATCAAACGTAGCTAGATCTCTGTCATCCTCACCCCCTCCCACACTCCCACCCCTCAATGTTAACCACATGTTCTTACATTCCCAAGACTTCCGATTGAAGAAGATTTTGAATCCCTAACACGCTGAAGAAAAAAAATCCGGCTTCTGGTAGGTGCCTTGTGATTTTGATTGCTGAGCCAGAAAACACAGGCGTTTTCTCACTGACCAAAGCCAGGTCTGAACAGGCAAAGAGCCTCTGTCTACGTGGGTAATTAGCAGGATGGTTGGGGTAGGGAAAAAGTAAAAGCTGATACTGCAGGCAAAAGAATTTTCCTCTTTGTTGCAATCGCGTATTGATTCATTTTCCCTATCGCGTTATTTTTCATTGATTTGCAATCTTTCCATTAACAGGAAAAATAAGAAGAAATGTGAGTTTTACATCCTCTGGGGTAACACAGGTATTTTGAAAAATAGGAAAACATCTTTCTGTTATAATTGGAAAAAACAAAACGACCAAAATGAAAACTTACTTAATTTTTCCAGGTTCCCTTGCATAATACATTGTTGAAAGAATGCGAGTGGATGGTTTCACGATCGTAATAACTGCCTCGTACCTGTAAGAGACACACGGTAACGGTCTTATTTCAAGCTCAACATACTGGAGAGCTACTAAGGATTTTGCACTTTCTAAAATTCACTTACTTCTTTTTTTTCTTCTTTATGTATTTATCTTGGGCAAATTCTGTTTTGTCTCTGAACGTTGTGCTGTTCTCTATTAACTGCTGCACTATTTCCTTGGAAGAGATAATTTATTTTTATTATAGCTGGTATTTATTTCTCAGTTGTTTCATATATAGCATTTTTTAAAACAAACACTGAAAAGACTTTCTTCCAGTAGAGGCATGTATACTATTAACTTCTACTGACGTTAAAGGCAAAGTAAATTTCTATTAATCAACATGACAAGCGAAGCACCACCCTGACTACGTGCAGGAATTCAATCCTGTATTTTTGTCTCTGGGTGTTCTTTATAATGCCAGCATAAAAATAATAAAACTGAAAATGCTTCTCCTGGAAATACGTGAGGAAGGAGTCTGTTTGGTGCCAGAACTACCTCATGAGAGGGCAGACTCTAGTCAGAAAGGAAGAAAAATCAGGATTGTTCCTTTCAAGTCATTACTCCATCACTTACTGTGAAGCCTCAATACCTACGTATTCTTCTCCTGTGCTGATTGGGAAGGAGACTACCCTGCTTTCTCTAAGTTATTAGCTAATTTTAATTGAATTTATTATTTGTTTATTAGCAGTTATTATGGAACAACGGACATACACTCAGTCAGTCTAACAATCCCCATAGTAACTGGATTGCATGACAGTACCTCTGAAGTCCTGGGGGAAGCTACAAAGGCAAAAATATTTTCCAAAACCAAAACAAACCAAGGAACCTGATGTCAGAGGTAATATTTACTACTTTGGGTCTCTTGCCTGACTTTAGCATCTCTTATCTCTGAGGGCATTGTCTTTTTCCATCTTGTGCTACTTTTCCCCCTGTACTCTGTCCCTTACCCCACTTGATTTTGTCTGCCTCCCAAATTGTGTCATATGCAAGGAACTGGCACAGGAATAACGTCCAGCTCCTTTCCATTTACGATTTCCTACAACACTCCCTCTGACTTCTTCCTTCTCGAACTCCCAGGTTTTCCCAGAATTCCAGGTTTTGTTTTGTGGTCTCCCTGTTCTTATCTCCTGCCTTGCCAATCCAACTCTTATTCCTCACGCTTTCAGGTTCCATCTAGAGGGACCATTAAGACCTCCAACAGAAAAAAAGCTTCCATTGCTCAGGGTTTGGCTCCATGCCTGCAGTACAAGAACCAATGCTGCAGTGCTCTTTTGGTGGCTGTGATCAAAGTAGTTTAACTGCTAAAAGTGTAAGTTTGTCAAACATGTAGGAAGAACCTATGGCCTCAGAAGAGGGGGGAGAGGGTGGTGGTGATGAATGGCAAAAGGAGTATTTTCAATGTGGACTCTGCATCTCCCCTTGCACTTTAAGAACTTGCTCCAAAATATAAGGGGTGCAAGTATTTCTCACTTGCTATCGCTGCTTTTCAAGCCGTTATTTCCTCATGTCCTTCAAACACTTAAAATGTTATTCGTGGCGTGAGACAGATGCTCTCTCCTTTTTTTGCCTCATTTTTGGTGGTTTTGTTGTTTGTTTTTTAGCTTGGTTTTGCCCGCATGTGTGTGTGAGGGTGGTGTGTGTTGGTTTTGTTGCAGCAAAATTCACAGTGAGGAAACTGGACACTATTTCTCTAGGGTAAGCAAAAGCCAAAAGGAAGCTGCAGCACTATGCAATGCCCCAGGAGGAGATGCCACTTCTTGTCTTCATCCTAACACCTATCCTGCAGGACCTGGGCAAGATTGGGGAAGTGATGAGAAATCAACCCTCCTGACACTAAGGTGGTTTTATTTCAAATAACAATCATCTCTAAATTGAGCCTGTTTCACATAGTCATGCCATTCTAAACATGAGTTCAGGTTTTACCAAACATTTATGGAAGGATAATACCTACTGATGCTCATCTAACAAAGTCTAAAATGAATATTCAGCTACAGTTCTGAAACCAGAGTTAATAAAGCAGGATATTTTAATAAGCTAAAATAAAAGTGTGGCAGGTGTATGACACAGACGTGCTGAGGACATACAGGAGCACCAGAGTGATCTGCCATGGATAATGAGAACGAATAGAAAACAGCAAAGCTATCAGACTGATTAAATACATTCTTCTCAAAGAGATAACACCAGGAGCAGCACAACCATGGAAACAGAAGAAATGCCGTTTTAACCTCCTTGGACCCATCCATGATCAAGCAGGCAGAAGCAGAACAGCTGCTCTGAAAAGCAGCAGCGAGAGGTAGAGAGGAGATGAACTCGATGCAAGCACAAGCAATTTCTTATTTTTTATCATAAAGGGTACCAAAGATGAGAGAGAATTTTGCCTGACAACGTAAAGCAGAGCTGGCTGCAATGGTTTGTTAACATTTAAGATGGCCTCACTTGGTTTTGACCAAGTGCAGGGTAAGAATGTACCACTTTTTTAACAGAACTGATCTTGAGAATATTCTTAGCTTTTGAGGGGCAGATAAAACAGCGGCATCGCATGTCTTTGGTAGGTACCACCTAGAGGCACACTGAGATTATATTTGTTCCGTGGTGTTGTTTGTTAATATTCCTTTCCTACACCTTTGATAGTTTCATTATGGCATGATTTTTATGTCTGTAATATAGGAAAAGAGTATTCTGAATCTTAGAAACAAATACAACTAAATGGGGTTTCATTCCCGCTGTATTTCCTTATCGGTTTTAGTATTTTTTTTGTCTTTTACGACTTCTGAAGTTGTAAAAATTGCTGTTTTACTGTCTGTTGATAAAGTTGCCAACCTTACATGAAGTTTCCTCTGAAAAGAGCCTTGCATTTGTATAAAAAGAGATCTTCAGGAAAAACAGGACTTGAGCAGAAGAACCAAGCTAAAGCACGCAAATCTATACACCAATAAAATGAGCAGCCTGTGTAAGAAACTAAAATATAACCATCGAGGTAGTACAGAAATGACACCGAAACCTTGTTTTTACCTGTCCTTTAATACCCTTGTCCTTCAAAGCCTTTATGTCATCATGAGTCAGTTTTTGAGACTTTCCATCGTCAACTATGTTACGATTATCTGTACCTGCTTCTTTTGTTTCTAAAGGAAAAGGATACAGATTTGTAAAATCTAGCTTTAAATATCTTGAAGGTGGAGAAACATGATTTTAGTTTGACAGAAAGCAGACTTCTCAGGATTAAACCCACATGCTTCATGGCCTTGTGAACTACTGTCTGAGCAATCAATGAAATGTAGTATGTAAAATAGATGTTAGTGTGTGTATATATATATTTTTTTTTTTTTTCATTCCAGCTAAGGTTGCCATTTTCTCCAGTATTAAAAGACTTATTTGTTACAGGCCTAGATCAAGACAAAATCATGCATTTTTATGACAGAAAGAATATAAGCAATATTAAGTTAACAAATGATTAATAGAAAGCTTTTCCATCATCATTGGTCTTATCAAAAAACCCCCAAATTTATTTGAATTCATTTTTCCACACATGAGTCCAATCCTCTGTAATACCTGTGGTAGTCTCTTCAACCTCTTTCTTTGGCTGGAGGTTTCCACCATTGGTTACTTCAAATGTAGTTCCATAAATATGTCCAATGGCATTATCCAGATAGAACCACTGCTTCTCAAAAATAATTTTTCTGAAATAATATTAAAGTTATGATATTAAAAGCATTATTTTTGCTATGCCTGCTACGCTATAGCTTCATATATGCAATCTCTACCTAAATCGATATTGAAGGAAACATAAAAAAATTTAAATGAACCACAAAACCACGTTACACTGAAACTGGTTAAGAACAAAGAAGTGAATTCTTACTATGTGCTCAATTTTACTTTTTTTGCAGTTCAAAAGATTTCTAAAATGACAGATAAAACAAGGCTGTAGCACGTGAATTATATACTACCATTTTTGCCAGAGAAAGTCAGAACAAAGCAAGCAATGAAATTAATCTAAAATATAATAAATCTAGGCTGGAACAAGCAGATTAGTGCAAAAACATGAGCATGAACCTGTATTTTGCTGCTTTAAAATAATATTTGTCAAAAGACTACGAAGAAAACAAACAGCAGAGAGTGTCTTGTAAGCCAAGAAATGTTTTATTCTTTTTAAAAAAAAAGAAAAAATTAATTAACCCTTTCATTTTGATTGCACTAAGGGAGGTTTGCACTTCTCCTTCTTCACACAAAAAGGACTCCCCAAAGCCTTTAACCCTGACCTACAAGGGTTTCTTTGCTGTCCCGACCGATACTGATCTCGCCAAAGGAACCAGGTACCGGTGTATGCGCCGCACTCACATTGGAATCAAAACTTACCAATATCAGCTCTAATTATTGCTGTCATTAATTCTCAAGCTAAGCAAAAATGTTGAGTTCTTTGCCACTCCCAGTTTTCTACTGACTGAAGGATGCAGTTGATGCATATATTTTTACATACATTATTATTTGTATCCCCAAATACAGTGTGGAATTAAATGAAGCACAAGGATAAGGTTTTGTCAGAGACACTTCCAAATCTTCTTAATAAAACCCCTGACATTATACTTGCTGATGTAAAGTCTATTAATCCCTGCCAACCCAGATTTTACAAGGCTAATAGATGACTATAAAAGACTTGAAATGACTGAAAAGGATTTAGGATTTAAGTAACAAATCCTGTGCACGTACTTCAATTTCATTTTGATGACCATTCTAAACAGAATATCCAACCACAGGCTTCCTTGAACTCAAGCAGCAACC
>VWZK01011070.1:0-12518 GCA_013396935.1 Baryphthengus martii
CCTCTCCTTGCCTATTTTTTTTTTTCATTTTAAACACCATTAATAAAAGAAAATTAATATAGGAAAAGGAAATACATTAATGTTGTTTCAGTGATTTGCCTTTAACCCAAGAAAGTAAGAAAATTCAAAGATAAGGCTTCCAATTAATCTTTAACTTGTAACATAAAAGGACTGTTTTCAAGCCATAACAACGTTGCAATTACGAAGGCACAGGGGGAATGTACTGTGGACATAGTCAAAGTTTTAATCCTAAATATGCCTGGCTCTTGTGAATTTATTAGAGCTTTAAAATTTAACATCATTTCTGTGTGTGATATAAACATGTGTTCTTGACCCACTTCAAAAAACCACAAGTGAAATACCGTTTGCATTAATTATTCAAGAGCTTTGCAAAAAAAAATTGCATCTCAAGAGATGACTTTTCCACTGAAGTTTAAAACTATTCGGCTTGGCTTCATTACTTTTTATGTATATTGGATTGCAGCTGCTTGTTGTTCAGAGCATGGTTTTAGAACTTATTGCCACTATTTAATTCCAAATGTATATGTTGTTATTTAATATCCTGAAGAGAAAAAAATAATTCCTATGTAATTATAGTTTTACCCTGAAAGCTACAAAAATTTATTTGTAAATTAATACCTTGCAAATTGTCCTGGTTTGAGTTAGAACTGAATACTGTTCAGTGATTTTACTTTCCAGCTCAGTCTAAGTAACTGCACTTTCTGCTGTTAACAGCACGTTTTTCTCGCAGGCAGTGTCTGCTTCTACAAGTGATAACCCTCAATGTTTATAGTTACTGCTAATGATTGATATGTAGAAAGGTTCTTATATTTCCTTCTGTGAAGACCAAGGTCATTGCTAAATCTTATTTACCACATTCAGAGTGAAGAAAGTAAAAGTCTGCACCTGTGGGGAGGAGTGGACAGGACAGGTGACCCTAAACTGACAACAAGCTGTTCCGTCCCATATATGTCATATTGTAGCAGATGCCCCCTTGCCCACAGACAAAGCAGGCAGAGTACATAGAGGGTGCTGAGCAGTTTAAGGACTCGGCTATTCAACTGCACCTCACGGTGCTCAACTAGTGCCTTAGGGTCTGGACCCCTTAGCAAACAGACTCTCGGGGTCTGGGACTGTCCAGACTCTTCCATGTTCTGTCTGGAGTTGTTCCTCAGCCAGTGAGAATGACCACAGTGCACCCTCGACTCGGGTATAGAAGGGGTCCTGCCTGAGAGCCAGAGGAGCTGATTCTTTGCAGAGCAGCAGGCCTGGAAGTCGGACTCCTCCCTTGGCCACACTGTCCCAGGATACTTCCATGGATTGAGGTAGCCTCTGTGGATTGAGTAAGTCCCTCCCGCCCCACTCCCCTTGGGTGAGTTATATCTCAGGCACTCTGGTGTGGGAGGTTTCTCCCTTATGAGTGAGTGTGTGCCCATTTTGGTTCATTTTTCCTTAAGGTTTAGGAATTCGTTGTGTAGTAGTTAATTCCCAAAAGACATCTGAACTTGTCCTTAGTCAGAAGGAGTGCTGGGGAACCCTGGTTGCAATAAACCCCCATTTTGGATAGTGGCTGCTGTTTGTTTTGTGGGTACCTCCGTGACACATATTCAGTATAAAGCTGAGGGATCGCAAGGGTCAAGCTCTCTTCTTCAAAGTCTCTGGTTTTTATTCCTTTTGGGAAGAGAGAGGGGATAATAGCATCTTTCATTTGTCTAGTGTCTGGCCCAACCCCAACCCTTGACAAAAATAAAATTCTATTTTTACCCTTTAAACACTATGTAATAAGACTATGAGGGAGATGTTGGTACTATGTTGAAATATCAAATGGATGCAACAACAAATTTTCACAGTATTCACTAGATTTTTTTTTATTGAATTTTTATGGGAATAGGGATCCACAGTCATGGCTCTCCTTGCAAAACTAAAACCTAAGATTATGTTTTCTATCCACATATAATATTGTGTTACGTTATGCTATGTTAGAAATATTCTGTAACTGTTATTGCCACTAATCGGACAACAGCATTTAAGAAATCATAGTAAATTGATCCTTGGAGCCATATATCTGGATATTAGACAACATAAAATAGCATTAGTACGGCACTGTGTCTTCATGAATCTAGCTCTGAAATCCATTACTTAGGAGGAGCAGATTTAAATCAGTGTTGAACATTTTAAAATTTATCCTTTATGTTTACCTGTCTGTGCAATAGAAAGTATGTGGATACTGAAAAATATTGATAGTTGAATGTTTGTGCTCAGCCTTAGCAAGCTTCATGATCTTTGGTAACTCAACACCTATTTCAGATAAGGAAGATACCCTTGATTCTTGAACTGAATGCTGATTTTATTTTTTTTTTACGTAATCGAAAATTAGATTCAAATGTAAGCTTGTAAGAGCAGGTGATGCAGAAAAATTTAAATTAAATATGAAAGATGCAAATTGTCAGGCATAAGTCTTCAGCATTATGCTTGAATTAGTGAAGCTTAATGTCTTCAGAAGGGTCTCAAATGCTACTTACTGCAATATTAGTTGAGTGTGTTTCATAACAAGTTATTTTTTAAAACTGCAAGATTACTAACATTATCCAGCATTAATGCTTTTTTTTTTTTTTTAGTACTTCCTGGCCTAAGATATTTTCTACAGACACTTATTAGCCTGCTAAGTGATGACATTTTGATTCACAATTTTATTTGGAGATGAAGTAGGACAAGTTCATTTTATTTTGCTGGAAAATAATAACTATATATTGTTTTGCTAGTGTTAAAATACTCTTGACACCTTTTCTTTGAAATGTTCTAGCACCTGCCTATTTTGGCAGGAATTTGGCAGGAGGAATGGGGCTTTGTGGCAAAGATACAGATCTGAGAACAAATTCTACCAAGCCTGGAAAAGTCATAAGCATTCAAGAATTACTGTTCAAGTTGCTGAGTACTTGATAGTGTTTACCTAATAAGTTTCTGATTACTTTTTTTCCGTCAATAAATATGTTCTTATCACAGTTCCAAGTGTCGTCAGACTACACATACACCAAAATATGCAGGAAATGAACATCCAACTCAGACGTAAGAGAGAACAGGAGGATTTTACCTGCTTTCAGTTCCTCTGGGTTAAGCCTCAATGCTTAAATTAAAAGATGAAAATCTGCTTCTCCTGTACCTGAATTACCATCTGCATCACTGATAAAAAGAAAGTATGAAAGATTAATCCCTTTGATTCAAATTTGTAGGGAGGTTGGCCTAGAGAAGATGTTGGATTCCTACAAAATCTTCCAGAACTAGTAGTGGAAGTAGAGACAAGAACAATTGACTGAGAATTCATGGTGGGTTGATTACCTTGGAAGAACTGCTTCCTCACCCACTAGCTTTATTGCTGAGCATGACGTCATATGGCATGGAGTATTCCCTTGGTCAGTTGGGTCAGCTGTCCCAATTTTGTCCTCTCCCAACCTCTTGCCCATCCCCAGTCCACTCCCTGGGGGAGAAGAGTGAGAAACAGAGAAGTCCTTGACATTGTGCAAGCACTGCTTAGCAGTTTCTAAAACATTTGTGTATTATCAATACAGTTTTAGTCACATATCTTAAATGCAACACAATATGGGATGCTATGAAGCAAACTGACTCCATCCCAACCAGACCTAGCACAGAATTGCACCAATCTGACTGGAAACTGCAGCAGAGGAAAACCAGAAACATCAGGGAACAGAGACTGGAACAGATTGAACGGGGAGGCTCTTCAATATACAAAACTAATGGAGCTCACTTCTATATCTCAGTTGAATGACCTAAACATTTATTCACTGCAGACTATATTTTGTTTTGGTTTTCCAAAGGGAGAATTATTTATTTATGTATTGGTTTTTCTCAATTAATTGTTTCACAAATATATTTTTGTGTAATTTCCAACACCTAATCTGAAGCAATTGAAGATCAGTGACAGCTGTCAAGTAGGTAAAAGAAAGACATAATTTAAGAAACATCTATAAATTTAGGGTAATCAAACCTGATATTCATTACATGAATTCAGAGTGCTTTCTATTATGTGATACACACAGAGTCATAGAATCACAGAACCACTGAATCATAGAATGCCCAGGGTTGGAAGGGCCCTCCAATGCTCAGCTAGTCTAAGCCTCCTGCAGTCAGCAGGGACATGCTCAAATAGATAGGTTACTCAGAGCCTCATCAAGCCTGACCATGAATGTCTCTACAGATGGGGCTTCCACCACCTCCCTTGGACAACCTGTTCCAGTGTCCACCACCCTCATAGTACAGAACTTCTTCCTAAGGTCCAGTCTAAATCTACCCTTCTCTAGTTTAAAAACATTGCCTGCCGTCCTATTGGTATATGCCGTTGTAAACAGTCCCTCTCCAGCTTTCTTTTAGGCCCCCTTCAGGTACTGGAAGGCCGCTGTAAGATCTCCTCAGAGCCTTCTCTTCTTCTGGCTGAACAATCCCAACTCTCTCAGCCTGTCTTTGTAGGGGAGGTGTTTGAACCCTCTGCACATTCTCATGGCCCTCCTCTGGATCCACTCCATCAGGTCCACGTCCTTGTTGTGTTGAGGGCTCCAGAGCTGGACACAGTACTCTAGGTGAGGTTTCACCAGAGCAGAGCAAAGTGGTAGAATCACTTCTCTGAATCTGCTGGCCATGCTTCTTTTGATGTTCAAAACATATCTATTTCAGTTGCAGTTGAGAGTCCTCAGCAACTCAGATTTCAAGATCTCTCGATACGGTGTTACTAAAAAAAATTTGTTTAAATTATTTTCCTAGGACAATAAAAAAAAATATCCCATATCAGAAATAAAAGCTATAATTTCAGTAGTCTAAGAAAACATTTCTTTTTTTTTCCTTCATTTTTGATATGTTCAATCTTGAAATGAAACACACAGCTTTGTTTTAAAATATAAAATATGAGCCATCCAAAGGTAAAACCTTATGAACTAAACTAATCTATATTATATTTCTTCAGTGGGAAATAAATGGTGTGGTGTCTGACATCTGTTTAAATAAAATTGTGGAAGTCACTAGAAGCTGCTTAGATTATCACTCAATCCCAAAGCATGAGGGATGTCGTGATAGTTTGTTTTTTCTAAGTAGAATGACTGAGAGAGTACCACATCTTTTGGACCTGAGGAGAATAAGAGCTGCCCTCCTGAATGATGGTAGTATGAATATAGGACAGTTGGCGTGGTCAAAATACTCCCATGAAGGCTGTGAAGTGCTGCCAAACATAATAACCACACGTACAGCTGCTTTGTAATGAAGGCACAACACTGCTTTTATTTTTTTTCTACATGCAAAGAAAATGTGGCTTCCTGAATTTGCATCTTTCTTCTTCTCTAGTCAGAGTCATGTTTTCTTATGTTACTAATGGTACCATCAGTGAAACTGTGCAGTAGAATTAACAAAACCACCAGTTTTATCTTGGCGTTACATTACTGTTAAATCAAAAAATCGGTACATTGTGAACATCATTTCTAGCTCTTATCTTGATTTGCATGTCTTAAAGAGTAGTTGCTCAAGTAACAAGAATTAGTTGCACTAAATTCCAAATTCACTTTACCTGATATTATCAGCTAAGCCTTTGAAAGAACATTAGAAGTACCTGTATTTTAAATTGCAGCTGATAAAACAGCAAAGCTCTTGTTGAAGATAATGACCTAAAAAGGGATAACATCACAGAAGAATAAGACAGTGCCATTCAAATGTCTGTTCTACCATTTGTAAAGAAATGTGCTATTATTTCTTGATGTAAGATTGTGAAGAACACCGCTCAGGTAATATTAACTTATTTTGGAAAGCTTTTCATGCACAGACTCAGATAAACAAGATGCTATCTTCTGAGACTTCTGAAAACCCATTGAGCACAACACAGTCCCTTAGTCTTTTTTAAAAAGTCAAACAGTAAGCTTTCTCACACTATAAACATGTTAGTATGTGATTCAAGATCCAAAACTAAAGCCATAAATACAGGTCTCATTGAGTGTAAAGAAGAATGAAATAAGAAAGAAATTGCCTAGGGTTGTCAGTGCTGAAACAGCAGAAAATAGGACAGATGTACAATTTATTAAAAGTAATTTCTTCATAACAAAGAAAAAAGGTAGCCAGCTACTTAGAAGAAAACAGCAATCTATAACTGGTTCAAGGGACACACTGATTTTGAAAGTCTCTATTTACAGACAGTAAATATAATACTTCTCTATACTTAGAGAGCAGTCACATACTATTTACAAATGATGAACTTATTAATATTTAAAGAAGAAAATCAAAGGAAAATATAAAGAAAATTCGCTATGAAATTGTTCACTGTGTGTATGTCATTCATGTATATGGATGTACCTGAATATAAGATGTTTCTTTACACTTACAGATGAAGCATAATAGCAAGATGTCACTAGAGGATATAAAACAGAGGAAGAAAGCCCAGTCTTCAGCTTTAACTAAGACCATGATTTTTTCTTATGCTAAGAAGAAAATAATGGCACAAATTACGTTCTTTTCCTTTCCTGTTATTCAGAGAACTGATAATCAGAAATGTTGCGGCAGTTTTCTTTTGCACACTACAGATTAGTGCTGAGTGAAATACTCACTGCTGAGGGGAAAACAATTCAAATTTCATGGAGCTTTTACCAACATTTGACCTAGTCAATGGTACTTTTGTCTATTAAAATGCACTTAAATAGCATATGTTATTTCTTGAAAAAGCTGAGTGTTTTCTTCTAATCTTTGAGGTACTTTTAGCATGGATACAGATAAGTTTTAGAAAATGCTACTTTTTCCTTCTAGATAAGAACTGGTTTTGATTTTCAAATGAAAGGCAGACAGCTGCACTTACTACTCTTCATCTTAAGAAAAACAGAAATGTCACATATTAACATCAGATAACTGTCTGGTATAACCCTTGCAGAGTACTGAAATATTTCCTGCCTTTTAAAAGAAAATTAAGAAATGAACTCTTGTATTATCATTAAAGGCTTTATCCTATGGCTATGAAAGTTGAAAGGATCATTGTTCTCCAAGTTCAAGCTCAAATTACTTTTAAAGGAAAATAAAGGAAGAACAAAGAAAATTTAAAAAGAGGTTAGAGGCCAGGATGACTGCTTTAAACTGATAGATCTAAATTCTAGATGGCTACCTCTGTGGGAGAGGTAAGGAAAAATCTACTTCTCAAAAAAATGGCTTAAATTTCCTACTTCATCAGTGAAGAAGAGGTAGCATTTCTGAAAATCCCCATCACACGTATATTGTTCAAAAAAAATCTCCATGGTGTGTTTCACTGCATCTAAGTTAGGTGGTTACCTCTTTCCATTAGGCAATTCACTCTGCTTGAGGTCTAATCTGTCTCATCTTCTTCTGAGATGGATACCTAAGAGTGGCTCTTCTACAGAAGATGTAGCACAGTGGGTTTTTATCTTTTGCTTAATACTTCCTTTTAGAGCACTTCCCTAGGAATTTGAAGAGGTGAGTTCTGTGCCCGCTTCAACTGCAAAGGAATTAAACTTATATCTTAAGAAAATACTGGAAAGACAGAAAGGGAGGGAAGCCACTTAAAGATACCTATTTTACTTTTTTTTTTTTTTTTTCATGTAGCCAGAAATTCAAAATCATTGAGGAGAGAGTAGAGTAAGAGGGAGCTAGTCTTGTCTGAAAAGGATTAAAACTGAGAAAAACGAAGCCTATATACTAGTCATATTTGTTTTGTATTAGGCCACCACTGAAAAAAAGCAGGAACTATTTACTGAGAGTAGACTCTCCTGTATGAGAGTATTTAACCATTTGTAGTCAAGTAGTCTCTGTTTCTTTCAGTACCATGTTTCGTTACAGTTCAGTAGAAATGCAAAGGTGGCTTTCCAGAATTCAGAAGACAAGAATTTTTTTCTGTTTCAAGATGATTAAAATCTAAAAATTAAACTTTCCGATTTCTCTAACAAGCAGCAAGTGATGGTGAAGTAGCTGAGCAGCACTACAGGCTAAATGATCAGAATTGTAGCATTTTTTTCAGAATGCCCTTGTAGATCTGGGTGCCTACTTATCCATTCCTAACTCAGGTAGAGACATGAGTGTGAAAGAGATAATTATGTCCACAAAATAAATGCTTCTAAAAATGTATGAAAGCATTCAAGCTGTCAACTAATCCTTTAGATGTCTATAAGCTTAGGAAAGGCCATAAAGGATGCACACGTATGGAACAGCTGTTTAGCAATCAGGGAGGACTTCAGGTCCTGTTGATAAGATTTCGGCAGAACCAACACCATTCAGAAACTCACCAATTTGTTTCAAAGGTATTTTTAGAATGAAACAAGTAACTTGAAGCAGGAGACTAAGTTATCTTTGAAATCAAGTATACCTAAATCATACCATATAGTAAAAAGTTTTGTACACAAGGACAGAAGGAAAGGAGTAATGCAGCCCTAGGAAAGAGAAGAACGATTTTATGCATACTTTGGTGGATTTGGGGTAGCTACTTTTTCATCTGCCTGTGATTCTGTTATCACTGAATTTTTCAATTTTTTTCATCTTTCATTTAATTAAAAAAACAGCACTAATACCTAAGACAGTGGAAAACAGGACACAGTCCTCAATCACTTATATTTCATTGACTTAACTACCAAAATTAATGACAAAATTTAAAAGATATAAAACATACATTATTAAATCTACCAAATAGTAGTCTTACTCAATATGTGCCTTTCTGAGTAATAGTTTTTGAAGTTGCCACAATTTTACACCATTTCTGAGTGTATCTCAGGGGTGACTGCACTAATAAATGAACACACTCTCCAAAGTCACCAAGCACATGCATTCCCTGATATTCCTTAAGCAAAAACATTGTTAAAATCAATACAAAGTTGAAAATGTGTTATGATAGGCCTTATCCAAATCTGGTTATCAATATTATTCACCCTTTGCAAAAATTACTCACCTGTTTCAAAATTCCCAAATGACAGAATGTCATAAAATGAAAAATGATGAAATCTAGCCCGTACGCAGCTAAGGTATAAATCTTCATTACTTGTTAGCACATACCTGACAAATGCCCTCATTCCCACCTATGTGAAGATGTCCAAAAGTCAATATAACAGCTTTTTAGGAGATTGTTTTGGATGGAGTCTGTAAGATACAGTATTTTGTAATAAATCTAGGATTAGAGTATAAGTTTAAAATCCAACTTCTTTGTACACAGCACCATTCCAAAGGAGAAATGCGACCAGGTTGACTCCATTATCAGCTACTTTCCCACTTCTGCTTTACAGTCTGTTTTGCTCTGTGCTAATAAGGATACTTTTCTGTGTCTGCCTGCTCCTAGGCAAGCAAGCGAGATAAGTAGTCTGCTTAGACGAAAATGGTTTCATGTGTCCTCTTGTTTCCTGCATTGGCACATGATAAAGTGAACTGGTATTAATTTAAGGGTTTGACTTTTCTGTGAGTGGTATTTGCACGTTATATCTCTTCATTAACACCTGTTAGTATGAAAAGGTATAAATATGTCTTTCATACTTCAGAAAAAGGATTTATGGCAAAAGCTGAGAATACTTGTAATAAACTGAGGTTATATGCTGCTTACTTGTATGAATAAGGAAAAGAAAGTAAAGGAGATAACCTTTCTCCCCTTTCTTTCTGTGGTCTCTGCGGTATCTACAAGTAGAGGAACAAGAGGGCAAAAGTTATGGAGAAAAGTAATTTTGTTCATCAGACCAACTGATAAAGTTGGCAAAGAGAAAGAAATTTTTTGTGCACAAAAGCCTTTCTCCAGAGATAAATAAGCACCTTTCCCTGAATTGCTGGTTAGGGAGTAAAAGATGTGAAGTGTTTCTTCCTTGCACCCTATTTCTGCTGCTGCACTCAACACAGCAATGTGTTAAAGTTTCAAAGTCACTTATCCTCATTAGAGTTATACTGTGGTATTGCAAATATTAATTGCTAGATGGTGCCTTGCAGTTAGAATTTTCCTTTTCCACTAGACATTACAATGACTCCTCCTGAGAACTGGGACAAAAGGACAATCAGTCTCAGCTCTTCAGTAGGTAAGTTGCCTACTTGCCCCAGCGCTTGAACATCTTGTCAAATTTAATCCAAGGCAAAAAAGACACAGGGTTTAGAGCCATTTTTCCCAACCCGGCATGTTCATTTCAGTAATGAAAGACAGCAAGTTTGTTTTAGAAATAGACGTGATCTTTGGTAAAGAGTATAGAAACAGTAAACATTGCCTACAAACTTCACCGGGATGTACATTAATGCAAGTTTTCTTCAGAATATTTTCAAATGGCTATTTAACTATATTTTAAAAGCAAATAAGTGTATGCAAAATATGGCTATTTAAGTCCTATACAACACTGAGACATCACAGTCCAATCTTACATATAGCTTCCACAACTTGGGGCTCACTGTTTTTCGCAATTTAAAAAATGTCAGGACAATCATTCCAATCAAATTTCTGCTACAGAATCACAGAATGATAGGGACTGGAAGGTACCACTGGAGATCATCTAGTGCAACCCCCCTACCAGAGCAGGTTCACCTAAAGCAGATCACATAGGAACACATCCAGGCAGGTTTTGAATGTCTCCAGAGATGGAGAATCCACCAACTCTCTAGACAGCCTGTTCTAGTGCTCTATCACCCTCAAAGTAAAGCGTTCCTCCTCATGTTTAGATCAAACTTTTTAGGTTCCAGTTCGTGCCTGTGGCCCCTTGTCCTGTCACTGGGCACTCCTGAAAAAAGACTGGTCCTGTCCTCCTGACACGTACTCTTTAAGTATTTTTAAGCATTGATAGGATCCCCCCTCAGTCTTCTCCAGACTAAAAATACCCAACTCCCTCAGCCTTTCTTCATAAGACAGATGTTCAAGTTCCCTAATTATTTTTGTAGCCCTTTGTTGTACCCTCTCCAGCAGTTCCCTGTCCTTTTTGAACCAGGGAGCCCAGAACTGGGCACAGTACTCCAGGTGTGGCCTCATCAGGGCAGAGTAGAGGGGGAGAAGAACCTTCCTCGATCTACTTGCCACACTCTTGATGCATACCAGGATGCCATTGGCCTTCTTGGCCACAAGGACACATTGCTGGCTCATGGTCATTCTGCTGTCCGCTAGGACTCCCAGGTCCTTTCCACAGAGCTGCTTTCCAGCAGGTAAATGTTAAACTCATTCTTGAATTTCCTAGAACCAATTTCACACTAAAATAGGCACAAATACTATTTTAGCATGTTTTATTACATGCTCTGTCAGATTTTGCCACACTTATTGTGTTATATTTAAATTCAGGGACATACTGATTCTATGTAATAAAAAGAAATAGAAATTAAAAAAGAAGTGAGATAATAACCAGATGAGTTTCATGTGGTGCTGAGAACCAACAAAATACATCGGATAAAATGACATTGCTTTAACATAGGAATCTTAAAGGCCTAGAGTCCTTTGGACAATGTATTTGTTACCAGAGTTCGGAGAAAGACACACTATGTCTTACAAATTATGGAAGATTATCTTCAGCTTTTATTTTCTCATATAAATGCAGGGAAGTTCAAACAGGTCCAAATTTCTATAAATAAACAATACTGTATTACTGTGTTTTGTGAATGTGTCAAGTCTTGAAGAGCCAGATTGTGATCCTGGCTTTGTGCCTACACCAAGAATTATGAGGCTGTTAAGCATTCATGCTGCCTACATTTACTGCCTATATAGATGCTAGATTAGAAGCAAGGAGCTTCTGTAGGACCATTCATTCACCCTCTTTACAGGTGGATGGAGAATAGTCATCTAAATGGTTGATCATAAACGGTATAGAGCTCTCCAGTACATGGGCTGAGTGGTCATATAAAGTTATCTCCTCTAATTAAAAGACTGATACGTAACTGGCATATTTCCCTACCTGAAAAAAGACAGTAGGAGTGTGAGAATACAGAGCTCTGTAACTTTAAGTCACAATGTGACTTTTTTCAGGTTTGTGCATTATCATTGTTGTTAATCTATGAGTTAACTCTAATTTAATCTGCACAATGGGGAAAGAACCCACTCCTGGCTCCTGCTATCTGCAGTTCCATCTGTCCTAATTAATAAAACAGGGAGACTGCTCAAGTCCTAGACCTCTGCTCTACAGCCTCTTAACTGGTAAGTCTTTCCCTAGTTATGCTTTAGATTGCTCCAAATATCTCTCTTCAAGACATCTGAGAAGGCTTTTGGAGGCAGATTGCTTCATGAACTGATCTCAGAAGTCTATGCTGATGAAACTGTTAGTTTTCCACTAGTTTTCCCTCCATATATTCTACACAGTCCTCTAATACTATCCTCACAGACTAATCAGCCAGTCACACATCACAGATCCTCACGTCACACCTCAAAACTTCCAATACATGATCCTCTGAATTTCCTAATATAGAATGCTGTTCTAGGAAGCTGCAACATAATTTTTATGTTAGTTCAGGTACTTTAATCTGGAAAGGGGAGGGGCAAAACCTGCCCCAAATCCCCAGACATGTAAAATAAAGGTGATCACAGAATAACAGAATCACAGAATGTT
>VWZK01011075.1:0-77500 GCA_013396935.1 Baryphthengus martii
TGCTGGCTCGTATTTCTCTGCCCATCCATCAGCACCCCCTGGCCCTTTTCTTCCAGACAGCTTTCAAACCATTCTTCCCCAAGCCTGTAGCGTTGCATGGGGTTGTTGCAGCCCAAGTGCAGCACCCAGCACTTGGCCTTGTTGAAGCTCATACAGTTGACCACAGCCTCCCTACCCTGAAGCAGATCAACACTCCCACCTAATTTCGTGTCATCTCTAAACTTATTGAGGGTGCATTTGATCCCCTCATCCAAATCATTGATAAAAATACTGAACCGAAGTGGTCCCAATCCTGAGCCCTGGGGAACACCACTTGTGACTGGCTGCCAGCTGGATTTAACTGCATTCACCAGAACTCTCTGGGCCTGGCCATCCAGCCAGTGTTTTACCCAGCAGAGCGTACGCCCATCCAAGCCATGAGCAGACAGTTTTTTTACAAGAATGCTGTGAGAAACAGTGTCAAAGGCTTTACTGAAGTCCAGATAGACAACATCTACAGCCTTCCCCTCATCCACCAGGCAGGTCATCTGGTCATAGAAGCAGATCAGGTTCGTCAAGCAGGACCTATCTCTCATAAACCCATGCTAACTGGGCCCGATTGCCTGGTTGTCCTGTGTATGGTGTGTAGTGGCAGTCAAGATGATCTGCTCCCTGACATTCCCTGGCACCGAGATCAGACTGACAGGCCTGTAATTCGGATCCTCCCTTTAGCCTTTCTTGAAGATGGGAGTCACATTTGCTACCCTCCAGTCCACTGGGACCTCCCCAGTTAGCCAGGACTGCTGGTAAATGATAGAAAGAGGCTTGGTGAGTACATCTGCCAACTCCTTCAATACTCTTGAGCGTAACCCATCTGGCCCCATAGACTTGTGTGTATTTAAGCAGTGCAGAAGCTCACTGACCATATCCTCTTGGATTGTGAAGGTCTCATTCTGCCCCTCTTCCCTGTCTTCCAGATCAGGGGGCTGGGTGTCTAGGGAACAACTAGTTCTACTGCTAAAGACCGAGGCGAAGAAGGCATTAAGCACTTCAGCCTTTTCCTCATCCCTTGTCACCATGTTTCCCCCTGCATCCAGTAAAGAGTGGAGAGTCTCCCTGGTCCTCCTTTTGTTGTTAATGTATTTATAGAAACATTTTTTATTGTCTTTAACAGCAGTAGCCAGGTCAAGTTCTAGCTGGGCTTTGGCTCTCCTAATTTTCTCCCTGCATAACCTCACTAGATCTTTGTAGTCCTCCTGAGAGGCCTGCCCCCTCTTCCAAAGGCCAGAAACTCTTCTTTTGTTCCTGAATTCCAGCCAAAGCTCTCTATTCAGCCAGGCCGCTCTTCTTCCCCGCCAGCTCATCTTTCGGCACATGGGAACAGCCTGCTCCTGTGTCTATTATCTTAGAACGAGATAGTTATTATTGTGATATGGCTGCATAATCAATTCTTGAGTGCCATTCCTGCAGTCAGGCACAACAATACAAACACCTCTCTCCTGGGAGGACAAGCTGAGAGAGCTGGGATTGTTCAGCCTGGAGAAGAGAAGGCTCTAGGGAGACCTTATTAGAATCATAGAATGGTAGCGGTTGGAAGGGACCTCTGGAGATCATCTTGTCCAACCCCCTGCC
Source organism: Baryphthengus martii (assembly GCA_013396935.1). Taxonomy (NCBI): domain Eukaryota; kingdom Metazoa; phylum Chordata; class Aves; order Coraciiformes; family Momotidae; genus Baryphthengus; species Baryphthengus martii. The sequence goes on from VWZK01011075.1 coordinate 1,612, forward strand.
AGCGAAGGATCTCCCAGGGCAGGCCACATGGGGAAAGATCCAGGTGGGTTTTGAAAGTCTCTAGAGAAGGAGACTCCACAACCTCTCTGAGCAGCCTGGTCCAGGCTCCATCACTCTCACAGGAAAGACGTTTTTGTATTGTGACCTTTCAGTACTTATAAGAATGATGGGGACAGTCTTTTTAGCAGAGCTTCTTGCGATAGGACAAGGGGTAATGGTTTTAAACAAAAAGAGGGGAGATTTAGACTAGATATAAGGAAGATATTTTTCACAATGCGGGTAGTAAAACATGGGAACAGGTTGCCCAGAGAGGAGGTAGCTGCTTCATCCCCAGAAACATTCCAGGTCAGGCTGGATGGGGCTCCGAGCAACCTCATCTAGTTAAAGATGTTCCTACTCACAGCAGGGAACTTGGGTTAGATGACCGTTAAAGAACTCTTCCCACTCAAACTACTCTTGGATTCTACAATTCTATATTAGGTAGTAACACTACTTAAGTACACATACTTTATATACAGTCAGGTATAGATAATGAAAGAAAGTCTTTCTTAAAAAAAAAAAACTGAAACAAAACAGCAACCTTCTTCTATATTTATAATATTCAATCAATGTTTTAATAGATTTCTACCAGGACACCTGCAGACAACTCAAACCTTCTGTAAAGTGTTCTTTCAAGAATTAAGCACTTCCTGTCCTGGAGAGTTACTGCACCGCAAAAAAAATTCAATTCTTCTAATTATTTCAGGTTCTTCTGACTTACTTGAAAGGAAAGCATGATGAAATGTGTACTACTGTATTTCAGAGCTTAAACAAGCGTCCCCATGCTTTTCTTATCATCACTTTGTGATTTGAGTCCAAATACAGCCAAAGAGCCAGCGAAATTCTTAATTGCAAGTCTCAGCTGGCTCTCAACTGAAGGAATATGAGATGTCAAAACTACAAAACTACTCAAATTTCTTAAGAAATCACAGCCCAATAGAAACCAAAAGTAGAATAGGTTTATTAAATCATATAACCTAGCACAATGACAGTATGTTATCTATCCTTACTATTTTTGGTTCTTTGTCCACTCTTGTCTTCAAAGTCCTGTGTAAGCTTTGTGTAAACATTTCAATGTTTCTTTAAAATCATGGAATAAAATATAAACAGGAGTAGAAAACTTCCTAAATTTTTTGCAGAGTGTGTATCTGCTTTGAGATATTATAATGGATCTTTTGCTGTTAGAAAAAGGTTCACAACGTTAAAACTACATTTTGGTGGTTTATTTTTTTATTTTATGTTAACTAACTGCTTCTATGTGTATTCCCTCTGTACTACATATAAATACTTTTCTACTCCTGACGCCCTTTTGGTAACTGTAGAGAACAATCATGCAATCCTGCAATTCCCTTTTACTAAAAAAGCTTATATTTGTCTCTTTCGACCTTCCTTCAATATTTCCTTTCTAATCTCTATTGTTTGTTGCTGGTGTTCACTGTACCCCCTCTCCTCTGTGACAATGTGATGCTGTTTGTAATTTTCCATAGGAATTTCTTCCAAGGATTAGATTTTTAATAAAATTTCAAATCGGTGTGTTTTACATGATTTGAGGTCATTATAGAAATGATATGGAGCTCCAACGTATGCCTTCTAATAGCCCTCAGCTAGTAGAAATTCTCTTGTTGTTCAAGTGGAAGAGGCCTATGATTTCAGAGAAGAAAGTGGTAATTTCCTCTTCATTCATCCATTCAGTTAGCTAGTAAATGTGATTTCTGAGTATACAAGCATCCATGAATGCCTTTATAATGATCCTGCAGTAAATTAATGTGATTTAATCTGAAGAGACTTGAAGGCAGCAGCTGCATCAGATGATGTTGCCCTCCTGAAACGCAACAGTAGTTTTGGTTGTATATCAGAAAAGCTATCTTTTGCAGAGGGGCAAATGGAAAACGGGATAGACAAAAAAAATACAAAAAAAAACTAAGGCCATAATTTCAGCTACCTTTCTAACAGTAGAACTGCTGATGAGAGAGTAGAGTTTCGAAAAGAAAAGAGGTGGGCAAGTAGAACCAAAGGGTGGGAACTGTAGCCAGAAGGAAAATGAAGCTGTTGAGTCAGAGCTTGCACTGTGTAAGATTAAAGAGGCAGGGAGTCCTTGCAAAATGTAGCTGAACGAAACCTGCAGGGCACAGACATGGCCACGAACATAAAAACCCGGACAACCCATTCACTCATAAACACTGCAGGTTTTATCGAAGGTAGAACAAGATAGGGAAAAAAAGGATGAAGAAGTCAAAATTCAGAGAAGAAGCCAGTGGTAATGCAACCTTAGAAAAGCATACAGATCTATAATGTTATCTCTCCAGGAAGGTAAGAAACTACATGCAGAACTTGTCAGATATCCTCTCCATCTCATTTTACAAACTATCTTACTCTACTTCCTCAAGGACTGACCTCTTTGGTCTCCTGCCTTGACACAGATGACTGCTCTTCATGAATTCTAGCTCACTGATGTGCTCATATGAGATCTATGAACATGCCACCAGGAAAAAGCTATTGTCCCAACCACTGCAAAAGAAATGAGAAGAGGATGTGTTGTCTCTCCTGCCACACCAGGCAGCAAAAAGAGAAAATAATTATTTTCTCATTTCCATCAGCAGTCAGAGTAAGTGGGAATTCGCTTAAAGAGCTCGGGCTTCTGACTCAGCCTTCATATAACCTCTAGTAAGGGTTAAGGACTCGAATTTCTGAGAGATCATCTGTGTTACCTATTTGACCAAACCCTTCTTGTTCATGTACATATTTCGCTTTGCAAGCTATGAAAGATAGAACACCCATTCCTAAAAATGTAGTAGTGTATAGTAATGTCACATGTTAACCAAGTTCCTACACGCAGAAATCCATACCTAGCGAAATCAGTGATTAGAAAAATGAAGGCTGAGAGGGTTAAAAACAATATCCAGTTAAAGCTGATGCAGCTTTAAGTAACAGATGTTTTAAATTATGTTTTTCAATGAATTACACATTTCAGTGAAACTGAATACACTTATTTTTCATTCATTTCAGAGAAAACTTTTCTTTCACAGTTCACTGTCTTCATTAGAATATTTTAATGCACTTAAAGCACTTAGTGCCTTTTGTGAAATTAATGTCTTCAGACACACACAGTATTTTGGAAAAATAAGGAATTCTTATTTTTATTAACCCTTCCAAAGCATTTGATGATTACTTCTATGCTATGGTCATTTCCACACTCAGATCATTTATCTTCTCTTAATAATTAGTGGTAACAAGTTGGTTTTCTGCACTTACATATGTGCAGTGTAAATGAGGAACAGCCATTTCACTGGTTAAAGGTTAATTTTCTGAATTATCTCCATGCTCTGGCACTGTACTGTTATGCAGCTTCTGACTGAACATGTAGCCTGTGAGAGAAGTGCCATGAAAACAGTGAGGAGGAGAACTCCCTATTTATTTACATGTAATCAGAAAGATAAACAAGCTCATTTTTCCTCACCATGAAATCAAAAGAAAGTCCAAATCTAAAACCGCACTCTAAACGACAAAATATTAAGCCATGCAAGTATTATTTGCACATACTTTCTGTATGAGATCAGTTAAGAAACAGACTTATCTCATGGATAATGAACATACACCACTCAGGATATTTTTAATTTGGGAGGATGTTCTGTTAAAACAAAGATAGGAGATTTGGAAGATCACATACTATTGATTTTGTTTTGCTCTGCTCAAACATTCCTAATGAACAAGATAGTAAAGGAAAACAAACAAACAAACAAAAACCAACAACAAAAAAACCCAGAAGAGACCAGCATCCGCCACCACTAAGGAAAATCTTATAACTGGATTGGAACCTCTCCCACTTCTTTTATTCCATCAAATACATTTATTTTGCATAAGTCATAACAAGAGCTGGAGCACAAGTGTGTTGAGTGCTCTTTTTCCAGGAAGAAACAATCAACCTTTCTCCAGCAATTTAAATGTTTAAAAAATAGAGAGAATATATAAGATAGAATTACCAAAAATAAAACCCAGAAACTCTGAGTAAAGGGGAAGTTTGCAATCCAGGAAGCACCATGTTTATCATGTCACCTTATATCTATTTGGCTACGGACTGTTTAGAACAAGTCTTATGAGGAGCAGCTGAGGGAAGTGGGGTTATTTAGCCTGGAAAAAAAGAGGCTTAGGGGAGACCTTATAACTCTCTACAACTACCTGAAAGGAGGTTTTAGTAAGGCAGGTGTTGGTTTCTTCTCCCAGGTAACAAGTGATAAGAGCAAATGGCCTCAAGTTGCACCAGGGGAGATTTAGGTTGATTATTAGAAAAAACTTCTTTACTGAAAGGGTTGTTAAGCCCTGGAACAGGCTGCCCAGGGAAGTGGTGGAGTCACCATCCCTGGAGATATTTAAAAAGATATATAAATGTGGTGCTGAGGGACACAGGATAATGATGGGACTGGCAGTGTTAGGTTAATGGTTAGACTTGATGATCTTAAAAAACTTCCAACTGAAACAACTCAGTGATTCTATGATACATAAAAATATACTGGAGGTTTAGGTGGAACTCAGGGTTACAACAAGGGAGATAAATGATGGGAAGATCTTGTAAGATTCAGATAAAATTCAGGAGTGAAAGACAGAAAGCTCAAGAGGGATGACAGTATCTGAGATGAAACCAAGTATGCAGGGCAGAAATCTTCACAGCAAATGTGGGATAGGACAAGATGGGATGAAATGAGTTGGGATCACATGGGAAAGGGTAGAAAAGAATGAAGACGAGATATTTAAAGAACAAGAGAGCAAAAATACCCAATACTCAGATTATTTATGTCCCAAATGATAGCAATTAAGAAAGTCTCAAAAATTTGAAACACACTCTGGATCATGAGCTGCCTGAAGAAACTGAACATTTTTGAGAATTACAGTAGCATATATAATTTTGAAGTCACATATACATGTGACATATACATATTTTGAGGTGATTATGGTATAAGTTAGTAAAAAAAGGTATGAATTGGTGTATTGTGTTTACTTGGTAAGGTTTTGGTAGCAGAGGGGCTACAGGGATGGCCTCTGTGAGAAGAGATTAGGTGTTGATCTCATGCTGCACAGACCCAGTGCCAGCCAGCTCCAAAATGGATCTACTCCTGGCCAAAACTGAGCCCATCAGCGACACTGGTGGAGCGCCTGTGAAAATATATTTAAGAGCATGAAAAAAATGCTGTGCAGCTGCTGTGGGAGAGAGGATTAAGAATGAGAGAGAAACAGCCCTGCAGACACCAAAGTCAATTAAGATAGAGGGGGAGGAGGTGCTCCAGGCACTGCAGCAGAGACTTCCCTGCAGCCCATGGTAAACACCGTGGTGACATAGATTTCCCTCATGCAGCCCATGGAGGACCACGGTGGAGCAGATATCCACACTGCAGCCCATGGAGGACATCATGCCAAGGGAGTTGTGGACTGTGGGGAGGAGTCCATACAGGAGCAGGTTTTCTGGTAGGACCTGTTGTCCACGGGAGATCCATGCTGGAGAAGTCTGTTCCTGAAGGACTGTACCCCATGGAAAGCACACGTGCTGGAGCAGTTCTTGAAGGACAGTATAACGTGGGAAGGACCCCACACTGGAGCAGGAAAATAGCATGAGAAGGAAGGAGCAGAAGAGACAAAGTGCTATGAACTGATTGCAACCCCCATTCTCCATCTCCCCTGCACCACTTGGAAAGGAGGAGATAAAGGAGTTGGAAGTGAAGGAGAGAGCCTGAGAAGAACAGGGGTGGGAGAGGTGAAGGGTAGGCGGGTTTCGTTTGTTTTTCGTTTCTCACTACCCTACTCTAATTTTAATTGGCAATAAATTAATCTTCCCAAAGTCAAGTCTGTTTTGGCCATGACGGCAACTAATGAGCGATCTCCCCATCCTTATCTCAGCCCATGAGCTTTTTCATCTTATTTTCTGCCCCTGTCCTGAGGAGGAGGAGTGAGAGACCAGCATGGTGGGCACCTGATGGCCAGCCAAGGTTAACCCACCACAGCTCAACATGACAAAGAGAACTTGAATTTGGTAGCAAAAAGTCATACTTATACCCACACATGAGATTCAGAGTTCAATGTAGAACAAAGTTTGCCATTCTAGTGTGTGCACATTAAAACTAAAGGGCAGGATGTGAATTTCCTACGAGAAGAGAAATCTGTCTGAATGAAGTATCACCCCCCACTGCCATAGTACTTAGCACTTCCATCAACAGGAAGAGGTTAATGTGAAAATAAAGAAATGCTGAAGGTGAAATTAGATGGATTTGTGAAAAACAGTATCATGCTGGCTCCATGAAAAGTGTCAGGAAAACTCACAGGATACACCCTTCAGGACTCTTCCTGAAAGGAAAGAAAGTTTGGGTGGAGTTTGGCAAAGCAGATATCCGTGAAAGGGCACAGTGCTCAGATTAAATGCAAATTTGCTCCTACCAGGAAGTCAGTATCAGATCAGTAGTGCTGAGACTTGGCTAGCAAATCAATAAACACACACGAGAACAGAATGTTACCCAGGAGTTGTGATTTTTCTCCTAGAGGGAAGGAAAGGAACTATTTTATTTTTCTGTTGTTAGAAACTAAGTTAAGAGGAATTTTTGACTGTTATTCCTGTATACATATATATACAAATTCACATAGTGGAAATGCATTTATCCACTAAAGTACCACTAACAAATCTTGGAAAAATAAGTAAATGCAACTACCACAGGTAGTAGAAGATTACATATCTGAAATCCTAGTAATATGCCTAGGTGAGTGCTACTCAGGACCAAGCTCTTAATATTTTTGGTTGCAGTGGAATGCGATCCTCTTTAAATCTGAACTTTAACAGGTAGCCAAAAGGGACAGAGTGCAAAGTATTTACAGGGAATAATTTGGGTCTCAGATGCCTTCATTATGCTCAGAAAGTAGAACATCAGAATTTGTGCATAGGCAAGTTGGCATAAAACAGACATAAAATGTCTACGTGCAAAAAATCTGTGGGCAATTCTCTCTCGCTGCAGGAATACCTGACAGCTATTCTCATTTTTATGCATTTTAGAGAAGTCTTTCTTATTTTAGGGACCTGACAGAGGGTTAAAAAGCAATAAAAGAAACATTCTGTATCTTTAACTACAACGGTTTTAGAAAATTAATAACTAAGCCAAAGCTAAGCCCACTTTAAAATTGTGTCTCACAAATGCTGTTGCACAAAGGAGATGACAGTAAGTGTGCCGGAACATCTGATCTGGGGTTTCGCTCGGTGTTTGATTTCATGAACACAAGACCTGAATAAGGACTACAGGATCACAATCGCAAAACTCAGAAATGTTTGCCAGGGAGCAAGAGATTTTCAACAATTCATAATTCTAGAGCCTTCCTCTCTTCCATAAAACCTGTAAAGTTTAATTCAGCTCTCACAGAAGCCAAAGACAACCTACTTGGCGGTCTTCTAGTCACCACGGATTAGACCCTCTGTCGCTGATCATCTCGTAAAGGATACGAGTCTCTGTTCATTGATGCAAATGATACGTTCAAAACAAACCCTCCTTGTAAGACTAATTGCTATTATATGATAACAAAAATGAGAAGCTTATCTTCTAATACGTGCGCTTCAGCTGATAATCTGAACGCAGCGTGCTAATGTGCTGCAGCGAGGTGCGCTCAACTACGGAGGGTCAATTCAGAGCAGTTATTTAGCAATCAGACTGTCTAATGGCATTCACTAGGAACAAAGCCAGTAATTTTCTTTTTAGATGAAGAGTACATTTTCCTTCTGTGCACGTACATTATTCAAGACATTCTGAGACTAAAAGAGAGGGAGGCACGTCCCGGATGTTGTTCAGTTGCTGTTTCCTTGGTAGTAGTGGACTGCGAAAGTAATAGCAGTGACTCCTTCATTAACTCCTTGGGCAAGAAAGTACTTGGGACACTTGAGCATCTTAAACTCAACAGGAATTTTCTGCCAGTCACATCTGAGCTAAACTTGCTGTTTACTCTGAGCTTGTTTTTGAAGGAGTTTCACATGAAATTTGACTGTTGAGATTTTTTTTTAATTTCTTCAGTTTTTGTAGGGCAATTTACCTCAGTATCTGTCTTTTAAGCAGTATGCGGCAACCTTAGCAAATGAAGGCATAAGAAAAAGAAAACCTGCTATAAATTCACTATTGCTTCTCCTCCAAAGAGCCAAGATTTCTACGATACCATTAAGGATAGTAAAACCCAGAGACAAATAAAAATAAAAAGAATTTGACAGGCTCTGTTTTACAGAAATGCATCTGTTTTGTAGAACTGACAGAATCTAGAGGGCCAGTTGATGGATGCTCTCCAATTAACTGCTTTTAATATATAAAAATCAGAAATAAACATCTACAGTTGCTTTATTATAGTAATCACAGTGAGTAAAGCTTTGCAGGAGCATCAGATGCAGACTTCTGCATGTAAGGAAGAATTAACTATTTCCAGATAAATCCGTTTGGGTTGGTTTGGGTTTTTTTCCAAAGAAAATGTGAGGAATATGTGGTGTATTGTCTGGGATCCCACAAATTGATTTGTCCAGGTCAATGCAAAACATGATTTCCTCATCATATATCACATATAGAATCACACTAGAACCACAAGGGCCTGCTCTGATCATAGACCTCATACACTGAAGAATTCCACTGCCGTTCATTAACTTCCGCATCATGCTGGCTACCTTCTGGTTGAACAAGAAAACACAGCCATCTTTTCAGGCCTCACCTCTGTAAAGATTTTGAGTGTTGATAAACTCACACCCTTCCTTGGTCGACTGTAGTAGTAACTACATAAGTGTTAAAGGAGGTGAACTTCAGTTCCCGCTTGAATTTGTTTAATCTTATTTCAACACAAAATGCTTCAAACTAGCAAAACCAATCAATTTTGAAAGCATTTCTGTTTCATAACTTGTCCACTTTTAAGTCTCAAAGGAAGGACAGATTTTGCTCCAGTCATGCTGAAAAACAGCACTGGTAATTATCCTGGATTGAGAAAAGGCCTATTAAATGCTTTGAGCTTGCAGGAAAGAGCCTTTTCAATTCCCTCTTTTAAAAACAAAGGCAAACACCTTAAATCAGAGCTCTGCAGCAACATAACTGTTACATATAGAGCTAATAGAAAATGCAAAGTATTTTCTTTTTAACACTTTGAGGCATTATTTATTTTTTTTTTTCCTCTTAGGGATCGTCACAAACTAGATACTGAAATACAAACTTGCGCAAATTCAGACTCAGGATATTTAAATTAGATTAAATCCTACACCATAAGCTTTTGGAGATTAACTCCAAAGCTGAATCTTACTTTTGGATCCAATTCAGAAGGCATAAAAATCCCACATCACAAGAAACATCATTAAATATTTCAGTCCAACATGGCCTCTCTTTCATGACAACATTAAGAGGAGTCAAAATTGTGAAGAGAAAGTCCATCATGAAAAATATATCTAGGAATTTATACAGCTGGAGGTAGTTACTTGTTCCAGAAAGTTAAAATTCATTTCATTTTCATAACATATTATATAAAACATAGGTGCTGGCATTTTTAAAAAATATTATATTATTAATTTGACCTGATTTTAATTATTTTCTTACCCTTTGATGCTTCCTACTGCAAGATTGGAAATATGTTTGGTACCCTCTAGTGGACAAAATAACATATAACTTACTTCATCCAAAAATGAGAATTTGTGCATGCATTTCAAGTCAGTGAAATACAATGGTTTCAAGTTTAGAAAGAATATAAAAAATTATCAGGCAGCTATAACCCAACAAAGATACAATTTAAAAAATAAAAATATGTATAATATTTCATTTTGCTTCTAGAGTAAATTGTGTGACCAAAGCCACATAACAGGTTTCTTACCTCTCTCACTGACTGGAATGACCCACTACAATTTCATGGCACTGATTTGACTGCTTAGTCCCAAGCAACTTGCGTTTTTTCAGAGTTCTGTCAATAAAACCAGAAAAGTCCCTTTAAAATGCAATCTAAACTTAGGAAACTGTCATCTATTTTTTTAATATAGTTTATAATAAAGTACAAACAAAAGTTACTACTTAATTTTTATTTTTTTTTAATTTTTTTTTACACAGATCCAGGAGTCCCCAGCTTCTGCTGAACTCAATTTCATACACATACATTCCTTATCTCACTTCAGCTACTCACTAGCCTTTCACTGTCGGGAGATATGGATCAGACATTGTAGATTTTATTGGTTTTCTCTGAAGAGAAGCTGTGAAAACTTCACAGATTGAATTGAGGATTATTGTGGTACATAGGTGCTGCAAATATTTTTTCTTATAACAGACATTAAAAGGCATCATTGGGTGAACCATTACTGGTTACCTGGAGGAAGCAATAAATCAGATATGATATATTTACTTTTTTTTTTTAATTCTGTAATTTGTTCTTATATCTTATCTGTCAACTTATTTGAGGAACGTGAAATTGCTTTTGGAGAGTTTGGATGGTGACTACGTAATTTACACTTTTACACTGACTAATTTCTCTTCCTCCATGTAGCTGACTGACATCACTGTTGACACATCGATTAACACTTTGTCAGTCTTTCCTTCCCACATTATTCATTAGTAGGTCACCTTCACTTATGTACCATTATTATATCATTTCATTGCATAGCTATTTCCATCCCTAATTTGACACGTATATTATTAGTGTTTCTGTTTTCTGGATGCAAACTAGATGAAGTATTATTTCACTTGGAATTCAAGAATGTTTCTCTCCTCATGTGTTAGAGAATTTCATAATACATATTTCATGTTCTCTTTGTCTCAGTACTTTTTTATTATCAAGTACCTAGGACTGCATACAATAAAAGATTTATGTGTTTAAAACCAGTGCAGCAGTAAAGTTACATTCTTGAAAAAGGCATAGAGCTTCCTAAGGCATGGTCTTTGGGATCAGAATGGGATCCAAAACAGCTGCAACGCCGAGGACAGACGGATCCGCTATTAGCCAGTCAGGGTCCTTAGATGACGAGATAACCAAAATTATCCCTTTTGGGAGCACAGATCCAGAAACTCCCTTTGTTCACAGCCTGATTCATAGACTAAAACCCTCCCCGGAATTTCTCCCACTTAAATTCTTTTATTTCAGCAGCATGAGCCAGGTTTAATACTGGAGCCTGGCCGGTGACAGTTGTAGCACTGCCCAGTTAAGTGGCATGGCAGACAAGCTTTATCTAGAGCATGAAAAGCCAGAGTTTCAACTTCCTTTTCAGATTCAGATGTTTAACATCGTATTTTTCACCTCCTGGGAGACTGCCCTAATCAACAAATAAGTTTGACTGGGCAGAGCATATGCCTTTCTGCTGAAGCCGCACCAAAATTTACAAAAGGACGTCCAAGTGGTGAGCAGAGCAGGGTGGGGCAGCTAACGGCGAAGCAGAGACCTGCATTCCCTGCCTCTGTGCAGCTACTGTTCCTACGTGGATTTTGTATTAAACAGTTACTGATTACAGTGAACACCAGACAGACACAAAATAGGTTGTTACTATGGTTAATATAATCGTCTTTGATCTTAGAAAAATAAACAATCCTGCTCATCTGAAGGAAAGAGTAAAGTTACTAAAAGTCCACATATCATATTAAAATATTCTGGGGAGTGTTCTGCTCTGTCTCTTATTGCTTTTCCCTCTCTGGTCCATATGACTAAACTCTTGCTTATGCAAGAGTAGAAAAAAATCCTTTCCATTACCTGAGAAATAAAACCCTTTGTGAAGGGATAGGGAAGTTTTAGGGCAATTATCTTTCACCCACAAACAAGAGATAAATGTATCCCACTAACAACTCCACATTAGATTATAAAACCACTTTTCCGAGGTTTATGCAATCTCTATATTTCAGGGAAAAATCTTCTGTTCATCTTCCCATTTGAAGAAAAATAAATAAAAGTTCCCTACCTTATGTAGCTTTTTTCTCAGATGTTATGATATTCATATTTATAGGAGAGTTTACATGTATACTGTACTCCTGGGAGTTTCTCTCCAGACTAAAAGACTGATTAGTATTTCTTTCATGCCTGAACTGAGTTCAAAATGATCTCAACTAGAAGCAAGGGAGGGGAATCCAAATCTTTTTCTCTAACAAATCCCTTGAGCCTTACAAGGGCTCAAAAGGTAAGGCAAAATAAGACTCCCATGTAGGGCAATTGTGTCACTACATTTCTCAAAGAAATGACACAAACTCTTCTTAAAATCAAAATCAAACTGCTTGTACTACCCCAGAGAAATGACTTAATTTTGAGAAAGAGTTTAATTTGGTTATTTCTGTGGCTAATCTTTCTTCAGGATAATGTGTTTTACATATATCCCAGCTTTATGGAGCTCCTTTGTTTTGATTTCTATACAGATATTTTTAACATAGGATATGTTTAGGAGATTGGGATAAATGAAGCCTGCTTCCTCAGTCTAGAAGTCTAGCGGTAACCATATTTTTATGAAGAGCTTAAAAAGCCTGGCCTAAATTTTAACCCAAACATTTTGTAAAATAAAGCAGATGGCAGCTGGCACTGTAGCATTACCTAACTGAAATGAGTGCTAGGAACTCTAAACACTTGTACAGGCAATGAAAATATTACTGAATTTAAATCATTAAAACAACAAGCTTGTCTCAAAATTAGCACATCCTTTGGTGACAGAGAAGGCATACATATATAACAAGGAAGGAAGGCTGCTTATTTTAAAGTAGTAAATTGTATGCACTGAAATAATGGCTTGACACTTCTGAAAAGAAGGGCATTTTAAAAGTGACAGGACATACAAAGATTTTAGCCCATTTTCTAGTGAGTAGTTTAGGAGAAAGCTAAGCCTACTACACAGCTGCCCTATTCATTTGTTGTTTGACTTCTACATTATTAGGAGAAGACAGAATTATTAAGGGGGTTGTGGATTCTGTTCCTTTAATACAAATATTCTGATGTAGTCCTTACTGAATTGATCACAGCAGAGACCATTTCCAGTATTTCTAAGCAAAGTACTTGTCATAGCCTCTCAACACATTTCTAACCAGTTTCACCACTCAGCTGGTGAGGCCATTCACGGGAACTGCCTGTGCTGTACCCCTGGAAAAGCATTTAAAGCAGGAAGGAAGCTGATTTAATAAAGGGCAAAGACGTGATATCACCCTCTCCTCATGGTGCAAAGGATTTCCTCCCGCCACTGTCAAACGCAGAAGTAATTACTGTCCAAGAGACGAGCTTCCACAGCAGGCAGCCTTGCAAGGTTGCTCCTGGCAGGGTGAGAAAAGTTCTCAGTTCAAGCTCCCCTCTCAACATGACCTCTCCAAACCTCAATCTAAAGGTCAAAGGGGGGGTCAAAAAGAGTACCTTCCCTTAGCCATAGATAAACTTCTCATATCTCTGCAATGAATCTATAAACTACTATAGTGTTCTGCTGTAGTTCTCCATACGAACACCCTGCTTTTTCTCCAAGCTGATTTCATGAACTTAGCCTCCTCCATTCCTCCATAGTCTGAAAGTCCCTGACATTCAAGGACTGCAGGATATCTCACGTCGTGGGACAATGAGGTAAGACCATCAAGACAGGGGAGACTGTGAGCAGAGGTCCATGAGTCCAGCTCTACATAATTCCCAGTGCCTCAAGCTCAAGCCCTGAAAGCCCTTCTGGGCCAATGCTCCTAAGCAAGGCTTTCTTTGCACTTTCCCATCCCTCCTTCAGCCTCCCAGCAACATCCTCCCTGAGTTTCTTGCTCTGCTTCCAAGAATTCTCCTGCAATGTGCCCCCAGTTCCAAGTTCCTCACATGCATTCTACACCTCCTATCCATGGAGTCACTATCCCTCGTCTGGGTAATTATGCTGCAGGAGACAAGCACCAGCTGCCTGTTAATATTATGAGTACTATAAATCACTGGAATTGTCCACTAATTTGGAACTCTGGAAATCATTCTGCTCTCAGATGCTCAGTAAATCAATCTTTTTTTTTTTTTTTTTTTTATAGGATGCTCAGAAGGAATTTTGAGAAATAAAAGCATTNTGTATTGTCATAGTAGTTTGCATATGGTTTTTTGCTTTTTTATAAACGGACTTTCAGCTTTTTTTTTTTTTTGTGCAAAGAGCATGGATTTATAAAAATTAATGATCTGCAATCCTCTGCAGACAAAACTTCAAAAGAAATACAGGTGGGCAGCATATGTTCTTTTCTTGCCAATCTCAGCTAATCTAATGGCTTCTGATAATATCTAGAGTGCAGGTACTGCTGCTTATGGAATTTGACATTACCCATGTCAGTTGTAGTTTCCTCTCCTTGACAGGCTCATCTTATCTCTAAATGAGCCAGAAAGAATCACTGGAGTTTTTAAGCTCTCAAAGAAAAGGTGGGAAAAACAAGTTAATGGCAATCTATGATATTACAGATGACCCTAAATGTCTTCCACCCCTTTTACTAAAGATGGCTGCTTTTTACTATGGTCAGTGACTCTAGGCTTAAAGATACTTGAGTGACTCCCTAAGACATGTAGTGGATGATTTTATTGTCTTGAAGATAGTCAATCAAGTTTACTTTCTTATTTATGAACTAACCATGTAAAACCTCCTGGTTTCCTCCTGTGAAAACAGGGTGGAATTAGCTTTTCAGCCACAATTTTCTCTTGTCATGTAGTTTCTCAGGAGATTCTGTGACACTGTTGTTTGACTAGTAACACTGTCACCTTATTAGCAACGACAAAAAAAAAGTTATCTTTCACAGATGAGTCCTCTGAAATTAAAACATCCGGCTAGGGCCAGCCTCAGAGGCTTTAGATTTGGGATTTTTTTGCTTCCCCCCACCTTTCTGTAAAAATAAAATCACTTTGCCTGGGAATCTGTTATAGAGTTTCTTCCAGACCACCTGTATCAGAAGGATCCATAATCTTGCTATCATGCATTGAATACAGAAGAGTAATCTCTTGTTTCCTTATGTCAAGGACTGAATAAACAGTGGTGTTTTTAGCTCTGTGTGTGTCCAAGTGAAGATGTGCTACAGAGGAGAGCCTGCGGGAATTCACACAGCCTAGCATGCCCTTCTTTTCCACAGCCCCTTTTTAGATTCAGGTGGATGACTTGGCAAGATGTTACACGGTTCCTTGATGTACAGATGCTCTGAAGTGAAACAGATTTGATTATAACAGTAGGCAGCTTGATTTCTTGTACGAGATTATCTCGTGGTTTCTCCCTCTTGTGCTACAGCAATAAATGAATGATAGCTCTGAAGTTAACTGGATGCTATGCAATTTAGATGTTTGCTTTCAAGTCAGAAGTAATACAGACACAAATACTGGAAAAGGAATCTAGACCACATTG
Source organism: Baryphthengus martii (assembly GCA_013396935.1). Classification (NCBI taxonomy): domain Eukaryota; kingdom Metazoa; phylum Chordata; class Aves; order Coraciiformes; family Momotidae; genus Baryphthengus; species Baryphthengus martii. The sequence continues at coordinate 16,949 of VWZK01011075.1, forward strand.
TGTACCTGTCTGACCCAGGTACTGAACCTGAACAACCTAAAAGAACTATAAAAATCTGATAGATTATATTTTAAATATTATTTGAAAGTTTCTTTCTGCTGTTCTTCAGTCTTTAAATCCTGCCTTCCAACCCTGCACAGACATTTTCACTTCAGCAGATGTTTCCCCTTTGAGCTTTTCCTATTTAATATATTTCAAACTGAAGTCTCAAGCTGCTTGCTCACCCCTCTCTACTTCAATGGATCAGTTGAGATGGAAGGAGAAAAATAGCTCAAGCAGATGTTTCAGAAGTTAGAAATGTTAGAAAAAAAGAAGTTAAAGTTGTTAATGTGGATTTTATATTTGTGTGTAGCAGCATTAACAGATGCTCACAGACTAATAACTAATTCTATCATTTTCCATGGAAACTGATAGCAAATTTGAGTTTAAAAAAAAAAAAAAAAAGCGTGCTTTAAAAAGCTCACATGGAGTAATATGATTTATTACATTTAGTGAAAGACAATGAAATTTTGCTAGGGAAGCATTTATTCTATTTCAAACAAATGAAAATGACAGACCCTTGCCCTGAGGAATGTAGCAGGTTGTGGCTTCCCTGTATGTGGGTGTACAAAATGCTGAGAAGGAGAGATCAAGAGCCAGTTAGTCACAGGCTTACACTCCTTTTCGTCTCTTTTAATACAACAAAAGCAACACAAAACATCTCTTGTGTATCTTGGTTGCAGTGACTATGCCTCTTAAATATGAACAAGCAGGTTATGGCAACTTCAAAAATGCAGAATACTTTGAGCACAACCAAAACGTTTATAAACTATTGAAGGTTATCCAGACCTTTCTATAAGTGATGCCCTGGTTGGTGTTAAAAAAAACCAAATCGAACAGCTCATAGCCTAGAGCACAAGTCTAAAGAGGGGATACAAAATACGGAAAAAGCCAAGCTTATTGATGCACTTGTAAATGCTGATCTTCCTCATCTCTTTTTGGTCTTCGGTTTCCAGGCTGAAGACCAGAGTAAAGATCAGTTCTAGGAAACACCAGGAGATGGCTCAACGGAAAGGACTACCTCTGGCAAAGATAAACTACAGAAAACAGAAGACATTAAGAGCACTATTTTAAGATATCTTTTGCAGTCAAAGAAGGCTGGTGACAGAAGAGTGAGAGTTAACAGAGGATACAATACCACAAACAAGTTCAAGTGTGGTACTTGATGGATTAGTTACTGCACATACAAAGAGTATGGAAATTATTCTAACGCATAAATATATTTAATGAGACAGTGAAAGTAGGTCATTTTCCCAAGGGCAGAAACCCCTCTCCTCTCACACTCTTCTGACCTATTCTGAGTCTTAGCCATGGACCTTAACTGCCTTACAACAAATCCTTACAGAATTTCACTGAAAACCTTGAGTCATTTCCCTTTCGCTTCAATGGCTGTCCAAAAACCTTTTGATTTCAACAAGATGTGAAGTTGATCCTTTACAAGTAAAAACTAGATCCTTTTTCCCCTTCAGCTTTCAGTGATAGACGCTTTCACATTACATATTAGTGTAAAAACGTTAGTCATATGGTAAAAGCAGCATATGCCAAACTGTTAGAGGCTTTCTTTAATGTACTCTTATAACATGCTTTATGTTTTCTATATTGAGAGACGGAAGAAGCTTGAAGCACCTGAGAGAGTAAGAAATGCACAAAGCTGCAGGGAAAACACTTCAGAGAACAGTCATTATGTAAGCAGCAGCAATTCTGTTTTAGCATGTCTAGTTATTTGTGAACCAAAAAACCATGCTTTGAGTTTTGTTTCTAGACTAGAAATAAAACTTTACACAGGAGAAAAAAAATCAATGACCTTGCAAAAAATGCTACACATATTTAAATTCGGACCTATATACACAGCACTGTGGGAGGTTTCTATTATCTTCCTCTGGTTTTGAGTGATGTAGTGTTTGAAGCGTTGTTGACATGGAATAAGATGTAAATGCTTATTCTCTTTGTCCCTTGTTTACCTTCCTTCTCTTCCATTTATTCTTTGGGTCAGAACTTGCATTAGCTAAAGTGAACTGTACTTAGTTCATTAACCACACCTATGTGGGATGGGAGGGATCTCTTACACATTTCTCCACCGAATTCCCTTCTCAGCCAGTTTTCTAAGTAGAAAGAAGCGAGTAACACTGCTTACTAGATTCGATAAAGTTACTTGAACACCACCTGATCCTTTTTGCATAAGTTTTTTGCTTCACAATTTCAAATAAAAGGCGCAAAAAATTGTTCTTAAGTAAAATTGTAAGTTCTTCAGGGGTTGGACCACATGATTTCCATTGGTTCCTTAATGCTTATAACCGTTCTGTGATTCTCTGCTGAAGATTGGTATGAAAGTCATTTTTAGCAATTAACTTTATATTTATTTATTTCAGCTATTAGTGTTTGGGAGCAGGTGATGAAAAATAAAAGGTTAAATCTACATTTGTGACTGTGGGCATGCTTTGAAGAAGCTAGTGTATGTTCCAGTATAGGCTGGGGACAGACCTGTTGGAGAGCAGTGTAGAGGAAAGGGATCTGGGAGTCCTGGTGGACAGNAGAACTATTTTCATGATCGTTCTAGATGCTTAAGTAATGACCTCTGCAGCCCTGTGATTTTGGGATCTTACCATTCTATGACAAAAAAAAAAAGGAAAATGACTGCTGGGCTTTTACTTACAGAAGAATAACAACATCCATATTTTCAGAAGTAAAGTCTTGTTATTTTCACTAGAACTGAGAATGTTTTTCAAGACGTTTGCTTTCAGTACTAATTCATTCATTAAAATGGTATTAAAATAATATAAAGAGACTTTATATTGAACTCACAAAAACCTAACAAAATCTTAACTGAGTGAAATTTGCACAGAGCTGTGCTTAAGTAGTATATAGTGGGTTTTCTCTGAAACACAGTACGACAGTGTTCTCAATATAGCATTTGGGCTGGAAAATAATTACTTTTAAATGATATCATTGGATTTAGATAATATAATTTCCTAAATGTGTTATATTTATGCTTTTAAGCATTTAATACAGTAATTTAAGGATAAATTAGTAAAACATTTTTTTAAAACATAAGTAAATCTGTGTCACTAAAAATTATTTTATATTACAAAAATGATCCAGCAATAAGTTCACTTACATATTAGTCTAGTTTTGATTCAATAAAAAAAAATAACAAGACAAACCTGTTTGTGAGTTAATTACTTGCAGAAGTATATATTAACAACACTCCCAAATAAATTCTCCTTGTCACAAATCAAATGAAAAGTATCTCTCTAGTTCCTCTACCTCAGACAAGTTTCCCTGTGCTCTGAAAGGCATCCCCTTCGTCCTCCTGGTCATTCTTCCATCTGCCACAGATATTGCTAATAGGGAATCAGGCAGTACCTGCCTCTCAGGGTGTAAAATCTTGACTCACTCCTGTCTACACTCCTGTGAACTGGTGATATGAAAGCAAGCTGTTCAGTGATCACCTAGAGCCCGAGCATCTGACAGACCTCACTGTATCATTGAATAATTTAGACTGGAAGGGATCTCTGGAGGTTATTCCATCCAACGTCCTGCTTAAAGCAGGGCTGGCTTTGAAGTTAGATCAGGTTGTTCAGAGTCAATTCCAGTCAAGGTTCAGGTATCTCCAAGGACAGAGCTTCTACAGATTCTTTGAGCAAGTCGGTCTGATCTTGTACCACTCTCCCTGTGAAGAATTTTTTCCTTAGACTCTAGTGGAATTCCTCTTGTTGAAACTTGTGTCTGTTGTATCTCATTCTCCCATTGTGCACTACTCGGATAGCTCCATCTTCTCTAAAACTACTTATCAAAGGAAGCTGAGGCAGCATTTAAGTCTCCTATATGTTTGCTTACATTTCCATAACTTGATTTTACTCAGATGGATAGTACATCACTTCCTCAGACTCTGCCACTCAGCACAGGAACCTGCAAGCAGATCTTCCTCATCCGTGCTTGCTTCTACCATGCTTGCTTGATTCACTGCGTGTTGGAACAGATCATTCTTGTGCTTTGAGGAGCTTGATCTAGAGTTTTCCTTCTCTGACCTTGATGTTCCCTTTGCTGTTTCCCACTCTCCTCCCCTGTTCCACCTCTCACACCCCCATCTGATGTTTTCTGACTTTTCTTAAATATGTTTTCCCAGATACACCACCAACTTCACTGATGGGCTCAGCTGTGCCCTGCAGAGGGTCTGTTGTGGAGCCCGCTGTGTCCAGCACGTGGCAGTCAGTCTCTGACCTCTTCCCACACAGGCCACCCCTGCAGCCCTCCCATGACTAAAACCTTACCACCTACACCAAATGAAATACTGTATGTCTGTGTATTTCTGAAAGAGGGTGACAGTCCTAGTGCTTACTCCTGAAGACACCCTGAGACTTCAGGGAAGCATACACCAGCATCTTTCCGAACTACAAAAAATGCTTTAAAATGCTTTACAACTGACAGTGATGTGACTATAGATACCTGCCATTTAGAACTGGACTCTAACCAGGATTTGCAGCATGTGACTCACTGGCAAGTTATACATGCTGTGCACAATTAACACGGGGACTATTTCTGTTCGCTTTTGCTCTAAATTTGCAATCTGTAATCTAAGATCTTAGTCACTGCTCACTGGCATCAGAGTGAATTGGTGTAATTTGATTTACTTAGGAATAATTGCTTGCAATTTATACTAATTTAGTATCACCTTCAGTTTACTTCCAACTCTATATATCACTTTCGTTCACATCTGTAAGTGGATGCATTTGTTCTTTTGAGAAATCACTTAAACTGGTAAGGACATTTCCACTCAGAACAGATTTTTGCCCGATTAGTCACAAAACCAGTAAAATATCAACAGCACATTTCTTTAAAATATACTGATTTAGGATTTTGTAAAGTAAAAGTTGTGCGGAATTTAAAAATATTGGTTGAAAATGCTTTCATTTATTTATTTACTGTAAAACTACGGTATCTGTGTGGATAAAGGGAGGATTCCGGAGTGCGAGTGAGTGGGTGAGCTGTTCAGGTTTTTGTATTTGGACTCCGAAGCGCAATAAAAGTAAATTAAAAGGGTAGCCACAGAAAAAAAAAAAAAAAATCTTTTATATAAGAAGTGTTCCGGTTTTGTGGGCATTTACAGAGCATAACCGTTAATTTTGATTTCTTTGTGGCCTGCTATGGCATAAAATTATTGTAGCAGAAGGCCAGCAAAGGCTTCCTACGCTTCTATTGCTTATTAAATGACTGTTCTGTTAAGTTTCTTTTTTTTTTTCTCCTCCAAATATAAGCTACTATTTAGACCAACTAAACTGTTTTAGGCTGCATAACAATATTGAAAGTGTGAGTTCTTCAGCCTCCAAAATAATCCCACAATACTATTTTCCTGTGCCAATATTTTACTTATTATTGGCCCTTCAGGGCCAAGGAGTCAGAGCTACACAAATCCAAACCCAGTTGTAAAGGGAAAGATGAGTGAGTGTGAGATTCCACCTCCAGAGCAGGGCAAAGACACAGATGGGATGTGAGAATCTGATCCAGAACACACTGCCTTTGATGTAGGGTTTTTTTCTGTCTAAATGTCCACACTTGTTTCTCTGCAGTATCTGTATTCATATCCTCGAGTCATATTTTGTGATGTGTGCTTAGTCCTTTCAATCTCATAAATGTATTAATTTATTTGCATGCTACGCCTCTGAGTTTTTAGCCTGTCTGACTTGCTGTTCTTATGAATCGCTCCTTTCGCATCCGCAATCTCATTTCTGACGTTAGTTTCATTTCCCTTTCCCCGCTTCCTTATCCAAACCACGGACCAGAAGTAACATGGCTCAGAAGGTAAATTTGATTGTCACCACCGCCACCAAAAGCTGACACGGAAGGAAGCTACCACATTTCATTTGCATCTTCATTTCTTCAATACTGTAACAGTCACTTAACCACAAGCAGCCAAAAATGTAAAAAGGCTTCTTGGTGTAGAAAGTAAGGCTGCAGTAAGGGAAAGTGTTCACCCTGTGCCTTAACAGGAAGAGCAAGAAATGAAATGATGAGGTGGTTACTCTACCTCAGGAAAGGTTTCTTAACACCTCCCTTCCGAAGTCTCTTTCTGTGGCTCTAGGCAGTGAAAAGGAGAGCACAGAAGCAAGAAAATAGGTCATTCCTTGTTTAAAAAGTTCATGCTTCACAGCAGTTCCTGCCCTCAAAAGCTGTTTTGTTGCAGAAAAGCAGCAGGCTGGGTGCAACACATTGTGCAAAAGTTATTCACTACAGTCTTTTGGTGGTTAAAAAACAAAACAAAATACATAAGCCACAAAAGACCAAAACACAGAACAGTTGCCACAGTAAAAAAAACAAAAACAAAACCACAAATGAACCCATGTTTTGCCAGAACAAAGCCATCATTGCATAATGCAGTTCTGATCAACTCTTCTTTTCATATAACAGTTTACTCTTCAGGGAAGAATGTAAATGATTTATGTAGATCCATAGGTTTTATCTTGATTTGACTTAGACAGTAGAGCTACGATCTGGAAGATGTAGAATTTCACTGACTCAATAATTATACACATTAACTATCTACCTCCTCTGTTTGGTACTTCTCACAGATACTGCTGACAAATAATAAACGCTCCTCCTTGTCTACAACATCTGCACAATACGGGTGTGGTTGACACGTGCTCTGAATAGAATATCAAACATTTAAAATCATTTTCTGGGGTTCTTCTCAATTATTTTTACAGTGCTTGTCATTGCAATTCCCCTTTCATTACACTGAAGCCCTTTTTATCAAGATACTTAGCAGGTTGCAAAAAAAAAGCTGGCTACATCTGCATTACATCTCCTTCCCTGCTAAGTTGATGCTGTCAATCCCTCCTGGGTGCAATACCTGAGTAGTTCTACAGAACTTCTTTCCCTGACCTTTCAGGTTCAGGCTCAGGACACAGAGACCTACCTCACAGTGCTCCTCCACACAACTCCCCTTCACTGACAGCGATGTTTAACTCACAGGGTTACACCAATCTGCTCAGTAATTCCCCTGTTGCTATTCAAGTTTCGGCAGTAAAGTTACCTGATGAACACGAGCTGATTCACTTCAAAGAAATACTTACCATTCAACCTTCCTCTTTTCTGCTGAGAGGTTTTTGTCTGCTGAGGGGAACATGCAGCAGTGAAGTTAATAGGTCCGAGAGAGTCAGATTGCATTGAATGGGCAGGACAGGGAGAAAAGAAAATTATCAATAGGTCATAGATATTTAATGCGAATCTAAAAGACAAACGCATTGCTATGGATTTGTATGATTTCTAGACTAAGCAGAAGAAATGACTACACCAAGGTGCACAGGCTGCATCGAGAATAGCTCTGAGATCACCATGATATGAAAAGAGCGTCTCTCTCGCCAGTGGCTGAATGCTCCACGACCCGTGCTGCACATCGTGTTCATAAAGTCATAGAACTCCCTGAACCAGCACAAGTTAGGGGCTGACCTGCTGGAAAGCAGCTCGGTGGAGAAGGACCTGGCAGTCCTGGTGGACAGTGATTTATCCATGGGACAGCAACATGCCCTTGTGGCCAAGAAGGCCAATGGTATCTAGAGATGCGTTAAGAAGAGTGTGTCCAGCAGGTCGAGGGAGGTTCTTCCCATCCTCTACTCTGCCCTGGTGAGACCACACCTGGAGAATTGTGTCCAGTTCTGGGTTCCCCAGCTCAAGGGGGTCAGGGAAATACTAGAGAGAGTCCAACAGAGGATATGAAGATGATGAAGGGACAGGAACATCACTCTTATGAGGAAAGGCTGAGAGACCTGGGGCTGTTTATTCTGGAGAAGACTGAGAGGGGATCTTATCAATATTTGAAAATCTCTGAAGGGTGGGTGTCAAGTAGAAGGGGCCAGTCTCTTCTCTGTGGTGCCCAGTGAAAGGATGAGGAGCAATGGGCACAAACTGGAACACAGAAACTTCCACCTCAACATGAGGAAAAACTTCTTCACTGTGAGGGTGATGAAGCCTGGAACAGGCTGCCCAGAGAGGTTGTGGAATCTGCTTCACTAGAGACTTTGGTTGAAGTCTCTTTGGTAGACTTAGATTGAAAAAAAAAAAGGCCCTGAATTCTCATAAAAGATCATTAATATGCTATGGAAAGGAACAAGTTGGAAAATACTCTCTAGTCTGATAGTCAGAATCCTCTTCAGCTCTCTTCTTAAAAAAAATCCACATTTTTTTGCAATGCATATCAAACACAGGCCTCATTTGCCTGTATCAGGTCTTCATTCATTTATGTTCCTCCACGCACATCCCATGGTCTCCAAAACTCATGTGCCAGTTTTCTCTTCTACACCTCTCTTCATATGATCCCGTTTTTTTTTTTCTCATTACAGTGCCTAAAATTGAAGCATCTTTTCAGCCATCTTAACCTCTTCCAGTTCTCTACTTAACCAAATTCAGCACCTGCAACTAATTCTGCCCTTTGACTGGATGCTCTGGTCAATGTTTTACGGCTCAGACAGAAGGCAAAATGATCTTAGAAATGCATATGCAGATTTAAAAAAAAAGAAACTAATGACTTACTAAGAAAGTGAGACTGAAATTGAAGCTTTCATGCATCACATGAGAAGAAAAAATGATATGGATTGGGTTTCATCATTTAAAGAAAGCAAGTGTCCTTAAAAGTGGTTTCATCACTTAAAGAAAGCAAATGTCCTTAAAAGCCAGTCCTAAAACAAGCCCCACCCAAACCAGAATGGGAGAACCAACACCTCATAAAATGAATTCATAGGTAAAACTTCCAAGTTTTACCAAGAACTGCACAGCCCTGCTTTGAAATTCCAGCCTGACAATGAAGACAAAGGCAATTTTAAGGATCAAGAAAAACATAATTGTCTTGAAGGTTTGATGAATATGACAATTAAAAGTCTTTTAAGTTGTTTAAGATAATGATGGAATCAAAACCTGTATCTTAAATGCGAGATGATCGTCTAATTGCAAAGCTGCTCTTGGTGCCCAAGTGGAGACCAGTGACGAGAAGTGTTCCCCAGGTACTGGTACTGGGATCAGTGCTATTTAGCATCTTTATTGGTGACATGGACAGTAGGATCGAGCTCACACTCAGCATGGACAACACCAAGCCGTGTGGTGCAGCCGACACGCTGGAGGGAAGGGATGCCATCCAAAGGGACCATGACACGCTTGAAAGATGGGCCCATGACAACATCACGAAGTTCAACAAGGACAAGCGTAACGTTGTGCACCTGGGTCAGGGCAATCCCAAGAGTACAGGTTGAGAGGAGTATGGATAAAGACTAGTCCTGAGGAGAAAGACTTGGGGTCTAGAATTAGTGTTAGAAACTGGGAAGAAGTTCTTCACTATGAGGGGGGTAAGACACTGGAGCTGGTTACCCAGACAGGTTGTGGATGTTCCATCACTTTGGATGTGTTCAAAACCAGGTTGTATGGGGTTTTAAGCGTGTTTTAGTGGGAGGTGTTCTTGTCCATGGCAGAGGGGTTGGAACGAGATGATCTTTAAGGTCCCTTCTATCCAAAACCATTCTATGATTACCAATAGTTATGGGGTGCTTTGCAGTTCCCCAAATTGAATGTATTTACTCTTGTATAATTCATAAAAAAGACCTTACGTTCCTTCTTGCAGCAAAACAAACCTAACTCTGACACTCTTGTATCTCTCTTTGGTATATTCACATAGAACATTGCCCTGGGCAACCTACTCCAGTGTCTAACCACCCTGATAGTGAAAAACTTCTTCCTAATTTCTAATCTGCCTACCCTCTTCCAGTTTAAAGCTATTCCCCCTCATCCTACCACTACAAGCCCTTGTAAAAAGTCCCTCCCCAGCTTTCTTGTAGGCCCCTTCAGATACCAGAAGGCCACAATAAGTTCTTGCCAGAGCCTTCTCTTCTCTAGCCTGAAGAAGCCAAACTCCCTCAGCCCATACTCACAGGAGAGGTGCTCCAGCTCCTGATCATCTTCATAGCCCTCCTCTGGACCCATTCCAACAGGTCCATATCCTTCTTGTGTTGGGGGCTCCAGAGCTGGACATAGTACTCCAGGTGCGGTCTCACAAGAGCAGAGTAGAGGGGGAGAATCACCTCCCTCGACCTGATGGCCACACTTCTCCTGATGCAGCCCAGGAAATGGTTGTTTTTTGGGCTGCACTCATATTGTTGGCTCATGTTGAGCTTTTCATCAACCAGCACTCCCAAGTCTTTCTCCTCAGGACTATTCTCAATCCATACTCTGCCCAGCCTGTAGTTGCGCTTGGGATTGCTCTGAGCCAGGTGCAGGACCTTGCATTTGGCCTTGCATTTCAGAACATTTCAGAGCTTAGCAATACCCAAGAAATTACATTTAAGGAAGAAATTGTCTCCAGACCACTCCTAAAAGCCCTCCCCATGCCACCCAATAGCTTTCTTCTTCCCTCCATCACTCCAAGTATATTAGGTTATTGGAAAATCCTTACTCCCTTAGGGCCACTTTAGATCTGTGATATACATCCTCTGCTGCATATTACAGCAGGTGAGAGGATCTTTTGGCTTGCATTCTAATAGAGAACAAATAAAAATCAAGCACAACAAAATTAAGAAGTGTCTCACTACGAGCCGTCCTTCCACACAACTGAGCTCAAGTATCAAGTTCTCATCAGATTTATCATGACATTAATAAGAAGCATGACTCTTGCACAACTTTTGTCTTTCTAAGCCATTTAGTAAAGTATTTCACTGCCAAAGTTCTCCTCAGAGACATCTTCAAAAGGAAATGATAAGACTCTTTGATTCCAGGGTCATAAAAGTTGAAGTTCCCTGACACTCCATGTCTTTCTCCCTCAAGAGTTACTACTTTTCTGTCTAACCCCAGACAGCTTAATTTTGGCAAAGAAAAGGAAGACATGGGCAGAAATACTGCCATTGTCACAGGCACAGTTGAGAAATAAAGTTAAATGTGACACGTGAAAAGCTGAAAGACAGGAACTTTTCCTACCTACTAAAAATATAGTTAATGAAATCTTACAGTCCCAAAGCTGAACTGTCCTAGTGCTGACAGAGGAAACAAGAAAGGATAAGGAGGCAAAAAGCAGCTCTCAGAGCCTGTCAGTTACTTTTCACTATTATAGGACAGATGTCCTATATTGGATCTACAGGGATCTACTAAGATCCTTTTTCTTCAAATTCTGAAGAAGCCTAAAAAGACTGACATATTACACACCAATTATTCATCGCTCTATTAATAAATAGAAATAGGGAAATCAGAGGAGTTTTTCTGTTATCCTTATTTTAAAGGAATATTCCAAATTGCAATATACATTCCATAACACTGCCTTTGGTACATGTTGCTTGCTTTTTAGTCTTAAAGCAGACACAAGGCGGCTGAAGTTGAGGAATCCTATTTATGAAGAGAATTGGAATGACATCTCACATTTGGTTTTGAGGAGATATAGGAGAAGCTGTGTATCACTGACCTTCCGCTGATGAGTTCCCTGCCTTTTCAAATCACTTGACATTATACAGTTGAAAACGATCTTTTGTGGCCTCACAAAAGGGAGTAATCTCAACATTAAATGAGAAGGTCCAAACCATTTCTTGTTGCATGTCTGTTTTAAATGGACGTCCTGTTTCATCAGGTGACTATTTATTCAAAAAAGTAATTTATTCTTTTTTCAGACATTAATTTCTTTTAAATATTGAACTTCTGTACATATTGGGATAGTCTTTATTTTAAGCTTTATTTTGGAGAATATTTAGAAGTCTCAAATATTTCCCTTTTGCTTTCACCTTGAAATATACTATATTGCCTGCACGTATCTAGTAGAATGTATTTTTAGTTAGATTTTAACACATTTCTGAGGGAAACAAAAGTCTCTTCCCACTTTCTTTCTAGCATAAAAGAACAGGACTAATGAAGTGAGAAAAAAGTCAGATTTTTTTACAACTGTTTTGAAATACAAAACATTTCAAAAAAAGTTATCTGAGAAAAACCTTTTCAACAGTGCAATTGCTGTCGAAAAAAATGTTTGAGAAAATTCTCTAAGGCTTATAGAACTTCTGGAATATTCAGCTGCCTTTCTAGTTTAACAGACAGATTGTTTAGACTGTGCATAAAGCAAGAAAATACTCCAAACGCTGTGTGTAATCCTCCTACTGGAAGGACATTATTACCCTTGGAATGAACAGTGCAAATACTTACCTAATCCTTTTTTTTTTTTTTTTTAACCTAGGAGTTTGATTCTTCATGTTACAAAAAAGAAGCTAAATCCCATCTGATTACCCGCTTGTAAAAAGGGACACAGTAGGTCAACGTACTTTTTTTTTTTCAATTGGAAAAGCTTGCAGGGAACAATTAAAAACCCCAACATAACACTGCAGCAAACCAATAAAAGGAGAATTAATCTAGAGAGTAATGTCCCATTTTTGACAAGACTCACACTCGCTTACTTTCATATCTGTCAATTTTGTTGGCTTCAGTGAATAAAGCTATATACAAGTCTTTCCAGAGTTAAGGTCTAATTTATGAATTGGAGAAAGTAATAGCGAAAATACAAATGACTTAAGATACCTAAACTTCATTTTCAAGTCTATCTAGAACAAAAAGATAGCAGAGGGTATCTAACTATAGCAAAAATGTAATGAAAAATATGTTCTTTATTCTGTCTTGCCTTTAGTATTTGGAGTGATAAAAAAAAACATAAAAAAAACCAAAAAAAACAAACCACACCAGAACATAACAAACAAGTTTTTCAGGATATGCAAGTATACCACAGAAATAAATCTGCATTTTGAACAACAATTTGTGCTAAAAGACTATTTCCCATCACAATTTACCACGATCGGTTCCAGGTGTCCTCTAATGAGCAGAGTAGCAGGCTTTGCAGTTGCCATTCATATTATCTGTGTTCACACATTTGCATTGCATTCAGCAGCTCCTTAATCCCTCAGAGGAATTTTTTAAAATGTAAAGGAAAAAGCAGATTATGAACTCTGAAAGATCATTGTAACCTGTGTCAGCTCAGCCTTTCTTACAGAAGTGTTATCACTTTCCCCCTTAGAAACATCCAAACCCATTCCGGTTTAGCAGTGCACAAAAATTCCGGTCTAAAATTTTTTGTCACATACATCTGCTTCTCCTGCCAGACACTTTCCCCATTCCCTTTCCTTGTGCAAACCATTAACATGCTGGATCAATTCTGCCATATTCAGAAAATAGTAATATCTTTCCTCCTAATTCCTTTCTCCATCCAAAGACTCAGGGACCTTAGGTAATCAAAAATGAGTTAAATTACAAGTAATAAATCTTACGGGAAAAAAACTATTTTCTGTGATAGCAGGAGACAACATAACACTAATAGCAGGTTCTTTCCAATGTATTTAATCACCTGTATATATTAGTAAGCTCTTCTGTCACATTCAGTCACGTCACCCGTGCACAGATTCAGCCTGCTAGCTTTTTTAACCTCTACTACATTAACTGATCTACTTTTCTTACACTGGCATTCATCTGGAATTGGGCCCCGAGTGGTAAAATAAAGCTGTTATCTCTTTACTGCAAATATATTCCCACTCTAGATATTTAATCTACTTTTCTCATCTTCAAAAGAAAGCAAGCCGCAATAACAAAATATTAATTCCTAGTTTCTTACCACTCATTTTGATACAGTGCTTTCAACTGCTGATCTCAAGACAATCTTTAAAAGAAGTTAATTATAATTGCCCTTACTTTTGCTCTAGACAATCAATTAAATACACTTTTTATGAGCTGGTTACCAGTGAATACATTTGAGTTTTCTAAACACAAACATACACTTAAATACTGCTAACTGGGAAACTTGTTATACAAAATCAAAGGTGTAAGTGTGCAAATTTATGATATCTTTTCCACAAGCTGGGTGCTCAGGAAATACTGGGAAGTAAGGTGACATACAATATCAGTTTTTTCCTGTTATTGACTCAGTGTTAGCCCACAAATAGGTGCATTTATTGTCATTTTGCTATTTTCTTTACCATTGATTAACTCAGAATTTGATCTTCATAAGCTAAAAATTAAGAGTATTAAGGTCAGTACAGTTACATTTCTATAAAGTCTAGGTTAGTTATCAGTTTCAAGTATTTCCAGGTCATTGTCCATGTGGAGCTTGACATTTCAGCGTGCAATTAAAGGCTGGGAATTCATCAGGCCACACACAAGTAATGCTTGGTGAGACACACAATTTCTGCTGCTGCATCATCAGACATTCTACAGTGACTTCCTAAAATGTTTGCCACATGTTACCTTTCCTTTTACTATGAAGAAAAATATTATTTCTTTATCTTATGCAGGGATCACTGATTTACTGAAATATTCTCTAGAGCTACGATTCATCAAAGTGAAAGCCCAATATATGTCACTGCTGGTGAATACATAACAAGTGTTGCCTAGTTGAGCTTGTGTCACTACAAATCACCTCACCAAACATTGGTATTATCCCTTTTTTTAGCCTCAATGTGTCATTTCCACCTCCAGGTAAACACATGTTTGCAGATCCTGTTTGCACCCAGTTGGCTGATTTGGAGTTCTTGCACAGTGTGAAGGCCAGAGCTCAAATTGCAGCCTCAGGCTTCCACTGAAGACAATGGGAGCCATGAGAAAAAGCCCTACCTTCTGAAAGACAAGGAGTGCCCCTGAGTTAGTAGGATAATAGATGGAGTCAATGAACTAAAATCCTCACAAGGAAACCAGGATTTTTTCATTATCTTACTGTTGTCATTTACACATTATTGCAAATTATTTAAATCTTTAAATATTCTAAATGAATGTAAAATACAAAAAAATACTCAGTATATTCTGGAATTCATCTCTCAGACTAATCTGACAACACTATTTATGTGGCCATATGCCATGGACTCATACAGAGATTAAGAGCGTTCAGGTATCTTTGTTCCATAAAACCTAAACAATTAGATCAGCAAAACCACTTATTGTTGCTGTGCTATATGATTCTTTGCTGTTGTTATTTGCCTTTAGGAAACTGAAAAACCCAAATCACTTTGTGAGTATTTCTTGTAGGAAAAAATTAGGAACTTCCCAGAGAAAGGTTTCAGCTACGTTAGTTGGGAAAAGAAACTTGGCCTTAGCCATCTCCGAACTAAAACGTGGAGCTTCCCAGTGCCATGAAACCAAGCCTTGAAGAAGCATAAGAGCCTCTTACAAAATTATATATATAGCATAGTTTTAATGCTTCAATGTGAGGAGATAATTGTATTTGATGTTATAATTATTAACATGGCTATATATTTCATATCATCGGTAAGGTTAACATAGTGTTTTAGAAGGCCAATAAAGTTTAAACTTATTCAAGCAGGTGCAGAGTGCACATTCTTATGAAGAAAAAAGTATTTACAGCTGTTATGAGCGAGCCTAAAATAATTATGAAAGTCATTAATCAAAGACAATTGAACAAATTGTGTTTAAATTCTAGGCAACCATGTGCTCTTGGTGCAAACCAAAATTACGTGTTTTCTTTTCTTCTCTCACACTTTCCTTGCTGTTCTCTCTCCTTTTAAATCATGAATTCTTTGTATTCTTTAGAGAGAGTGAGGTATTTATCATTCATCTTCCTTCTACTAAGCAGGACATTTGTGCTTGTTTATTTAATCAGCTTCAGGATTGAATCCACAGTTTCATTATTTGCATGGTTATTTCTACTGCCTCCACTGGAGGTGGCTCTGTAACAACCGGCAGGTATCGCCTTCAAAGCCTCTTCCTCTTCTTCAGAGTTCACAGAATTCAGGACATACTTTTAGGTACGGAGATCAGGATGTCTTGTAAAACAAAAGAATTTCTTGCTATAAAACAACAAAAAGAATAATACACATAGAAAAGCTGTTTCAGGTGGCTGGACAGAAGTAAAATACTTGAGTCCTTCTCTTAAACACATGCTTTGCCAAGGAGCTTGCTTCCACACCTGTTTCAAATGGGCCTAATGAAAAGAAAGCTCATGAACATGACATGAAGATCCACCAATTAACACTGGGAGACTCAGACTCCTATTCCCAGCCTTGTTTTTGCTTTCTGTATTAAGAGCCATTAACCAACAGGATAGTTTTACAAAGGACTGTGAATATTAAACAACTTGTTCTGTAACAACCTGACTGCAAAGCCAGAGATGGGGTAGGCCCTGCCTAATGGCTGGTTGGAGGGCAGCCTTGCAGAACGTAAGGGTCTGAACTTCCTCAAGGGAGTTGGTAAATCTGAAGTTCTTGTTTTTATCCTATTAAGGCTGGGAAGCATCAATCTCAGCAGGAAATTTTTTGACAGAATCTGCACTGTCAGTATTATGTGTATTCCAAGCAGAGCTGTCAATTTTAGACCTTTCAAAGAGTTTAGGCTCAGGGATGGCTAAGCTTTAAATTTCAGACAGGCGTAGGAGACAAGTAACAAGCACACAACTCGGCTGTGACGGTAGAACTTCTTCGCTTGCAAAGAAGAAATGAAGGCACCTAGGAATTTGGTTTGGCAAAACTCAGTCTACTGTACAGTTTTACATGTATAACTAAGACAGGAGTTTTGTGGATTTTTTTTAGTCACTTAAATTTTGCCAATTTGATACACAATGACAGTCACTTATGAATACTGTCAACAATTAACTCTTGGTCTATAGATAATTTTGGGAAAAAATGCTTACTGCGTATTTCTCTCACTGTAGATAAACTGAAATAGTTTATAAATATCTGGCAATTTGTATAGTTCAAACATCATAAATCGAACTGTTAATATGTACATAACTTCTCATCAAAAACATATGTAAGAGTGAGTATTAGTCCAGAGAAATACATCTATTAAGAAAACAGTCAATGAGGATATTGAAATCAGGGTTCTCTAAAATTCTAAGAAAACTAATATGCACACATAAGATTGCACATATGAACAGCATATTATGTGATTTTAGCAGCTGACAGGATGATAGTTGAGTTCCAGTGTGCAAAATATTCTGAAGAAAAGTCAATGGAATGTTTTTTTTCACTGCCTGTTATGTTCCTTAATAGCCCATTTGAAGAAACGAGTACACAGCTAAAAGTAATTATTATACATTTTTTGGCCTAAAACAATTAGCTCCCCTACACAAACTTCCTGACCAATTACATGTCATCATATTTGTGTAGTAATCCACCAAATACAGTAGTTTATATAGTTTACCATTTTTATTACGGGAGCTCCAACTGAAAAAAAGCTATCAAAAAACAGATAATGAAAGGCAATTTCTCTCTCTCAGAGAAAGCTCAACCTTTCTTCTGATGCTAATTTACATCTTGTTGAGGCAGAGCTTAATCCCACATGAATGTCTTGAGAACAGTTGGAGAAAAAAAAATAGGGAAGCTACTAGCTTACATATAGCATGTATCTGCAAGAACTCTTCCAAAATAACTACACACTCTTCTATTTATCCCAGATCTCATCACTCATTTTCAAGATAGTACTGAACTGTATAGTAGTCAAGATTCCACTACTTTAATATCTTAAACGCTCATTTCTCCTGAACACAGACTTATTTATGAGTAGGTAACTGAGTAGGCAATGTAAGTGTCACGCAAACATTTTCCTCTATCGTGGCCATTAGTCTTAGCACAGTCCTTAGGAATAATCTTACTAGAAGAGCAACAGTATTCAAATGCTCAATGCATATAGTTTTCAAATGCCAATTGTTAATTAAATTCATTACATTATAATCAGCTAGGTTCTTTTCCACATATGGTAACTGGTAGCAAAAAACGAAACTGGTACCTGTACAGGGTATTTTGTAAAATGTTTCTATTTTTAAGTGCTCATAAATTTTTGTTCTGCGTTGCATAAAAACAAAACAACAGACATTCAAATGAAAACATGCAGGCAGGTATTTCATCAGTAACAAGAGTAAAAGCAAATACTCAAGAAAAGAGTATAAAGCCAGGATAATGGAGAAGACAGAGCCACCAAGATGATTAAGGGAGTGGAGCATCTCCCTTATGAGGAAAGGCTGANAGAAAGGGCAAGTCTCTTTTCTGTGGTGCCCTGGCACAGGATGAGGGGCAAGGGGCACAAACTGGAACACAGGAAGTTCCACCTCAACATGAGGAGAATCCTCTTTCCTATGAGGGTGACAGAGACTGGAACAGGCTGCTCAGGGATGTTGTGTGCCCAGAGGTTGCGTCCTTCTCTAGAGATTTTCAAAACCCACCTGGATCTGTTCCTGTGTGGGCTGCCCTGGGTGATCCTGCTCTGGCAGGGGAGCTGGACTCAATCTCCAGAGGTCACTTCCAAGCCCTACCATTCTATGATTCTATAATACTTTGTATATAGTCTTGTGGAATAGTTTCCAAACATAAAATCCTTGTAAGTTTCAGATTCATGAAGTAAGATAAAGAATGCTATTCTTTTTTGAGGTGAAATGAATTACACTGGATCTGCATTTTACTGGGACCAAAATCTGACTAGCTGTCATAAAGAAACCTAATTTACCCTCATGAAGTCTGATAACCCTTAAAACTCATTTATTCCTTCTTAAGTAGATTCCCTTGATCGTAGAGATATGGAAAAAGAACCTCCTCATTTTTCTTGCTTGAGTACAAGAGGCTGCATACTTTCACTACTCAAGCTGGTAACGCATCAAGATCCAGCTTTTTGGAGTTTGTGCACCGGAGACTCAAAACTTTGCATGAATCAGGCTCTTTGATATGCTTTTGTAAGTCAAAATCTCATTTTCAAATGCAAATTCTCATGAACTTTTGAACCTCTTCTGGTTTACCATGAAATTCCATTTTAAAATGATAAAAAATTCATTAATTAAGTTGGACATGTTAAAGTGTGTTATAGACCTCTTAAACCACGGTACAGATAGAAAACGAAGACTAACATGCCAGCAGTTGGTTTCTCAGTAAATAGTTAGAATATATCAGCATACAAGAAAAATCAGTATTTTTACTGAAAATAGAACAAAAGATGAAAAATTATGAATCACATGGAAGCCCACAATCTTACGAGTGTCATATCAGCCTGGCAGGCATTCATTTTGGATAAGTAATCTCAATATCACAGGATAAAGATTATATAAAGGAGTTGCCAATATTTTGTTACGGAAATGAGAATATTCAGGGTTAAAATAGAGCCAAGTAATTTCTTTTCATCACCGAGTGAGAAGATCAGCAAAAACTTACATGGAGCATCTTTCTGCATCTCTGTGGGAATTTTACTTCTTGTGAGCTGCTGCTGCCAGATTTAATGTGCTGAATTTATTATACACAAAGTTGTCTGACTCACAAGTCCTATTTTTTTCCTCAGCACAGATACTGCTTCATGTTATTGTTCAACAGCATAAAATGGTTAACTAGAGCATGGTTTTCCACTATATACCCTACAAAACAACAAAAAAGGGCTTAGGCTATCAAATACATTAAATATGTACTAAATAAACGTCTGTGCCACCTGCATGTTATTTGTAAAACAGCATCTAACTCCTTCTCCTGTTTCCTCTTTAAAACATTCATCACATTTGATGATTCTTGTTGTTGATCTCTGACCACATCACCTGTAAACCCTGAAGAAGGCATTAGTCAGTTGAGGACAAAAAGTCATTTTTTCTAGTTCAGGAAATACCTGAACAATTAATAACATTAACAGTTTTGCTCCATTTTCTTATTCAAATCACAATGAAGCAGAGCCTCAGATAAAAAGCAGAGCCGCCTTCCTGCTGGGATTGCTGATATCACTGCACCACTGAGTAGTATCGGTGAGGAAACAAAGGTGGGACTGCACATAACCGTGCTGCATAGGGTCACTCGGATTTGAGCACCTTTGACCTCGCACACAATGTACACAATTTAAGGTTACTCAGATATAATTTATTGGCTAACACAGTACATAGCGAGGCTCAATACAGAAGCAGCATAAGCATTAATGCGGTGACCAGTCTCCCGATGGAGACACATACAGCTGATGAGCCCCTGCCAAAGTAGGCAATTGTCAGGCTGAAGTGCTGGGGTCTGAACCCCAAGCCCTGAAGTGAACTTGACACCTGGATGAATTTCACAACCAGGTAAAAGGGGCTAAGACTGCCCAGCTGCCTCCTATTACAATCAAGGGCAAGACTGGCTTGGCCTCTGTGTTTGCCACCAAGGAGATCTTTTAGCTCCGCTGCTGGTGGCAAACCAGACCTTGATATGAGGGATGGTCCCCTCTGTTGTAAGAGGGCCATCCAGGAGGGGAGGCCAGGCCAAGCACACCCTGAAATGCTGAGAACTAAAGTAGAAATGTGAAAAGGCTGCCATTTAGGTGGTGATTAGAGGGTGGAGATGAAAGGCCAGTAGAGCGCCCTGTGGAGTTGCTGCTGGAGGGGTTTGTGAGAAGGAGTTTTGTGGAGTCAATGAAAGAGACAAGGATAATGAGGATAATGGATTGGGTAAGGTATCTTTCTGGTATTTGGTTGGTTTGTGCTTGGCTATGTTGGGATACGGGGTATGGTTGATGTCTCCTTATGTTGTCATGTTTTGGCTCAGTTTCCCTTCTGTTGTGTCACCTGCAGTGAGCGGGTTTATTGCTTCCTTTGTTCCCCCTGTGGTCGGCCAGACTATATAATTTTTGGAGTCTGTAGCAATAGATAATAAAACCTGCATGTGTCTTTGTGTATGTTTTTTGCAGACGGCTGTATCCTTTTTGCTGGGCCATGTAATTGGTAAAACACAGGCCAATGGGGAAGGGTTGAGTTTCTTACTGCTCAGAACTGACTGATTCTTGATGTTGTTGAGTTGCTGCCTTCTAATGCTCTGCTTTGTCTTGAATGTTCTATACTTTTTCATACCAGTATTTTTTTCTTTGCATCCTTGAGCTGCTGACTACTAATCTCAGCAACTGCACTGTTATTTGTATTTTTACTTTTCTTATCTTGCATCAGCTTTAGTTCACATACTTTATTTCTTAAGAATTTTCTCAGTAAAACTGAGCCTTAGTCACAGACCTGCCATGCACCAAACTAGGCCTGGATCACATTCAGCTGAACCCTTGGGCTGTGGATTACATGAACAGCAGCATTCACAGTTGAAGAGATTTACTCAATGTTAGTGCTGAGCCTGGATTATACTCTGGCCATCCCTGCTGAGCTCAGTGCCTTATCTACTAGGCCACATTGCCTGCCTTCTGTAACAGCTTGTACACAGTAGCATTGCCCAAACCACTGTGTCAAAGAACACCATTAAGAATGCAAAGTCATTATTCAATATTGCAAATGCTGTAATAGAGTCAGTGAGATCACCTAATTCACTGCCTTTTCTATCTATACATTCTGATACAGACTAATCATACGATCATCCACTCTTTTTAAAAGGAGTCCTGCATTATTTAGCCTGTAGCACCGGTGTCCAGTCAGGATTTCACTGTGGTGCATTCTGATGTTTGCAGGAATTCTTAATCGCTATGCTTATCCAAGGATCCAGGGGGAAGGAAAGATGAGAAACATTGAGGGAAACCTATATGCAATCAGTTTAATTCACTGCCTGTGACTAAAAATCACAGGCTTTTGGGTAACAGCTATTCCTTGACTGACTTGAGACTTCTGATCAGAACTTGAGGCCTAACTACTTGAGATCCCAATTACTTTTTTTCTATCTGTACAACCACATCCAGTCCCAGTTCCAGTCTGAGATCTTGAAAGGTGAACCAAAGAACAGGTATATAAGCAAGGAATGTTTACCAAGAAGACAACCACCTTTTCTTTTCTAGTTTAAGAATAAAGGCTTTGTTGTGCAAATCGCTAAGGCAATGTAAAAAATGTGGTTGAAGATGAAAATCTTCTGTCTGAATCAACACAATAAAAAGGAGGTGTCTAAATCTCACACGGAACTACAGTTCAAATGGGTGTATTTGGTGCCTATCGGTACTCACTCCCTAATATCGTCTTTCGTGTCTCCAGAAACCATGTAAACAAGGCGTACCCACCCAGATCTAGGAATTCTGGACAAAACGAACTAAAATTTTTATTTTGTAAGACAGGAATGAAAAGCATGTATTGTTTACTTTATTTTTGTTTTATAGCTTTGGCAAAATCAGGTGTTTTCTTGAATGTAATTTCTACTGTACATGTGATCAGGATAAAAATTGCCTAGCAGTCTTGACTAGTATACTCATTATAGGTTAGTATTTCCAAAATCCTTACTCTTCTCCCTGTCAACCTAGAAAATTCACATTGTCATAATGCACCAAAGTAACTATGTCCTTAGAAACATATGAACAAATACTGTTCTAGCAAAATAAATTATGCATATTTTATTTTCTTTCCCATATGTAGTGAACTATACAGATAAAAATAAACTCACAGAACAGAAGGGTATCCTGTTTCAGTAGGAAATCAAAGTCTCTGCTAGGTCATAATCTCATTAGATCTGACTTCCCCATTTATAATAAAGTTTCCTTTCTCTAATTTATTCGAGAATTTAGAAAGTAAGCTTTTTGCAGCACAGACTCCCAATGAATTGATTCCAATTAATAATGGTATAATTTTGGAATCTATTGCTTAGTAATGAGAGATTGTACTTTCCACAAATACACTAAAAATTTTTCATTTTAAGATTACAGTTTTCACACTTACGCCTTTTATCCCCCGCCCCCCCATCAAAAGCAACATGAACCAGATTATTTTGCTTTCTATTTGAAGAAACTCCCTATAGTTGCATGTAACCTAAAAATAAGTATGCCCAAAGTTTCTTGAAGTAAGGACTATTGATTACTTTTTTCCTCTTGTGCAGCTCAAGTTCAGCATCATTCATCTGCTGTACTGCATGCATGAGGTATTGTCTGATACGGGGTCCTGATTTTTTCATAAGAATTTTGCATTTTGGCAGCCAGTGAGACTGTCTCAGATAATTTATGAAGTCCCTTGCTCATGAATTAAACCGATTCAGTTCTGGAGAAATCCATGGACAATTTTTTGCATGTGACAGCGTGATGCGTGTCTTCCGTGATGAAGTGATACCCTCCTAACCCCTCATCATTCTGTAGATATTAAGCACTGATAGTCTTCACTTTTCTGAAAAAAAGACTTCTGATTTATAACACTCATGCTTATTAATTTAATTACAAAGGCCAGTTAGCCGGCTGAAGTACTCAAACGGGTCAGTAGTAAAATAGTCATTGCAGCAAGGACTTACCTACTATCAATGTAAATCACTTCTCCCTTTTAAAAAGGAAAAAAAAAACCTAATATCAGCTGTCTATTGCCTATGTCTTACTCACTGTTCCACGTTCAGTTTTCTATGGGGCAATTAAAGTTATGCTTGCCAGAATGTATTTCAACACAATTCAGCAGGAAGCAGTAGGTAGAGGAACTGGTAAGAACACAGTCACTGGGTTGGACTAACTGAGCACGATCTTTGCAGTGGACTCAAAGAGATTAATAATCAACAAATTGCTTACATAGCAGACCAGCAGAAGGAAAAATACAAATATAATCGTATAATAAAATTAAATGCAGAAATGAATATTACCCTGCTGATTTTCCTGGCAGGAACATTGTTAAGGTATAAGCTTTCATAGAGCTGGTTTTTCCTTGTTTTGGTTGGTCGGGTTTGTTTTTTTTTTTCCCCCACGCTACTTTACCTACCCCTTCTCTGGTAGGTTAGGCATTTTGCAGATCTGAATTTTATCAACAGTACTGGCTATGTTACCACTTGTCATTGAAGCAGTTCTCTACTTAAAAGACACTTGATGGCTTATAGATAGTCTAGTTCCTTCCTGTGCCCTCTGCAATGCTACTGATCTAATAAACCTAAGTTTCTTTATAGGAACCCATCAACATGGAACAGACCCAGAGCTGCTACCCAGCTCATTAGAGTTTACACCTTCTTATCTGTCTTCACCTTGCAGTTATACAGCGAGTTTGGAGGAGATTAGGGAATTATCTGCAAATTGGATACATATATTTTGTTATGTAGCCAAATTTAGACAGGTCTGTGTAAGTAAATGACTGCCTTTTAAGGTGGTTTATTTGTCTGAGTCTTTCCACATCCATTCTGAGTATATATGCTCTCTTTAAAGTACTGTAAATCTAACTGTCCCCTAAATCACCTTGGAGACTTCTGTTCTGTCAAACAGAATAGGATTAAAGCTACCAAGAGTATTCCAAAGTATATGCCTTTCTAAAAATCCTAATATTGGTTGTATTTTATGTTTATGGCAATACAAAAGAATTACTGATTTATCCAAAGGCAGCAAAAAGACTTTCTGGGAGTATTGAAAAGGATTCTGAATTAAAATGATGAAGTGCCTAATGGCTGATACTCTATGGCAGAAAGCAGCTCTCTATCATTAAAATATATGCAACAGTCAGACTTTTGCTAAAACGTATTTAGCTTTCAAAAGTATTATTTATTAAATAAACTTGACTTTCATTTGCCTCTTTCATTTTCTCTTCCCTTTTCTATTATCCTAGGATATTTTATAGCCATTTGTATTCAAAACAATGTTAAGAATGTAGAGTGTTTCCTGCCAGATGAATGGTTTAAAAAAAAAAAAAAGCCAACAAAGAAATGTATAACAAATTACAGTGTATTATCTGCTGAAGACTTGCTGGTCGCTTTCTCTAGCAAACTTCATGAAGTACCAGGATTACCAAATCATATAACTAAGGGTCCTCAATTTTAAGATGAAGTTGTCTTACTTTAATTCGGATACTTCTGTTACAGTAAAGATTTTATGTTGTAGTTACTGACTAAGAGCTTAGCTGTCTAGTTTCTGAATCATTATTTTAACACACTGAAGTATAACCATAATAGAGTCACTTCATCCTCCTGTAAAAACCCAGGAGTGAAACTAGAAGAAAGCAATAGGATCATCCAGGATTGTTAAAGCTGGTAGAGTGACTGAGAACAGGACAAAGAACATCTTGGGATATAACTGCAGAAGGAAATTGTAAGGGAAAAAAAAAAGCATTGGGACAGCAACGTGCCCGTGTGGCCAAGAGGGCCAATGGGATCCTGGGGGGACATTAAGAAAAGTGTGTCCAGCAGGTCTAGGGAAGTTCTCCTCCCCCTCTACTCTGCCCTGGGGAGACCACACCTGGAATACTGTGTCCAGTTTTGGGCTTCCCAATTCAAGAGAGACAGGGACCTACTGGAGTCCAATGGAGGCTCTGAGGATGATTAAGGGACTAGAAGGTCTCTCCTATGAGGAGAGACTGAGTGAACTGGGGCTGTTCAGCCTTGCAAGGAGATGGCTGAGAGGGGATCTTATTAATGTATATAAATATCAGAGGGGTGGGTGTCAAGAGGAAGGGGACATTCTCTTTTCAGTGGTGCCCAGCAACAAAGTAAGAAATAATGGGTTTAAGTTAGAACATAGGAAGTTCCACCTCAACTTGAGGAGAAACTTCTTTGCTGTGAGGGTGACAGAGCCTGGAACAAGCTGTCCAGAGAGGTTGTGGAGTCTCCTTCTCTGGAGACATTCAAAACCTGCCTGGATCTGTTCCTGTGTGGCCTGCCTTTGGTGATCCTGCTCTGTTGGGGGGTTGGACTAGACGATCTCTAGAGGTCCCTTCCAACTCCTAACATTCTATGATTCTATGAAAGCAGACACCATTCAGCACTAGGAAAGCTAAGCTCTAGGAGAAAAAATTTATAATGGAGGTCAAAATTTCATTTCCACCAACAGTACTAAACGAAATACTTAACATTGCTGGAACAAGCATCTTTGTTGTTGAGCTAGAGTGACTCAAAGACAAAAATATCTGTTTGATGCTTTGAAAGCCAAGTAGAGAATTTATCTCTACAATTCCCAGTAAGGGTTTGCATGGCTAAGGCTGTTTGGTTTTGAGGGGCATTGATTTTTGGGGTGAGGTCAGACTTTTTGGTGAACTTTAAACTAAAAGATAATTAAGTTCTTTTCTCACAATAACTCCAGCCTGTTGAGTGCCACTCTTGACTTAAAAAATAAATAAATAAAAAGAGAAGGAAACAGCTTAGCAATGTACTTGCTGGAGTGTGTTTGGCTATTCATAGCTCATCATGTCTTCCAGAGAAGACAGTATTAGTGGTCCAGATTCTAGGCCAAATTCAAATTCTCTTCCTTCTCTCCAAGGGAAGGGCACTACAGAACAACCTGTATCTGTGTATGCACACAAACACACACCGTGGATGAAGGCGGCTGTTAATATTTTATACAGGTTTTTTTTCCCCAAGATAAAGACATAAAAATTAGAAAATAGTTGCCCAAAGGACAAGTATGGCTGCCTGGTTTCACAAAGAAAATCTAGGTGGATGCCTTTACAAGCACATAAATTCATCTATCACATGGGCTTCCACTTAACTGATAGAGAGATGGGAAAATCAGCTGAATGGAATCACAGCTGCACAAATACACAAAAACAAAGGTAGTTTTCTACACCAAAGACTGAACTCAGCATGTATTCAATCAAGATTGTATTCTTCTATCTTGGTAATTAGGCTGAAGATAAAATGTACTTTCTTCTTACATTTCTGCTCTTTTTTTGTACAAATAAAACTGCTGTCCTCTGCTACACTTCTTCTATAGTTTGTAGTTTTACAAAGCTTAATGGACAATTTGTTACAGAATAAGTTACTCTATGCTGCATCTCATGGAAAAATCCTAGCGTGAAGGCTGAATACCACTGTCTTATTTTACAAATGCTGAACAGTTTTGTTGTGGTTTTTTTTCAAATGAAGAAACTATCTGAAGTGAAATTAATTGTGACAAAGCATGTCAAAAAGAATCATAACAAGGCAAAACCAAAATACCACCCCACAGAAGTACAGAAGCCAAGTTTCTGAAGGTGGAAGCTGCTGCCACAGAGCACATCTAGGTAACACCAGCACCAGCACAGATTCCCAGCTCCGTGCCAGTGCATAGCTGTGCTTGTCCCACATTTGCCCAGCAGCGTCACCAGTCACCTTCAATACTATGATTTCATGTGACTGATCCTCTTTATCTTTCCTCCTTCTAAAAAGCAGGGCCTAACTCTCTCCCTGCCTACCTTTACTCTCCCAATACTCTACCTGGGTTCTGTCACGTCACCATCTCTTCCTTGCTGTATCACATTAGTTTAACTACGCCTCCGTATTCAGAATGGAAAGTTTAAGTCAAAGCAAGCTGGGGAACAAGTTATGTACGTGTTGCAGCAATTTACCAGCGAATATAGTTGGCTGCATGTAGAAGTGTATCTTATACACCAAATAAGAACTTCCTTACAGAAGATGCCACTTCTATCACTTTAAAGTGATCACACGCCCTCATTGGTACAGGCAACACAGATTTGTAACAGCTGCTAGAGTCACATTAAGATCTCCTAAAATAATGAGGTAAAAAAAAAATATAGGCAGCAGTCTGAAGCATCTTATTTACCGTGTATTAATGGTGGGCCGAGGTAAGATTACTACAAAGAACACAGGACAAATTCACAACCCTTTACAAGTTTTCTGTAGTACACATTAAAAAAAAAAAAAAAAAAGTCACCATTTAAGGTCATGTACCTATTTTTCATACGATAAAAGACTGTTTTGTACTTGTGGCTTCCAGGATGGGGGAAACAAGACCAACATGGCTTACCCAAGTTCAGAAAAGGTACCACTCAAAAGTAGTTTTGACAAGATCTGAGGATCACAGAAAGGCTCCCAAGGTTATTTGGGTTCAATCAGCAATTTACAGACCCCTGTGAGTTCACAAAGAGAGTAATGAATTTATCTCTAAAAGTAGTATTTTTGGTAGACTTCCGCCTGCCAGAAAGGGCTCAGAATATTCACGTAAAAAGAACCCTTGGACCACATGAAAAACAGACTGGAAGATCTCCTTAATAAAAATGCTTAGCCAGTCCGCAGTAATAAGAAGCCTCAGTTCATCAAGATGCACAACCAAAAGCTTGACCATAACCAGGTAAGTTGCATCTTTTTTTTGATCTGATGGCAAATCCAGGTCTCTAGTGCTAGAAACACTAGGTTTCAGGTAAGCGTAACACATTAAGATCCTAGTCATAAATTCGTTGCAAGTGCAGTGAAAAAGTGTATCTGCCCTGCCGGAATGAGCACGTTTGTTGAGGGCTGGTGCTTCCCAAATGCGTTACAGAAGATGATTTCAGCTGCAGAGAGAAACTAGGACTGACAAGCTAAATAGTCTTGAAATTTGTGTCTGTGGGCAGGTTGTATTCTGCTACAGCCTTCTCTACTGGAAGTCCCCAACAGCCCTGGCAGCTGGTCGACATTCACAATCTCTTGAAACAGAATCAGTAGGCAGAAGATCCATTTCTTGGGCCGTTTCCATTTTTTTGGCTAATAGCAGAATCTGCACTTCAGCCAGATGGCTGAGGTCTCTAAATGCTCTTAAAATTTGCATATAAATTCAGTATAACTAAAAGGTATCGGAGATCAAAAAGCTTACCAATGGCATTTATTCAAAAACAAGGTTGCTGCCCCCCAACCAGCATTTCTTGCTACTTCCATTATGTTAATTTCAAATGTTTTTAACTAAGAAAGTCTAATTTTGAGCAAACCATTCCTGTGAAACAATGAAAGCATCACACACGCCCAATACCAGAGCTTAGTTGTAAAGGAATAGGTTATTGGATTGAAGGAAGCTTCGTATCTTATTTCTATAGACTTACATAAAAAGGGATAATTTAAAGTGTATTGTTGTATAACACAGCTTTTGATTTCATGGACATTCTTTGCTTTTCCTGTGTAACATATTTCATTTCAGATAACAGTATTAGCATAAGAAAGCAATCTTAGTAATGGAAAGGAAAAGACGTCTGTCCTTACTCTTAGGGACAGCAAACAACCAACAAGATTGTCCAAATTTCCCCAATAAAAGACTTATTTTTTACCTGCTTACGCCACTGTGAACTTTGCAGCACAGAAAATTCCAGCTTAAATAGCTTCAAACAGCTATGCCAAGTGATTTGTGTGTGTATGTGTGAGGAAAGCTTCAGCCCAAACGAGATCAGAATAAAATAAGTAGTCCTGAAAAACTGACCCAAAACCAAAGGATTGTCCGTTTAAGGCTTACAAACAGCGTGCTTTGCTGCAGAGAATTGCAAAGCTTATTTTGCATATTCTTTTCACTCGCTCTGAGAGCATTTGATCAGATTTAATTGAATCTCTTAACAACATTTTACCTCTTCACAATGTGTTATAGCCTATTGCAAAAAGAGTCAGATGCTCCATCTACTTGCTGTAGCTATGTTACTGGGGAAAAAAAACAACCAACCAACCAACAAAAAACAGAAAACAAACACGCCCAAACTTGTATATGGTCATTAGAATCCTGCTGGACTTGAGTAGCTTAATTATCTGCAAATTGTGGCTGCAGCTGTCAAGAGTTTTATAGGAATTTCCATTTCCTAACTACTCTAGACCATGCTGTGTGCAGTATGAAGATCTATTCAGTATTGCAGTATGAAGATCTATTCAGTATCTGCAGTGTCTCCACATAAAAAAAAAAAAGTCAAAAAGCAGACAGCTACTTTCATCAGCTGTAAAGAAACACAGCATATCAGAGGTGAAAAGGTAAGGGACAAGGATCCTGGGTGAGAGATTGGGACTGAAGTTATGGAAAGTACTAACGAGAGAGAAGACCTGATACACATGGTGAATGGTACTGGCTGAGGCCAAAAGAAACGACAGAATAATATATGATCCTGCAGTGATGTGTATACACCCATAAAAAAACAAAAAAACAATCAAAACCAGAAAGGCAGATTTACATGTATTAAATTAGGAACAAGCAGACAACTTGAGACATTTTCTGATTTTGGGGTGTTTGTCTTCAATTTTAGTATCATTTTTCCTGTTTCTCCTATTCTTTAACCCAGGAATATTCTGTGCATGTGCACGTAACCACATGAAAAAGATGATTTAATGAGTTAGAATCTGTGACATTTGGTATGATTGTATTACATTCTTTTTTCAAAGCAGTGATTCAGCCCAATTGTTAGACTATCTCCCCAAAATAATTCAGCTTTCATTTGCAGGATGAGAATGAGCTGGTGAAAGTAAATGACTTTATTTGTTGACTAGTTTGAGGAAAAGGCCTTCTTTCAGAGTTTCATCTTTCCCTCTAGTGATATTATTAACAATTACAGATTTAACTCTTCTTGGAAAGCTTATCTTCAGGGTTTAATTGATGACTTCAGACTATAATCAAGCTAAGCTGCTAATTTATTGTTCATCTTATTGTAATGCTATAAACAGGATCAGCAATTACATTAAAAAGGAAACTGAAAAGAGACCCAGTCACTCATCAGCTTCCTTGTTGGTTGTGATAATTCAGTAATAGGGCAGAGACTGGACAGAGACATCAAGAGTTCTTATCAATAGTTTGCTTCTCCCATTCGCCACTCCAGGCTTCGTGCTACCTGTTACCACATTGTTCAGAGTTGTAATTATACTTCTAGAACTGATGCACTTCAAATAAACAGCAGCACCAGGAACTCAAGAAGGGCTTGGAAGGTATGTTTAATTTTGTAATAGAAAAGGTTGGTTGGTTGCTTTTGAGAAGGATTTAAGGATGTTATTTCATTAGAAATAACCCAGGTTAGCTTTTTCTTGGGATTAAGTTTAGGATTAGTGTTTATTTATGAAATTCAGTGTTTCATAGGAAATATAATTTCTCACAGTAGGATTATATTCACATAGAATTAAAGCTGATAACATATGAGGAACATAATTAAAAGACTAATTTTCCCATAGTCAAGTTATATTAGTCCCAGGAATCCAGATTTATGTTTAAATTTCAAAGTCCATGAACTCCAGAAAAAAATCTTAATCAAAAGCTACATTAAAACTACAGAAATTGATGGGGTCTGTATATCCTGAGAGCTACACAAAGATTTTCTTCAGTCTGTTCCTCGGATGATTTTAACTATAAATTTCCCAGGTTAGCATGTTCAATTCAGAGATGATGGACATATTCAACCACTATCTTTAACCTAAAATTCATACCAATGTGAGCTGAGCTAAACTGCAGTATTTTTTGACTCAAAATATTTACCACAATTTGATTATGCTTTGGGATTAAGAGTATAAATGACAAATTAGGGTTTTTTTAAAGTTTCCTAGTTGTTCCAACAGAAGTAAGTTTTCAAAAGGTAAAAGTACATGCTTTTACAATCTCACAAACTTCAACATTAGGAACAGTGAAGTTAAGGTTTTTCAAGCAAGCATTACACAAGAAAACATTTTTTACAGAGTTTTATAAAAGTAAGTTTCATGTGCATCTTACCATTAATAGTCCTTCTTCAGGTCTTTGTTTTGCCCTGTTTGGAATGGCCCATCTCATTTTCTTTTAGACGTATTTTTAAACAACTCAGTAAACAAAATACTGCAACATCTGGATAACACAGGATTGAAAAAGAAATAGATATCTGTTTGAAGTTAGCAAATCTACAGAGAGTGAAGACAATTCTGCTAGTCCCAGGAGTATTCATAGCATTAATCAGGGAAAAGCTAAACTTTAATATCAGCATGATTTCCATCTTTTTAACATTTTAATGGTGCTTCTCAACAAGAATTTTTTACACAAAGATTATTTATACTACAAGTAGGAGTATTATTTTAAATTGGCTCTTCCTACATTATTTGCACAACTGCCAAAGTAACTGAACTATTCTGGATGGAAGAGAGAGAAAAAAAGACAAAACTTGTCAAAAATGAAATGCTCTAACAACAAGGGAAAGACAAAGTTCTTCAGTTAGGAAGATTCAGAAATTACTAGGCAATCAAAATGAGCACAGCCTCAGATTTCCATCAGCTTATAAGACAGCTAAAGATACAGCATTAAAACAGCAACAAGCTTGGTGTACTGCACGTCACTCACCACAACAGACCACACACAGAGCCCCAAAAAGCTTCTCGATGTTAGTTTTATTCATCACATGTCAAGAGCTGCCATCTGTCTTAAACTGCATGCATTCTCTCATTTGGTAGAGCAAAATAGGGCAGCAAAATGTTACCTCAGAGCTCTTCTCTCCCCTGCTTTCTACAGCCTCTCCCCAAGGACCTTTAAACTCAATAGCTAGAAACCTACAAGACCAAATAAATAAACAAATTAAATATTTGCCATAGTTTGACAGTTTTTGGTCACACTTGCAAGAAAAACGTTGTACTTTTCAGCCATAAGGCAAAAGAGGCAAATGAACTACCATTACCCCCTTCATCTGTCATGCAAGGCTAGAGACAGTAGATATTCCTTCCTCTTTATCTGAAATAATTGACTCCAGGTGCCCCTCTGCAGGAGTGGTGGTGGGAAGAATCACTGATTTAAGTGTTTTGACAGGCCCTATATAGTACCACAGCACTTCACTGCTTCTGTGTATTAGAGTTAGCAGCATGTTCTTCAAAATGCTTTTGCCAGCTGAAGCACTGAGACACAGTTTTCACTTCTGAGAGTAAAGACGGAGGGCAACTGTTTTCTTTAAGAAATAATATAAGGTGAGCCAGAAAGGCTACATTTCAACTGGAACCTGCTTTGGGTATCCTAAGGCTATCTGCACGGGAAAACGCCCAGTGGGTTGGAAAGAGAAATAAGGCACAGGAAATAAAACCCTCTCCAGGTATCCAGCGAACTCACACTTCCAGTTACTACATTCTTGTTTCACCAAGCTTTTAGAGGAGAAGTGCGCGCTGACCGTAGGTTATGGCAGTGTAATAACAAGTTTCAGAAGTGACTCAGTGACTTAAGAATCATAGAGTCGTAGAATTGTCAGGGTTGGAAGGGACCTTAAAGATCATCTCGTTCCAACCCCCCGGGCACGGGCAGGGACACCTCCCACTAGATCAGGTTGCCCAGAGCCCCATCCAACCTGGCCTTGACAACTTCCAGGGATGGGGCTTCCACCACCTCTAAGACTTCCCCTGCAAATTCTGTAGTCACTCAGAAATTCAAGTTCTGTGGAAAGCTCTTTTGAATGTATAAGCAGGAATTGCTGGCATAAACCATGTCTATCTTTTTACATATATGCTGATACACATGACAATTTAAATCACACTGAATCAGCCACGCAATGATAACAACTGACACTGCGTATTTTTAAAACTCTGGCACTCAGAGTTAAAAAAGTAGTAGGGACAGTGCAGTACCAATATATTATTGCCTACACTGCAAGGAGAGAAGAAACCATTAGAACATGTACATTCATTCTGGTCTGCAACAAAATATCCCACCTTAACCCAGACACTTTCTTATTGAGATATGAATACAACTCAGAAGAAACCTTGGGACTGTCCAGACTACACACAGAAACATTTTTGGCCAGTATTTGAAGCTTCTGAACACAGTTTTGCCGATAGTTTAGAGCTCTAG
The DNA here is from genome assembly GCA_013396935.1 of Baryphthengus martii. Taxonomy (NCBI): domain Eukaryota; kingdom Metazoa; phylum Chordata; class Aves; order Coraciiformes; family Momotidae; genus Baryphthengus; species Baryphthengus martii. Next base: position 50,252 of record VWZK01011075.1, read on the forward strand.
AGACTCATGGCTGTCAAAGCACCTCCTGCCATACAAAATCTACTTCACTTTCTTTTAAACAGACGGAGATTAGGAAAAAAAAACCAAAAAAACAATTATCGCTCATAACCATGGCTGGCATAGAACAGATTGGGGTGACATGGCCAGATGATTCTGCTATTTAGAGATGAGGACAGGTTTTTTTCCCTGACTGCAGCTCAAGTAACCCATTCAAATCTAAAAAAGTGAGCAAATTGTGCAAGCCAAACAAGTTCAAGCATCTCTCCATAACCCTCAGGGCTCTGATCCATTGTTCCCACGTCTGATCTAGAACAAACCCAAATAATCAGGGAAAGAATACTCACACCCCACCCCCCAAAAAAAAACTACTAAACCTCCAGAATTTTTAGCTTCTACAGTTGTCCACACCAAAGCACATGATACATTCCCTAGCTGTTTATTTTGCATGTATTGAAATGATGCATCTAGGTCCGTTTTGCAGGAAAAACTCTCCCTTGGACAACTAAAGCAAATACATGCAAAATATTGAGGTTTGGTTATTTCTCAGCCCTTAAGCTCCCATCCAGCCTATAACTGCTTTCCATATTTTTGAAAAAAATATTTTCAAATCTCATCTGTTATAATACAGAATAAAGAAACTATGAAAGAGAACTTCTGAACTTTGAAAACAGCCTCGAGAACGTATCTGAAGAAAACTTTCAAATGGATAATATTCAAAATGTATTGTGAAAAGCCAAGGATACATCATTCCCAAGGGGAACTTCAGGAAAAGATCTGCTGTATTAGGATAGTCAGATAACAGAAGACTGGAAAGCTAACCTTTAAAAAAAAAAAAAAAAAAAATCCTTCTTTTCCCCTGTTACGATGCCATGCTACAATAAAAAGTAAATAAATAGTAAAAAAATCTCAGTTTCTCCATGTGAGCTCCCCAAATCTTTCTGTTGCAAAGCCCTGATGGAGCCCAGTAGAATAATTTATTATTTAAAGGGAAAAAAACCCTGGATTTTATACCAAGAGAGCAACCTAATCAGGAAGGTGTTGGATGCTGATAATGATACTTTACCAGGAAATCTGGAGATTGGTTTATTACCTACTTATATGCTTTTGAGTTCAGATCCTATTTATAAATTCAGGTACATTCTCTGCTAGGTCATTCCAATTACTCAGTATATAATTCAGCTCCTGCATCAATTCGATCAAGATGAAGATGATGCACTTGATGAGATCCTATTTGCAGAACAATAGTGGATAGAAGCTTCTTTAATAAAAGAAATAATAAAAAAAAACCCCATGTGAGTACATAAGACAAAGTGGAAAGTCACTCTACAAATGCAGGCCTGTTTGCTGTGGCACGATGAGTCACAGCCGAGCATTTGCATGGTGGGGTGTTACTTACAGATGGAACTGTCAAAATCAGGTTTTCATTATATAGGATGACAAATGTAGTCCTCGCAGGAGGAATTTCTCAGCGTAATGAAACCTAATCTCTCCAATTTCAACATTGGTGTCTGTACATTTATAAATAGATCCAGAAGACTGGAAGGCAAAAGATTCACTGCCTGTTCATTTCTATTTCTTCAGCTTCCCTCTAATTACTACTTGTTTTATAAGGGTTATCACTATCTTTGCCAGCCATGAGCAAATAGCAAGGGAGATGGAGAAGATACAGAAATGGCCATAACTTCAAATGTTTCTCTCTCTTAGGCACAGCTGATTTCTGCTCTGTACTACAGTGGTGCCCAGCTGGTGGAGCATGGCAAGGAGTACAAACAAGATCTGCCAGACCTCTACCAGCTTGGCCCAGCTCAGCCGTCTGATTTTTTGTCTACTGTGAGCTCATGCATATCTTTGGATCCTCCTGGGCATTTGGAAGATGCAACTAGAGGAACCGTATTACAGTTCTTTTCCTGGTTTCCTTGATTACTTGCTATGGAATCAGCTTTCTCTGCTTATCCCACAACAAGCACATCTTACTGACAGTCCCATAAGCTTCTTGTTTTCTTTGTTTTACCACTTGCTTACATTGCAATAGGATATCCTGTTCCAGCCAGGCAGTTGTCCGCAACAACCTTAAAGTGACAAGTGATAGGACAAGAGGAAATGGCCTCAAGTTGTGCCAGGGGAGGTTTAAGTTGGACATTAGGAAAAAAATCTTCACTGAAAGGATTGTAAAGCACTGGAACAGGCTGCCCAGGGAATTGGTGGAGTCACCATCCCTGGAGGTATTTAAAAGACATATAGATGTGATGCTGAGGGGCACAGTTAGTGGTGCCTTGGTTGTGCTGGACAGTTGGACTCAATGATCCAAAAAGGTCTCTTCCAGCCAAAATGATTCTATGATTCTAATACTCCCACCCAGCTTGGTGTCTTCTACAAACTTACTGAGGGTGCACCAGATCCCCTCGTCCAGATCATTAACAGTAAACAGAACCAGCCCCAATACTGAGCCCTGGAGAACATCACTTGTGACAGTACTTAATGCTGTCTTCATTTTCTCTTGTTCAGCACGAGTTCACTTTTCAGATGGCCCCTCTGCATCTGTGGGAGTGTGTGCAAACTCCACTGCTGGTATTTGTAGAAATAAACAGGTGTTTGCTTGTCAAGTCAGTTATAATATCCATAATAACTAGTTTGCACAAACCAACATGTGCTTGTGTGAGGTAAACAGATGGCATCACATCTTCCCACCTGATGCAAACACTTCTTAAGAGCTTTTACAAATACTGCTTCAGAAGGGTTACCAGTGTCAAATATAAACATATTTAGCACCTCTCTTCAGTTCCAATTCAAGGTATTGATGCATTTGGTCTTTCCCTATCCATATGCCTTGAGACATATATTATCCCCCAGATATGATGCTTGATTGTAATCGAGCAGTTTAAGTTACAAGGGACTTTTGCTGTTGACGTAACTGGTAAGAAGATTACTTCTCCTTAAAAGCTTTTTATTCTAAGCATAAGCTTTCTCCATATTTCAAAAGTCTGCCACTGGAGCTTAGATCTTCCAAGCACACAGTAGGCAATGCTTCCATCTCTGGTACGGCTTACGTGCTTAAGAGGGTAGCACATACCTAAGTATTTGTAGGATTAGGCGTTCTATTACGGCTCTGATCTGGTTTTATCATGCCTGCCAGACAGATTTCTTAGTTTTTGTTGCTTAAACCTCTGATAGGTTAGAAGAAAAGTACCTCATGGCTGTAGGAAGGCACAGACGAATGTACTTCCTCCACAGTAGCAAGGCAGTGGCTGGATCTTCAACTCCCCACTAGTATCTATACCTAACTCAAACATGAAACACGGCCAAGTGAGCCTATAGTAACTGCAGCACATGCAAGAGCTGCAATGACCACTACGGGGTTATAACTTCGTCAGTCTCTGTAATAACTAAAGTAGTAAGGAGAGAGGATGCTGCAGTGCTGATGTCTGACTCTACAGACATTTTATTTTCCTGGAAATGAAAAAAAAAAATTACAAATTTTCTTCTAAACTAACATTAAGAAAGACAGAGTACGACTAAAGTAGTACCATCAGGAAACAGGAATTTTGCCACACTGCACCTTCACAATGTCTTTGATAGGTAGAAAGACTTTAAAGAACCGGCATCATCTTTCCGTTCACTTCTCTCACAGCTCCATGAGTAAAGCAGTAAAGTCGATGAATAGTATGTAGTGAAGCAAAAGAGCAAGCAGTCCAGGGCCCTGTAGCTGATGTCCTGTCCTGACACAGTGCTCATCTGCAAAGCACAGTGCTCTATTTGCATTGTCATTTTCCCTGGCCTCCTTTAACAATAAAAATAAAAAGCAGAACAATGTGAGGCAGAGAAGTATTTACAAGCAGAAATTATATATTTAGAGGAACACATTTATAGGACCTCTATTAGAGGAATCAAAATGCTTGGAGTTCAATAGATATACAGATCCAGTGTCAAAGGAAGAGTCTAAAATAAACAGTGTGATTAAAAAATCCAAACACCTAGACTGCTGCTAAATCAATTTCTTTTTTTAAAATGTGATTAAGATTTTATCTCTCTTTCATTGTGGCAGGAAAACAGAACTGGGAAAATAAAGACATTCAGACAGCAGATTAAAAAAATTGTGAGAACACTGTCTGAAAGCATGACGTCAATGTTTACGCTCGTCAGTAAATTTGTGACTGAGTAGTCATTGGCAGTAACAATTGCTGTAGATATCTATGAGCACAGACTGTAGTGCTGCTCAATCCTGACAAAACCTGTTGAGTAATCAGAGTTTCAGACACTTCACTCACAGGGCACCAGCATTCAGGACAGCAATAAAGGGAAGTCAGGAACAAGAGCAAGGAAAGAATGAATATTAGCAGAGAGTTATTGTGAAGGACGGGGGGACAATCTTACTGATAATTTCTGTACATGGTTTTCAGTGATCAGGTACAAGTGATACAGGAGTGTCTTGGCATCAAGTCCTGTGTAACTGAACCTAATAGGGAATTGTATCATGAATTTGTAGGTATTCTGTTTGCTGATCAACCACTGACAGTAATGTAAAAAAAAACCAAACAAACAACAAAACAACCGTAAAAGCTTCCATTTCTGAGCTATGCCAGTCCACTTGCGTATTTTTATAGAATCCATATGTTATGTCATACTATTAATACAAACTTTTGTTTCAGTGAAGATCAAAGTCTCCTTTTCCAAACAGACATTCTTTAGATGTTTCTGAAATAGAGGATACTTGTATTTAGATTAGATCTATTTCTATTTAGATATAGACACCCAAGCGTAAAAGTAGACCTGTAGCTTGGTTAGAACATAACTTCCCAGATTACATCAGAAAGCCCTGAAAAACACCCCACAAGGTGATGATTGGTTATCTGAATTCAGTAAGCCGTGAGTCCCATATGCTGAGCCTTAGGACACCAAAAGGTGCACCACATTGCACATTAAGATAACAATGAAAACCTGACTTCTTCTAAATGGTTCAATGCAAGTGGGAAACCTATTTCAGATACATCAACAGACACAAAAACTCCAAAACCTTTAAGCTGTTTTCCAAATTAAGCTACAACTCGTCTTCTTTTGCTCATTCTTTCCAAAGCCATATGCTGCTTTTCCTTTTTATTGTTTAATACACTCTTTAAAACTCTCATCTTCTCCCTATACCCATCAGGGTTTAGCACTGCCATTCAGTTTGGTGATGCTCTTAGTTTGTTCCAACTTGTATAATTATATGAAGGAATTAATTCCTTCATTCCATACTACGAGATTTATTTCCATGTGATGAAAACAAGTACGTGCGTGAAGGATTCGAATACGTGTAATTAACTGACACATAATATTAAGTTTTGGGGTTTTTTTCCTTTTGTTGACAAGAATAAGGAGAAAAAACACTGACAAGATTTATTCCAAGTTTGTGTGGTACATATGAACATGCCTTATAGACTTACAGTTGACAGTTTTTAAAGCTAATAAAAATAGCTCTTTATTTGTGTTTTACTTGACATATCAAGTTCCTTTATGCTGATCTCCCACATGTTTCTTACCGTGAACTATCAGTCTGCCAAAGACCAAAATCATGTCATACATGGAAATAATATTTTTGGCTTGTGAGATCACAAAAGTAGGTGGTCTAGGATACTTCCTGCTAAGTCTCACATTTAAGTCATGGGATAACTGGGATCACCTTAAATGTCCTTCAGAGCCATATGCAAATAGGCCTTGGAGATGAAGAAGGATAACTACTGAAGTCAAAGCTGTTCTGCTTTGGATTGACAGGAGGAAACTGCAGATATTGATGCTTCCAAATGTCTAAACAGTTTCAAGAACTTCAGTTTCACTTCAAATATTCAATTACTCCATCTCATTAATCTGATATTAGAAACAACACAGCAAACACGGTATAAGTGTCTCCTTTTTCCTCTAGCATATGCTTGATTGTTCCTGAAAATTCATAATCTGTGTAAAAAAATAGATTATCATAAAATTTTACATAAAAACCCCCAGAGTCATCCAGTTTTGCTACAAGTCAGGACACACCATTTCAAAATATAAATAACGCAGAATTATCCTCAGTTCCTAACCAAAGAAAGGTACAACAACAGTCCTTATCCACCCCCAAGAAACGTTGCGAAGGGCACAAACCTGATGTACTGGGAAATGTATGAAACGCTTATATAATCAGGACTAGTGTCACCCATTAATTGGCACCATTCTTTGAGCTGCAGCTCTATACAATTATCTGTGATACAGAAATTGAAAATAAGAATATTATTTGAGCATTCAAGAGGTTTTTTTAGGAAGTTACAGTTCTATGATTAAAAAAGTACATCAATAAGCAATATTGATGAGCAAATGCCTTTAAAATGGAACACAGCTGAATAAATGCATCAGAGTTTAGTAGCAAACTTTCTGCACCCTTCAGAAAAATGAAAGGGGCAGCCACTGTCTTGTGTGTAACTATTTCTGTTTGATACATCCAGCCTTCAAAAGATACCCGTGTAAATTATTGCTATTATAGTCACATAGACAAACTCCTTTTAGTAAAACAGGTGGATTGAAACACGGCAGGAAAATCCCCAGTCAATGTAGCACTGATCCTGAAGAGCAAGGACAGAGGTAACAGAGACAAGACTACCAGACTAGACCAAGAATTAAGAGAGGAAAGGACCACACATACATTAAACTGTTTGATCATCCTAACAGGGAAATGACAAACATCTACTCACAATTGTTTATTTCAGAAAGGATTAGAACAGCCACCCTGATGGGGGACTTTTAAATGCTTTTGCTGAGGAGAAATTAATCAACCACTTGACTTTGTGACATGTTACACGATTTCAAGTGTTATTAACATCAGTTCCCTGAATAAAAGACAAATTTACAAAGATTATATGGAATTATTCTGAAAAAAAAAAAAAGATTCTCATGAAACTGTAAATATGATGTAATGGAGAGGGGGGAAAAAAAAGAAAATTTCAGGACTATTAAGTAAAAAGATTGCTTACTAACAAACAATTACAGAATAATGATGTAATCTCAGCTTGTCTTTCAGGTAAGCATTAATCACAAAACACAGAGAAAAGAACTGCAAGAAACCATAGATTCATGGAAAAGCTGAGATTGGAAGGGACCTGTTGTAATCATCTAAACCCAATCCCACCGCTCCAGTAGAGCCACCTAGAGCCAGCTGCCAAAAACCACGTCCAGTTGCTCTCTGGGCAAACTGCGCCAGTGCTTGGTCACTCTCAGAGCAAAAAAAAAAGTACTTTCTTGTGTTAAGATGGAATTTCATATTTTTTCATTTACTTCTTGTCCTGTCTGGGCACTACTGAGAAAAGCCAGGCTCCCTTGACTTCATTCCCTCCCATCAGGGGAAAATATACACTGATAAGATCTCTTCCCTCCCCATCCCACCACACCGAGCCTTCTCTTCTCCAAGGCTGACCAGTCACAGCTCTCCCAGCCTCTCCACTTACAAAAGATGCTTCAATCTCTTAATTATCTTTGTGGCTCTTTGCTGGACTCACTTTATTAAGTCTATATCACTACGTACCAGTGATCCCAGTAAGCTCAAATAAGTTTGTGCATTGCTTTCGAGAATGTCGCAGGGAAAAAAGCAACAAAAAAGCCACCAAACCGCAACACCACAAAATCTATTTCAAACGAGAAATCTTCTCACACAAGTTAATTTTGTTTATATTTTATTTGATTCTCTTTCAGATCAATGAAAGACTTAGTAGACACCAAAAACAGAGGGAAACTTGCTGCAACATGCAGAAAGAGGACAAATCAGTGAAGAAAATCAAGTAAATCACACAGTTTGTGTCTGGTTTGTTTCCTACAGATGTACGGCCACCCTGATACAAACGAAAGCAGCAAGGCAGTGCCGCAGGAGCAGCAGTTGACACTTAACAAAAAACACTGTCCAAGGCACCCTTGTGAAAAAGAGGAACTCGAGAAAGCAATTTACAGCAACAACAATCTCTGGGAATATTCACAGTACGCTGAATGATTATTCCAGAGTATGCACTATCAAAAATAATTTGGAAAGCTGTCCAAACCTTACCTGACTGCTCATTTCAAGGTCTCCTTACATGATACTTATTTTCTCATTGTTCTGCTCATTGAGCCTACCCATAAGTGCTCTGGCTCTTTTCTGTGACTATGTTGGATACTCTTCTGCTGATACAGGCACCTAAGATGCCTGTGAGCCCCGATCCACTTGCTTTGCTTTTTCAGCAAAACCCCAGATGTGCCCAGCGGCTTTATAATCTAGAATGATTGTAACATTCTAGATCACTCTGCTCAGTGTACCCCTGATTTATTTTGGCCTTCATACACCAACACAATATGCTGACAGCCCTACCCAGAGGTTTTCTGCAAATGTTGTCCTTGGGCCACAGTTTATTGGAGACAACCTCCAGGAGCCCTGCCGTTCGATACTGTCTCCCATGATATCCTCACAGATAAACTTTAAAAGTGCAGATTGCATGATTGTGTGGTGAGATGGATTTGGAACTGGCTGAAGGACAGAGCCCAGAGAGCTGTGGTCAGTGGAACAGACTCTGGCTGGAGGCCTGTGACTAGTGGTGTCCCCCAGGGACTATGCTATTCAGTATCTTCATCAGTGACCTGGACGAGGGGATGGAGTGTACCCTAAGCAAGTTTGCTGATGATACAAAACTGGGAGGAGCGACTGACACGCTGGAGGGCTGTGCTGCCATCCAGCGTGACCTCAACAGACTGGAAAGCTGGGCGGAGAGAAATTTAATGAAATTCAGTAAGGGCAAGTGTAAACTTCTGCATGTGGGGAAGAACAACCCCATGGAGATCAGCACAGGTTGGGGGCTGATCTGTTGGAGAGCAGCTCTGGGGAAAAAGACCTGGGAGTCCTGGTGGACAAGAGGATGACCANGAGGGTGACAGAGCGCTGGAACAGGCTGCCCAGGGAGGTTGTGGAGTCTCATTCTCAGGAGACATTCAAAACCCACCTGGACACATTCCTGTGTGACCTACTCTAGGTGATCCTGCTCTGGCAGGGGGGTTGGACTGAATGATCTTCCGAGGTCGCTTCTAGCCCCTAATATTCTGTGATTCCTGAGGTCATGTTTCTATGTAGTCTAAAGGTCTCAAACTCTGTCTCTTCTGACTGTGTACCTCTGAGAAAACACACATCAAAATGGCTGAGATCTCAGCCACAACCTCTTCTCAATACCACTCCTCTAACACAAACTTTAGAGGCTCAGAAGCACTGCCAGAGAGAATCTTTCACCTTTTGCAGTATATGAGGCAAAAGCTAAGGAGCACATCTTCTTACCCAAGACATATAAAAAGCAAAAAGTAAAGGACTTTAGATACTTCTAATTCACAGATTTCTTTTTCTCTCACAGTTTATGATACATTTAATGTCATTGTTTTCTCTCTGTGGATAGAGTTCAGAAAGGATAGCTACAAAAATTGGTATAAAATCAGATTTTTGTGTTGATTCGTGCCTTTTAAGAATCATTATCTTGTCTGCTTTCTCTCCCCATCTACAATTATTATAGATTCCACTTTCAATTACAACTTTGCCTTCCTATCCTTTTCCTCTTTTTCTGTCATACATCCACAACACAATTCTTTTACTCTTCTCTGTAAAATAAAACTGTGCTCTCAAGCAGTTCATCCACAAATCCCCTCACTCTGATGTTACTACAATTTTCCATCTCATATGCTTATTTTCTCACTTGCAGGAATTCTGAATTTCTCAACCAGACACACTGGCACAATTATTTTTACCTTATTTTATGCACCCTGCTGTGTATGTCTAGAGGCTCAGTGTCAAACGTCTGCTTCTTCAGCAGCTGATAATCTTCCAAGCTCTGTGGGACTTGTTTACTAGTCTGTGCCAAAGGGGCACAATGTTCTTTGAGTGGCTGTAGTAGAGAGCTGTTGAATTTTTTACCAAGAGGAAAAATCAATGATGAGCAAAAGCAAGGATGAATATGCTTGCAGTTAATTAACTCCAAACAGCACATTTTCAAAAGAGGACCCCATTTGCTCAAGTCTGCTGTAGTAAAGACATAAACCAATCAAAACCTCCAATCAGAACGTCATCTAAGGAAATTTGATTGGGATTTTGGTTTTTTTCTTAAAATATCCAGGTTAAAATACTAGCAGATGATGTCAGATGCACAGCATTCATATATAAAATCACCGTAAGTGTAGTTAAATGCTTAATCACACCAAACTTGTAGTCACTTTATATCCAGTATGTGCTGCTGAATCAGACAATGGCTTTTTTTTAAGCAACCACCTACACTATGACATAAATAAGATGAAACAAATAGAATCTTTCCCCTGTGCTCTATCGTGCATGGAAGACAGAATGTACCACTAGACGACAGCACCTAATTTTATTTCATGCACTTACATGCCCCTTCCTGATTCACCTCTGTGTCTGATGGACAAGCCATTTCACTTCTGCTTTTGCCGTGAAGCAGTAATAATACCTCTGACCTCCACTGCAAATTGCTTCGAGATTTAATGATAGAAACAAATTAGAGAAGGCAGGAATTATCATAATAAGATGATAATCATTTAATTGTTCACACATCAGTAAAACTAAAATCAAAAGATAGTGCAATAACCTTAAAACAGTATGAAAATTCAGCTTTTGAAGACAGCTCTGCTGTGCATTTGCTAAACAGTATACCGTGGGTTTCAAGATTCAGTTTTCAGGAAGAAACTACTACTTGCCACCTAGAGGTAGAGCACTTCTCAGCAACTTCACTGACAAGCAATAACTTAAGCTAGATAATTGAATTACTTCAACGAAAACTGAGCAATTGTTTTCATAAATTTGGGTATTCCCAGCATGCTCAGATTTTCCCATCCTACCAAATGGAATGGCTATTAACTACTTCTGTTAAACTAGCAATTGACTGGATAAGCTTCATGCAAAATGTAACACAATCAAATTTCAGTAAAAGTTACGAGTTGAACAGCATCCCTCTGAAATGCATTCCCTTATGAGGGCAAGTGGAGAAATGACCTTTAGCTTCAGCTTTATCACCTGAGAGTTCCCAGTCTCACAAGATTTTTCTAGAGTCTTGTTATAAGACTCCTACTAATCCTCAGAAAATCCTTCTGGTTTTGGCACCACTCCTTTAAGTAGCTTGTATTAATCGAGATAGCATGATGTGTGCTAAAAGCAGGAGGCAGCAGCAGATTCTGCGGGTTTTGTTAATGTCATAATAGTTACAGTAGGACATTCATACCTCGATACCAGGGTAGGTTTCCCCATTTGTTTTCTCCAAAACAAAAATTAATAAACAGACCCCTCACTCATATCCACCTGTTCAGCCTAGCACCTGTGGTGTGTAAGAATTCAGGAATAAGGTGGAGATTAGCTAGTCTAATGAAGTGTATGAATTTTCTGATGAAGAGAAACATTTAGTGTGTGGTTTTCAGTGTTGTTAATTGCCTTACCAGCCCAATGCTGTAATATGATTAAGTGGTCATGATTATAACAAGTGCATGACATACAGCTGTATGTTTATCTTGACAGTGTTATAGCACACAACAAATTGACATAGCTACCTAGAAAACAAACAGAATGGGTTTTTTTCTTATATTCTAACCAATCTCTTCTATCCCAGTAGGAGTCTGGAAAAAATTTATTAAAAAAAAGTACCAAGTAAAATTATGTGACTACTTTTCTCCTAGAGCCCTCACAAGAACAAAGGCAGAGATACCAGGGGGCAAACAGCCATCATTTCACATGAAAAGTAAAATAATACATCAGCCTGAAGAAGGATGAAAGGAATAAAGGCTTAAGTACTAGGTCAAATTTCAGGTATCTTGCTGAGGAAACTATTACATTTCCAATGTCTGTGAGTAATAGACTCACCAGATGAAACAAATTGTTATATAATGGTTGCAAATTTTTGATAATATGCAACTGTGAGAACTTTTTTCTTTTGTACGTAACACACAAAGTTAAGTATTAGAATGGACAGAATAATATCGAAAGCTACAGCAAAAGTGATACAGTCATTAGATCAGAAAAGGGAAAAGTTCTCGTCGACAGATTGAGTATCTGAGAGTTGACAAAGTAAAACAAACATCCCTAATAGAGCAAAGATCAAATGAGGTAATAGAGGACTATCAATCCATTTTGAAAATATTTCGTTCTTTTCCCTTTGACATATTCACTAGCTTTTAAAATTATTATTACTCTCATTTCACAGTATTGGTAATAAGCTGTGTACTTTGGTTTGATCTGCGTATATTGCCATTAATATTCAGCAGCCTAGTGAAATAAAAATAAACAATATTTTCATTAAACAACTCTTGTATGTAATATTGCTATATTACAATATGCTTTGTAAGCTCTCTATGTATCTATATAAAGTACTATGCTTACATGGAAAGCACATAAACTCATTTAATACTGTAAATTACTAATTATTCTGTAGCTTCCTAATTTGGGCCATATGGAAGATATTCAGATGTTTTCCTTTAGGGAATCTGTTTTTCCGAAGGAAGACAGAATACATTTGAGGGCATATCCTAATCTAGTATCAAGGCTTCTGAAAGCATACTACAGATACTGCTAGAGAATCCAGAAATCCCACATTTTAGGCAATCACGTATCAAAAATTTGTTTAGAAGGTTTATACTGAGTAATGAACTTTTAGCTTCCTTGACTCCAACATGAAGTTCCATATAGTGAGAATGGGAATCCTTTTTCCACTGGTCTGTCCTTTCTTTGGGGCAGCTAAACCTAAGTTCTTGTAGACATTCTCTGCATTAACAAATTAAATTATCAGTTGTTCACTAGACCTTGATCCTTCAGCTACTTTGGGACAGTAAAGACGCACTTCTTTACATTCACAAGCAGCACTACTGTTGTCACATGTACTAACACAAATACACCACTACTTACAAAGTTCAGTGCCAAAAATTCCAGTATCACCAGCTATACAATTAAGCAGTGGCTCCAGGAAACCTGAACACAGTTTGGTGGCCCATAAAACCATTTTAATGACAGGGAAGTTTTGCACACCCAGGGCAGAAACAGTGCGACGGCCTTTAGACTTCCCAAGCGGATGGTGGTGCTCATTACTGACGACTACAACCCAAAGGAAGTGATAGGTGAATTCACCTGTGGCTTATGATGAGCAGGTTGTCCAAGTTCTGCAGAGAGAAATTTCTGGAACACTAAACTACTTTTCTCATGATTCTAAAGATTACGCTGAAAATCACCTACGCTTAACATTTGAACCTTTAAGGACACACCCTTGGAGCACTTTTTAGAATGATTAGTGGTTTAGTATAATTTTCCTTTTCTTTGTTCTTAAGTCCACATTAATTTGGGGAAAATAAATTCTGCAATACCATATTTAAGAACCGTAAGTAAAACAGTTAGCCACACAGTATTTTCTTTCTTAACATGTTTTCTGTAAAATGTTAGCATGTTTTTGCAATTCTACTACAAATAAATAATATACAGAAAAAAAGCAGTAGGTCAAATGAAATCCATGGCGCAATTCTGCTGTAAGTTGATGACATTATTTTCAGGATGCACTTGGCCACTGTTTTGTGCCAAGACAGCACATTGATGTCTCTAAAAAGCTAAATGAGTTTAGGTAAATCCTTTTCATCTCTGAACCGGAACCTTTTCCTACTGTGTTTGAATCAAATGCATTAATGCACCAAGGCCCACAGACTAAACCGTGTGTCTGTGCCTGGGAACACAGATACATTCAGTTTAATGGAGTAAAAAAATCCTTTGAGGGTGGAGTGCCAATTGCAACTCCACTTTGCTGTGAAGCACAGGGTAAAACTTACAAAAAGTTCCCTTTCCAAAATGAAAGAGAGGATTTCACTTTTGTCTCTGTTGTGCTTGTAAATGAAGAGGTGAGAATTTCCTTGACATTGCTAACTTTCTCACTTGATTTTTGATCCAAACAATGCTTCGCATCTCTGTACAACTCAGTTGAAAAGGTGTGAACTGGAAATAAAGCATATTACAAAATTCTGGCTCAACAGCAAACGGTTCCGCATGTTTTATGTTATTAAACCCAGAGATTTCCTTCAACAGAAAAAAAAGAGAAACAACAAAAAATACCAAACCCACATTCTGCATTTGATGTCATGACTCATTCCTGATCTTTATAGCATCAGGCATGGAAAAATCTACACAGAGAACCAAGTGCTTCCCAGTCAGCTGAGGATACGTACAACCTCAGCATTCCAAAGCCTGACTAGCCAAAGGCATGGTCTCAAACTCTGATCATAGACTGGGATTCTTGTTCAGTTCACCAATCTTATAATCAACACCTAGACACCCTGAGCCCACACTCACATTTACACACTCTTCAAAGTATCATGTAGTTTTCACTAGTCTCTGGCTTCTCTGGATTCCTCGTTAAACCCTCTTTTAAATGAATAGATTAGGAAAAAAAACAAACAGCACAAAGATTCATGTTAAGCCAGGCTTAACAAAGGAATATGCTGCATCCTTGCCTTTTAAAAGCACTGCAGAATTGGGGTGATACCTGTTCCTCTGCGGAGTAAAGCAGCCCTTTCTTTCTCCCATGCGGGCGAGCAGAGTATTTACCACAGCGCAAGCTGCTGCTCAGGAGACAAGCCACTGTTATAAGGAGCTGGATCAGCAATTCTGAAGCAGTCAAACACAACGGTCCTTAACTACTGTATTAGGCTTTCCCAGTCACAAGCCCTCCAGCATTTGTCACAGACCTTCTGCAACATTGCCTGGGCAAGCTTAGACACACACCCAGCACTTCCCACAAAATGCAGGTCAGGATGAAACAAGAGCATCCCACCTGTCACAGCCACCTTCCACCATTCCATCTTTAGTCTAGAAAGAAAACTGAGCTGCTGATCATTAGCAGTTGCTGACGTTACAGTGTGATTTTTCTCCCTTCCTAGCCCAATTCTGGACAGGATTCTGTATTCTACTTGCCTCATGTTCCTTGTTATCCTTAAGTTGGATTGTTGGAGAGATATCCTCCTTCACGTCCCCTCCTAAATTGATAAATATTTGTAAACAAGTTTCCATTTTACTACTTTTAACTGACCAAACCAACTCCTGTAATTACTTGACCTTCTTGCAATTCTTCTACTCCAACTGCTCCAGACAGCACTGCTGTTCTTTCCTAATATTCACCATAACCATCAACACTTATAAAAGCTCAAATCAACCTATTATGTACTCACACTTTCTATAACAAGAGAAATAGTTCTTTCTAGAAAATCTGCCTCAAATGAAAGTGTGTTAAATGAAATTACAACGCAAAGGAATTAGCACGTGGTACCAACCGGATAATGCCATCTTAATCTTACTTGACTCACAGCAATTATGGCATTGATGATTTAGAATAAGGGAGACAGCAAGAGGTACCTTCATAAAACTGCAAATATTATAACTGACAATTCTCAAAACAATATACGAAACTGGAAATATCCATGAAATTTATTTTTTTTTTAAATATGTATGATTTTATTGAAGAAAGGAAAGACTTGGCTATTTTATCTCATTGGCTTCTTAGCACTTGTCATGAATGATAACTACTCTACATTCTCTCACTCGATTCCCCCTTATCTCCCAATCTGTGACCTTTCAGTACGATGGGATTGTTTTCAGCAAAACACACTGAAATTATGCAATGGATAGTTATAGATTCTTTGTGCACCATCAACACGGAAGCTAAAAGACAGCTTCCAAAAATTTAACAGCAACACCTGCCCAACTCCCTCAAATCTTCAATTCTAATGGTTCCCATCTTCCTTCCACAGCTTAGTCTCCTCAAGTCTCCACATTCTGTCCTTCAAAAGTATGGGCCTCCCCGGTGGTTAGTCTTCTAAGGAGACGGATATTCAGTCTCATATACCTCTTAACAAGTGGTCCCTGTTCTCAGGGATGAAGATAAGCCACAATCTTACTATACTGTCTTCAGAAGAAACATTTGAGCTGGCCATTAGAAGCAATCTACAAGCCAATTTCTTTGAGACACCTAGAAGGATCCACGGTTCCTTTACAACCTTTCCATGCTGGAGGATTCCGCAAGCTTTAATCATAGAATCATAAAATGGTTTGAATTTGAAGGGATCTTAAATATCCCGTAGTTCCAGCTCCTTTGCCACGAGAAGGGACACCTTCCACGAGATCAAGTTGTTCAAAGCCACACTTTGAACTCTCCCAGGGAGGGGGCATCCAAAACTTCCCTCGAACTTCCCTTAGTTCAAGTTCTAAAAATAAAATATAATCTGGTGGAAATTTATTATCTACAGTTACTTTCACCAGGTCAGCATCCTCATGATTTAAAACACTGTACATGGGACTCCTTCCTTAAATTTTATCAAGAGGGAATTAAAATGATGGAGTATCTTTCGGCTCCAGCCACATAATCAAAACAAAATTGGTTATTGACTAAATCCATTTACTGATGTCACTAATGGGAATCATTGATCTGGTGAGTGAACTTTAATTACAGCTTTGATTTGACAATATTTTTGTTCTATTTGTAATAGAGGTAATAGTAAAAACTCAGTAATAAATTATACATAAGGACAACTTTGATTTCATTAGAAAGTTGAGCAAGCAATGTAAAAAAAGCACACAAACGGAAGAGTGAGTGGATCCCAAACCATCCACACCATATCACTGTTGGACAGCACTAACTTTGCTTTGGTTCGCTCCAAGACAGCTTTTCTATAAAGAGGACAAGTCCTAAGAAATTCAGACATGATCCTGTCACCAGCATGTCTACTGAGGACTAATGGTCAATTCTCAGCCCTCCTTTACTTAGTAGTATGGACACATGTTCTGAGTACAGTCCTGCAGGTTTAAACGGCTATAGAAGGTCATTTAAATTTTAAATACTTTCATGTAAAGTAACAACTGAAATTATGAAAAGACATGACATAAAATTATATGGAATGTTCAGTGCTCAGTAATAGAAATAGTGACCTTTTAAAACTGGCAGAGTGAATTTGAGAATCCGTGGCACCACCACTTCCCTAAAACTATAAATTTTACATGAAGGAGATGGAAGTAACAGGATATGTCAGCATGGTTTCTGATTTCAGTAAACAGCAGGTCTCTTCCTGGCCTTTACCTTTCACGTGCTACAATGAAAGCTTGGCTGAAGATCCCAAGCTGTCAAGGACAGACAGCACTAGTGACAGGAATCAGATTCCTCTGATAGAAACACTGATGTCTGGTACTGGAGCTGAAGAGCCACTCAGCTCCTAGTAGCCTAAGACTGTCGGGTAGCACAAAACCAACAGCATTTGGAAGGAAAGGTGTGGCAAAGAGAGGAAGGAAACCCACCTTTGAAAACTAGTGTTTGTTTTCAGTAAGTACTGCACTTGCATGTCACTGGCTACACACCTCACGTAACAGAATAAATTAGGTCTGAAGAAGAATATCCAAGCATACTAATTTTTTCAAAGCCTCGCTTTAATATAGGATCTATCCTTTCTGACTCGGCCATCTTCCCTCTCCACTGCTGATCTTTGCACTCCCCTTTTAGTTCAGTTCATTTTCCTCTTTGCAACATGTATCTGTCCACCTCTAGAATTTTTTTCTATGCTGCAGCAGCTTCTGCTTTACACATTTTGGGGGTTTTGAGGGTTTGCTTAGTTTTGGGGTTTCATTTTCTTTTTATTGTTTCTGCTTCTCTTTTTCTTTCCTTTTCCTTGTTCTTTTTTCTTTTCAGCCACTCCAGAAGACCATATTTGTGCTCCATCAGGTTTTTATCAGCATCTTTAATCTGCCCCGATTCTCACCTTTTTGGGGTGTTCTTTTTTTAGTATTTTGTTCACATTTTTCACCTGTGGCTTACATCCACATGCTTTCTGTTGCTTTGGTAGTACCTCTCTGCCTTTCTCCCACCTGACCTCCACTCTACTTTCTAGCCATTATTAGGAATTCTATTCACAGCTGCCAGATTCATGCTTCTCAACATATCTGAGGCTTCCTGTTCTACCTAAGAGCTAAGTGAAACACCAAGCACAATATGAAGAAGGAACCTCATTAAAGAGAGTATAATTATTATTTTCTTAATTTTTCTTAACGCTATCAACATCTCATTGCTGTGATTTGAATACATCCGGCTAAGATAGGAAAATGCTAGGAAGTTTTGCTGGAACTATTCTGTAGTTTCATGAGGTCATTTAGAAGGAAAGATTTTACCCTATATTTTTGCTCAGATGTAATTATGCTATTCTAAACATTTTAATCTCCATATGGAAAGAAGTACAAACTGTACTAACTCAAAGCAGTGTTATGTTAGATTACAACATATCCCCAAGGAGGTTTTTCGGTGTTATGAATGCAGTTAATATATGACAACTTCTGTGTATAGGCAAGACCTCAGATGATTTAGACAGCCCTTAGGCTGGGCCATTACAATTGAATGCAGTCAGTTACATGATTTGTTACATTTTCCTAACTTAGCTTAAAGGAAGACATACCTGTACAGTATATAATTTTCTATATTGTCAAAAAAATTATTTTCTGTTTGTTTCCAGTAGCTGTTTACTCCTTGCAGTTAACAAGTTGGTGACAGCACCTGTTTTTATTTTTAATTTCATAATAAAAAGGTATAAATTTCATTAGAGAGAACATAAGAGCCTTTAGTACAATATAGATATTTTTCTGCTGTCTGTGGTTGATTTTACACTTACTTCCTTTTTTGGATCTCTTCCTCAGGTTACTTGCAATAGGGCCAGAAGGTATAGTTACATGTACGTGGATGCAATTTTGACTTTTATGTGCATAAAAAAAAAAAAATCAAGCATCTTGTTCTACACCAATGTGTCAATACAGAAAAAGACAAAGCCTTTCACATAAAGTAGACTTCTTCATTGTCCATTTCCAGCGGGAACACTCTGAAAATTCAGGGCATTGTTTTAACCTCTAAAGCATGCATGTACCTATAACACTTCAGCTAGAGGCAGTATTTTCTATCCGATCAGACAAACGAAGGACACAAAGTCAACTCTTATCAGAAGGCTGAATACTGGCAGCTAGAATGATTTTCTATCAAGTTTGCTTTGTTTTCTGACAAAGCAAACACTGAGATACAACGCTTTTTCACACCATTTCTGATAGCTAAAAAAATTCAGAGAGCACATAGTGTGTTTTCTGACATAACAGATTAGAAATTGCTCCTGTAACTTCTTTCGTTGTCTCACCAAACCTACTGCATGGAGAAATGTACTCACTGTTACAGAGATAATGTCTCACGCTGCTTTTCCTCCTCATCTGTCTGCATTTATCTTGTCATAATCCTATAAGAGGGGAAAGGCAAAGAAAGAGGATATGCTTAATTTGTCTACAAAGTAGGGCCTATTTTCATAACTAGAAGTTATGACACTTGAGATATACTCATCAGCATCATCTTTCATCTCAAACATATTTCTTCACTCTGGCACTTTGAGTATTTCAGAGTCTTTAGTGACTCCAGTGATCCAAAGTACTGTTATCCATACTGCAAAAGGACTCAGTGACTGGACTTGACCAAAATCACCGTTAGCTTTACTACTGTTTAAAAGATAACATTTATTGTTGTTCTTTTTGCTTCTACATCCGTTTCTCTCCTGTTGTGTAAGGGCAACTGGGAAGGTGAGGTGGGGGCCGGGGGGGAAGGAAATTGCCTGCCTCCCCAAGCAGGGATCTGTTTCGATTCCCCCGAGTTCTTGGGTCCCTTCCTTCTGCCTGCTGACAGAAGCGGAGGGAATCCTCTGCTGCCCTTGCCTCAGGGTATTGATAGATGACTTCACCCCCTCTCAACTGATGTATGGTTTCACCATCCTCCTTTAGCTTTACCCCTCTCAACTGCACCCCCTCCTTTTGTTTCACTCCCTTCCTTTTGACTTCCCCCTCTCTCAAGTCCAGCTGCCTGGTAACAATAAAATCAGTAAACTATAATGAGCAGACTGGCCTTGAAGATAACAAAGACCCATTTTGCCCAAACTGCACTACTTCAAGGTGTTTTACTCAGCAAGGGTCGAAAGTTTACTGGTGAGGAAGACTATCAGCCTTCATCCAACGACCACCAGAGGGGACCCAGCGACCACTGAAACGTTACACAGCGCCTGTGCGGGGATGTGGGATGATATGTAAACGATCTACTGAATATTCTAATGAGATTCCAGGAATAATGAATATGCACGTTTTGTAACCATAAAAGCAAACAAGTTTTAGTCCGCAGTGAGCATATTTGGCAGAGCGATTCCCTATGCACCCTTTTTAGCCCTTCCACCTCCTCTTCCAGCTCCACCACTTGGCTGAGCAAATCCTTCATCTGCTCACCCCGCACACGGGCCGTGTCCCTGCCTCCCAGCGGTGCCAGCGCCAGGCTCAGGCACTCCCTGCAGCCGGACACCCGCCCTGTCGCCTGTTTGTGCTGGAGCTCGGGCCGAATCGCCACCCTCCTGGCGGTGGCTTTTGGCCGCGTTATAACCACGGCTGGGACCTCTTCTGGGAGGGCGATGGACACTTGCAGAGATCGTCGCTCGAGCCGGGAGGGGGATCGGTTCCCGCCCTTGCACACGCAGCGCTCGCTGCGTTCCCAAGCGCTCTGCACACACAGACTAGTTGGATTCTGCCCTCAGGGCAGGAGAGGGGCCGCTTTACAGCAACTGAGCGTACGTTGCGCACCGGCGGATCCTCAACGCCCTGCACCGGGAGCCGCAGGCAGCGCAGATTCCGCCGGCAGGCCCGCAGACGCGGCTTTCCCGCCTTTAGCTCCCCGCCCTCCCTGAGGCTTCATATCCGGTGAGGGCGCCGCCATTAGATGAGGCGCTGCTGCTGCTGGCTCCGCTCACGCCAGGTCAGCAGCCCGCCCAGAAGCTGCAGGCCCGTGACGCAGGGGAACGCTTTCTCAGCTTCGAAAAAAACACAAAAAGTCCCCCAAAAGGGTCTTTGCAGGCCGTTTTTGTCATGATCCCCTTTCCCAGTGCGGACTTACCTGCACTGGAGCTGATCTCTCTCCTTAAGAGACACCGATTATTTCTCCTATTTTTACTCTAACACCGAGGTGTCACTGTTAGGCCTTTTTCCGCTCTATGCAAGAGGAAACAGCCTTTTAAATATAGCTTTTGCTTATGTAGGAGGTTTTTTCCCAGCAGTAGTTTTCCTGACACAGATCTTGATTTGTAATTTAAATGCATAGTTTGCATATAAAGTATGGATTGGATGTATAGATGAAACAACATACAGGCAAACCAAGAAAGGGACACCCTAATCAAGTGGCACTGACCATACTTGCAATTAATGGGTGTATTTTCCATCTTGATTTTACTTGGAGGTCATGAAATGTAAATATTAGAAAATAGGCATTGCACTCACTGAAGATTTTTCTGGCTTGATTTCAGTGTTTTTTGGTAAGAATGCATTGTCCCTTCAAGGATGTGTGAAGAAATTATACTTAAAATATTATTCCTCAAATACTATCTCCAAAGTAGAGGTAGATTTAGTCTGAAAGCAGCACAAAGCAGATTTCTTTTCAGAGCGCTATGTAAAAAAATACTCTGATTTTATTTTTTTTTTGAGCAAATGTATTGCACATCAAGAGCTTTGATGGGAGAGTAAAAATAAAGAACAAATAAAATTAGTAAATGGAACGAATAAAATCACATAAATGAATATAAAATAAAACATATTTCTAGAATGAGGAAAAAACATAAATAGAAGGCATAAAACCAGCTTTAAAACTAGCTCTTAAAACTCTTCAGGTGCTAGACCAAGAGCGCCCAAAGCAGAGATATAAAGCCTTTTGGGGTTGTACAAATTATCAGTAAAGACATGAACCAAATGGAAATTCTACTGCAGAAGTGGCTTTTGCAACCAGAAGTGTTGATACCTGAGATAAACTGGGGAAAAAACATCTGCCAAAGAAACTTGATTGTCAGACTAACGAAGAACTTCACTTAAAATTATAAACTCACAGTACAGTGATAAATAAGAAATAGAGCATTGCAGATAAAACACAGAGAATTTAAATATAAAAGCAGTATAAAATCTGAGTGTCTGAAAAAGAAATGTTTGTACTCAAAACTTTAAATATTAACTTGAATATCACTAGTGAATGGCCATTTCACTGGAAAAGCAGCTAACCAGTGTAGAGACAGTTTCCAAGATCCAGGAAACTGGAGCCTGTTACAGAATGGATATTTACTGCAAGGTAAATACTATTTTAAAATGCAACACTTCTTCATAATTCTATCTCTAATAGAGAATTATTTTCTTACTCTGCACGAGATAAGCGAATATTACTGTATGATTCTCAATTACATAAGACAATTAAATATCTCTATTACTAATTTTCAATCTGACATTTAAAACCAAAACTATTGGTCTGTTTTGCATCAAGCTGCTTTTCAACCTCTGCTCATGGAAAGTGCTGAATCATTTGTTATTTCTGATTGATTCTTCTTCCTGATAGCAGTTCCTAGTCATCTCCTTTCCTGTTCACATAACTAAAGGCAAACTGGGGCTGTATTATCTGTGGTTTTCACTTGTGCTTTCTAAGCTTGTACCTATATTTATTTAAACTTTTTAAAGATTATTTTGTACTATTAAACGAATTAAGGCTTCATTGCAGACCTCACAAATAAGGTCAAGAGTCTGGAAATAAGGTCACCTATGAGTGCATTTAAAAATGCTGCTGTGGAGAATGAAGAGCTCTTTACATCGACAGGCAGAGTAGAGAGCAACCTCAGAGCTGCTTTGTCTACGTGGGTTATTTAACTCAGATACTAATGGAAGCTCCCAAATGAAGGAACTTTCTACCCTAGTCTAGATGAATAAATAGAAAGTTTCATTGGCACAAGATTTCTATTCAGATATCTTCCAGAAACGCTTTGCTGTGATCTTACCATGAGCTCAGCACTAGTTATCAATTAAATTTACTTGGGCAAACAGAACTTTCATCTTAAAACCAGAAATTTAGCTTTAGCAACAGAAATACTGTGTAGGAGTCTCAGATATGTTAATTCTCTGCTCAAGTGTCATATGGGCTATATGGTTCAGCAAAGAAACTAATAACAGAGGATTATATGGAGATGATTTTCTGGAAGAGTGCAGTGCAAAGAGAAGTTGCAGTCTGTTGAATTCTGTCCCATCCCACTCGGTGGGTGTCAGAGAAGGTGAATCTTTGTAATCCTCTGAAAAAAGCACCAACAGAAAAGCCAATCCTGCAGACTCGGTGCAGTCACCACAACACTGACTCAGAGGAACTATACCAAACAATTTATTGAACAACAATTAATAAACTTTTGTAGAGAGAAACTTTGGCACAGGACTTATTTTCTTATCAGTTGCTCTCGGCTAAAACCTGGCTACATTTATCAACAGGAAAGAGATAAAAGAGAAGTTGAGAGAAAGAGATAAATGGTGCCAGGGGGCTGATTCTCCAGTGGTGGGTGCACTGGTGCCACCTCAGGCTTCAGCCTTTTAGTCCAGTCCCTGCCCCTTGTTCACGCCAGTCACGTAGCTCCTGGTCTTCTGCGTGGGTGCTGGTGCAGGGGATGATCACAAAGGCTTCCTCAGGTGGTCATGAGCCTTCTCCTCAAGTAAACTGCATCACTCAGCACCTCAGAGCACAGAGCTGTGTACCACCTGGCACAGCCACCGCTTCTCACTTCTCTTAAGCCGCAGTTTAACGTTGCTTGACAGAACTTGTCCTGCCACAGTGCTTGACACATCAGCA
Organism: Baryphthengus martii; assembly: GCA_013396935.1. Lineage (NCBI taxonomy): Eukaryota > Metazoa > Chordata > Aves > Coraciiformes > Momotidae > Baryphthengus > Baryphthengus martii. The sequence continues at coordinate 73,954 of VWZK01011075.1, forward strand.
CACATTGGCCCCTTCAGTCTCTCACAAAGCCCCAGAGGACAACAGCAGAAATGAGTGGTCTCTGCAGAGCACCAGCCTAGTCAGCTGCTATAGAATTCTAAGTCTAAATGGGATGCGAGAAGGATGAGGACTGGTCTTGGCATAACTTCACTGACGTAGTTTTCCTTGCAGGCGTATCAAAATTGTAAAGTTGTCATACGTGTTGAAACCAAACTACAGGGGATTCGTGGGATGAGAGAGGAAATGATAACAGCAAGGGTAGCTTGCCTCTCATAGCATAGGTGGCTACATGAACAATCACTTAACAGCTTCCTGTCAACCTTGTTATGTTCCCTTTTGTTACAGAAGTGTCATGCTCTGTGCTCAATTTGCATGTTATTTCTTTTCCTTCTCCCACCTCTTCCCACTACCTTAAATCTCTTTACTTCAGTTTTCATCTTACACAGTCCAACAAACCAAGCAAAGCAAAAATTTCCACGCTGGGTCATAAAATGTCCACCCACAGCATGTGCTGTCTCTGCCAGTCCCCTGATTACTAACACAAACAGAACAGCTTAAGCTCTGAAGGCCTTATTGTTGGATATCTTTTCAAAATAAGGGCTATAATATTTTTTTTACAGTGATGAGTATTCCTTTTGCCTACAAATATGTCCCTTCCTTTAAAAACATTTCTAGTTTCTTGACGTGTGGTACTGAATTTGAGTCTTACACGTGCAAGGCAAAAGGGTGGGGAAAGGGGAGAATATAATCGTTCTACACAGAAAATACCGTGATTTATTTCAGTCTCGTTTTGCTCTTGGGTTGTCCTGTTTTCCCTATCAGTACAATATGCCACATTTAAGAAAGTCCATTCATTCTTCACTGTCATTTTTCTTTAAACACTATTAAAACACTGGTATTTGGAAATCCCAGGTTAGTTAAAGGTGAAGGTTTGGATTTTTTAAGTATCTGTCTTTAGAAAATCAGATGCTTAAGCAGAAACACTAGGTATCAAAGAGTGGCTGAATGACAATTTTTGGATTACTGAGCTTCATCTGAACTTTTGATATCTGGCATTTTACTCAGCTCCCTAAAGAATGTGCTTCCTGAGTGGAGAACATGACACAAGCTAATTAGCACTAACAGATGAAGTGTTGATTATCACCAGAAGTGAAACCTGCTCTAGGAAGGAAAAGAAAATTATTGGTAAATGTAAATAAATGCTGGTGAATAGCATTTATAATCTTCATTGTCTTGGTACGGACAGAAAAAATAAGGAAGGACCTTTTAAAACTGACACAGAAAAAATAGGGCAGGAGGTTTACACAGAGAAACTACATGAAAATATCTGCACCTTTACTATGGGAAGAGGAAGGAAACGGGAGGTAGCAGATGGAGTAGCCACACAGCCTCTTCACCTTCTTTGCTTTCAAATAATTGCGTTCTGTCACCAGTTCCATAGCCCAGATCAGAAAGCGTGGCAGGTACAAGGCTATACAAGAGGCCAGAAGAATATATGGGTTCCAAATAACAAGAACTCAGTCAGCCTCTGTAATTGAAAGGTTCTGACTGTGCCTTCAGCACGCTGTTAGAACAGCAGCCACAAAGGAAGCTATGTAATTACTTGATAAGCCCTGCTGATGCCTGTAAAGATGCTAACCATGAAATCCTCACTGGCTTGCCTTCTAGACTCACAAAAAGTAAAAAGCCTTGAATTTCTGTAGCCCAGTCCTTACACTAGACACCAGTGTCCTTTTTGGAGAACAAAGGACTGAGGAAATAAATCCTGTTCTTAGTCTAAATAAGCCATCTACCCTCTTCTGTAGTCAATGAAGAGAGATGGGCACCAAGAAAGGTAATTAATCTCATCCGTTTTAAGATGGAGTGAATAGCTCTCTGGAGATAGCTATTTCTCTCCATTGACTAGAAAGTGAGCCTGGATGACTACCTTAGATTAGAGTCGTATCTTTTTTGATGGCTGAAATAAAATAAGATTAATCTAGGCAAAAATTACCAGAACTTCTAGACACCCATTTATTTTTCTTTCATCGCAAGTTACTTGCAATCACTGAAACAGTAGAGATGAGTACATTTTCTCTGCTCATTAATTTTAATTCAATAACATTCCTTACTTAGCCTAATACGCATTTCTTCAAAGATGCCATATTCTGTTCTAGTCTAATAAATTCCTATTAACTCTTCAACTCTGTTTAATTTTTTTAAATAGATTATTTTAACCCTACAACATAAATTATGCAGTATTTCAGTTTATTTTAAACGTCTTAACACTGGTCTGTGAGATGTAAAATCTCTGTTCATTAATTCTCTGACACTTTTCCATTTTGTCTTTTAGCAGATAATTTCTATTTAAAAGAAAAATCTATAAGCACAATTATAAGCATCAAGTAATTAGTAAAAAATGTTATTTTAGTTCAACAGAAAGACTTTAGCAGCTTGCTTTTCTTTGCTGGAGTAACTTTCAGGTTTAGTTTAGTCCCTGCCGTGACTGGGCCTGTGCTTCTTGCTTTGAAAAGACTGAACTGCTCATGGCTCAGAGCAACCCAGTCAGTCACAGAATCACAAAATCACAGAATCACAGAATGTTAGGGGTTGGAAGGGACCTCGAAAGATCATCTAGTGCAACTCCTCTACCAGAGCAGGATCACCGAGATTAGGTAACAAAGGAGTGCGTCTGGGCGGGTTTTTAATGTCTCCACAGAAGGACACTCCTCCACATCCTCTCTGGGCAGCCTATTCCAGTGCTCCATCACCCTCATCGTGAAAAAGTTTTTCCTTATGTTTACATGGAACGCCCTATGTTCCCGCTTGCACCCAGTGCCCCTTGTCCTATCATTGGATGTCACTGCTAAGAGCCTGGCTCCATCCAGTCTAGGGCTGTCTGAGCTGGGGAGTGGATTACGATGGCCTTGTGGGTCTTATTCTGCTTGAATTATGACTCTGTAAAATTATCAGTGGATGCTGATAAACACCCTGTGGTGCTGCTCAGCAGTAACACAGAAAGAGTGCAGCTACATTGTTGGTGTGATCCTTGCACGTTAGCACAGGCAAAGCTTGTTGCAGGAGGTGATGCAGTGGGATGAAGTATATTGATATACACTTGATAAATGTTAAGCAATGCAAGTCTAAGGGAGCCTAACTCACATACAAAGGTGCTTATATGAGTCTCTTAACCTTATACCTGAACGTCACACATAATGTTACAGTGAAACTACAGAGTTCTTGAAAACACAGACAGGACAAGCTGCAAATGGACTGTGGAGAGACTTGCCAGAAGCTAGCAGCTCTGTTGGGCAGAAGCTGACGGGACCTGGGCCTTCCCTGAGCAACGGGGAACTCAGCACCGCCCCGGCGGAGGCGGCCGCCTGGAGCGAGCTGCAGAGAGAGCACCGGGCCAGCATCAAAATGCCCTCAGTGGGGGGTCCGAGACCCGCTGAGCCGGGCGGTGTTGGCAAAGGGTTGGGCTTGCCGGCAAGATGATGCGGTTGCGGTACCCGAGACGTCGTGGAGGACAGGTCAATTGGCTGTTGCCAGCTTGGCAAGAGACTTT